>PVHY01000579.1:0-215483 GCA_004024945.1 Uropsilus gracilis
TCAGGACTGAGTCCTCTCAGTCCTCTCAGGACTGAGTCCTCTCAGTCCTCTCAGGACTGAGTCCTCTCAGTCCTCTCAGGACTGAGTCCTCTCAGTCCTCTCAGGACTGAGTCCTCTCAGTCCTCTCAGGACTGAGTCCTCTCAGTCCTCTCAGGACTGAGTCCTCTCAGTCCTCTCAGGACTGAGTCCTCTCAGTCCTGGGAATATAGATTCAAAGCACACTTGAACGCTTTGGTCACAGAACTTGAGGGATGACAGAGTAGTGAGATGTGTTGATATAAGCAAAAGGGGAGGGGAGTTAGTTCAATTTATGTAAATGAGTTTCCACTAGTGCTATTCTGATTGGTAGGAAGTTTGTGTCAAGCAGCAACTAGAGGAATTTCATTCCTGGTTTCCTTTTCTTCTGGGTGGTAGACCTGTCGGGTGTTGCCCAAACACGCCCAGTCACCTCAACAGTTTCCAGATTCCCTTTGGTTGTTACCCCGGGTAAGGATGGCTCCATGTTCATTTTTCTTTTTATACTTTATCATCATTATCTTCACCTAGAACTCATGTTAAATGAATTAAAGTTTGAGTGCCTAATCTGTGTGCTGTCCATCTTGTACTGGATTATCTTTTTGTGATCTAATTCTTGGTTTTACTTACAGATGAAAAAGAGCAACCAAGTTTCCCAGAGGCCAGTTAATTTGAACTAATACAGCATTTTGGAGATTTCTTTAAAGAAGCATGAACATGTGCCTTCATGATTCAAAGCATCTGCTCAGGGCATTTACACTTTGTATCCTTGATCTGCCAGCAGATTGTAGAATAATCCTCTGCATCTGAGTATGGGGGGTTTTACCTGGATGATCTGCAGATATTATAGAGTCTGTATTTCTTGCTCTTGGAATTAGCAAATGCTCTCTAGCCACATATGGTAGAGCTTTTTATGTTAGAAGCTATCTCTTTAGTTTCTAAAACATGTTGCACTTTAGTGGCGCTGAGACCATTATAAACAGCAAACGACATTCAGTCAATGGGTGCATTTTGCCACATACCATACAAAGATCCCCTAAATCATTGTCAAGATGGCAGCAACATTTGAAATAGTCAACATTTAGAAAAGTTTCTAATCAAGTTTTTGAATCTTTTTTGAAGACTTTATCAATGACTAATTTTTGTTAGTGAACTGCTAGTAATCCCAAGAGTATCAACTAATATATTCTTATGTGAAGCAGCATACTTATTTTGGTTAATGTTGGGGTCACATTGATGGTAAAAATCAAAGCACACTTACATTTAAGGTATCCTAATTTTGTTTGCTTGAAGGCCTTATCTCATTATAGGAATCCCAGAAAACCAGATGAATGATAACAAGTTTCTCTTTATGTGTCCAATTTTGTCATTAAAAAAGTAAAGAAGCACAGGTTCCAGGGTTTGATTATAAGTATTCTTTAATGCATAGGGTTAATATTCATTAAAACTGGCCAGTAACTCTGGAAAGTGGATTTGTCTGTCTATCTTCTAGTTGTACTTGCTTGATTAAGACAACATTTTTGTTCCTAGAAAAGATATTCAACATCTGCAAGTATTTTAGATAGAACTTGATTCTTCAAAACTCCTCTGGCTCCCCTCATCTACCTTGTAATCTAAATTTACTGTATCCTGAGAGGTCAGGAAGGCAACAGGACCCAGTTTTCTCTCTTTTCCACCAACTTTACCCTCATCAGCCTCATCCTTAATGGCATATATAACAATAATAGTTCTTTATCTGTCTAGTCTATTTTAAGCCATCAACAAATAGAAGTCACTCTTCTGAAGTTCCTATTGCAGCAATTCCCCAGAATTGCAGGGGGAAAAAGGCCATCTGTTGTCTCAACTATCTATGGAGCTGAAGTGAAGGCTTAACTTAATGCTCTTCAGCAGAGCAATAGGAAAACATCCATCACACAGTGACAGGTTAGTTCATCTGCCCCAACGGACGGATGTCTGCAGTTGCACACATTAAGGAAACAGAGTTGATCACCCTAAGGATACAATAAAATCTCAGAACTTCAAGGAACTAAGAACTACTGCAGAGGGGCCAGATTCTTCCAGAACACAAAAACTATTTCCTAATTGTATATCTGGTGCATTCCGAATTCACATGCAGCTCACAAACTTTGGTGTTGCTGACTAGGTTAGTGCTGGGAGCTATTCCATGCCTTGGGCTTTTGACCTTTCTACTCTTGAAGCAGAATTAGCAAAAAATGATTCTGATTGTTCACTCTGTGGAAAGTGCTGAGGGGCCATCTCTGCAAAGGACTGATGTCTGCAGGATTTCTGTGCAGCCACTTAATTTGTATCACTTCCTCTTAATCTCTGACACTGAAACACCCTCTTATTCTCTTTTAACTTGTCCAGAAAACACAAGTCTTCATACTGGATCTTCTTTGATTCCTCACTATTAAATCTCTAAACCTGTTTTCTTCCATATTCATTCTTTTTACCTTGTAATAAAACATAATCACTGTCAATAGTTACTGAACATTATATGTTACTGACAATGTCTTGGGCACTGTGCATATATGAACACATTTCTGAACCAGTGAGATGATAACTGTATGTCATGATTTTATTGATGAGGTCCAAAGAGTCCAAGCAGCTTGTGTAGTCATGTACACAAGTCAGCTGGGACGTCACAGAGACAGGATTAAGAAGTATGCAACAACCAAAAGTAAGCAACAAGAAAACTCTGGAATTCTGACTACATAGCATGTCTATCTACCATACTCTTCCCAGTGAGAAGATCTGCTGTTCATTAATGCCTCTCACTGTGATCTCATATCATCCTTCAGTAAAGATTTATTTAGCACCTATACTGCTCCAGCCAGTGGACTAGACTCTGGGGATGTAATGGTAAATTAAACAGTATTAAACAAGTATCATACTGCCTTATGACAAAGTGAGTAAGGTACACATTCCTAGGAATATATATAGCAAATGACCCTGACCCACACCATGAGAACTGAGGATGCATCCCAGGAGAAGGCATGTTTATGCTGAGCAATGGAGGATGAATAGGGGTTACCCTGGGGAAGAAGAGCAGTCATTTTGAATTGGCTCATAATTTGCTCATGTAAAGGCTAGTCACCTACCATTTTTGGAAGAACAAATCATAATTAATCTCCCAATCTTTTCTTTTGACTGATCATATAATTTTTAATATATCACTTATGCTTAAATATTTTAACAATATGTAAAAACAATATAATTTTATGAACATATAAATATATGAGAGAGAATATCAACAACAAAAGTAAGCAACAAGAAAACTCTGAAATGCATGGTGTGGGAGGAAGAACAATGAACTAGGAGTCAAAAGCTCAAGATTCCGGTCCAGTTTCAGTCATTAACTCACTGAGTGACCCTAAACCTTGGTTTTTGCATTTATAAGATGGAGATACTACTACCTGTCTTGGTTAAGTCCCCACAATCATTTTGAGGATTAAATAATATAATCCACAGGAGGGGGAAAGCTTTGAAAACATTACGTTCTTTGGCTAAGAGCTCTGGATAGCCTAGTTAAATGGAGATTCCAGGGAAGTTTGCTTCAGTTTGCTTCAATTTGCTCTGTATTATTGGATTTGTTGTTGAAAAAAAGAAAGAAAAAGTGTATGCTTTGTGAAGCAGGATTTCAGAACTCCAGACTTCCTTAACAAGTACAGCACGTGTCCCTGAGGGTGCACAGTACACACTCCCTTTTTTAACAGCTTCATGTTTCACTTAATGCTCCAGTGTTTCTGCTTCAAAATGAATGCCGCCCTGTGCCTGGTCTTGGCTGGATGTCCCACGCTGGTCCTTGCTCATTTTGAGTCAGTAATTAAGACATCTGAAATTGGTTGGAGAAGAAAGAAAATATATTCCGCTAGATAAAAGCTAATGAATTATTTCAATAAAGAGAGGCGTGAACAGGAATGAGTGAACTAGGGATGGGGAAGGTAGTCCAACAACCACACAAGGGAACTTCAATTTTGGCATTGGAGGCCGTGACTTTCCATTTTAAATGTGATTTATTGGACTGTGTGATTTGGATGAGCAAATATTCATGCTTGTGTTCATATACATTTCTTTTTGCATTAATATGTAAGTATATGCACTTATATTCACAGCACATCTTTTATAAAGTTTGGTAGGCTCTCAACTATACTAGTATATAATTTGTACTTTAAGATGAAAGTTTTGAAACTTTATTCTAAAGATATCTATTGTTCTAAATCTGAGTTTTTTGTTTTAAGCAGCAGACAGAAAGATATTCTTAAAAAAGGCTTTGGAACTGCCAGGAAACTTAGAACACAAGCTACTGGGCTCTGTAACCAGAAACAATGCCCAGCGTCAATCCAGAACTGCTCTGTGTGGATATTGTAGCTTCTGGCAACCCCAGGCGGTAACTGGTGCTCTTAGTCCATCCGCTATAAGTAATGGTTGCTGCCTTCCACATTGGCACTCACCTGACTCAGGCCCCTAATCACCCTGCAGCTATCACGGCTACCAGACTTCCTGGCCATCCAAGTTCCTTGTATCACTAGTTCCAGATTCTAAATCTGACACGGGTGTACCTGATGGGTGGAGCATGGATCCCATTGCACTCTACTGATAAGGAAATTTAGGAAATTATAAATTTGCAACATTTTAAGCTTTTCTGCTACATCATAAGATGTCCTACCACCAAGAAACTTAAAGTGAATAGATTTCTAGACATATGCAGGAATTCAGAGGTCTGTTGGGTAACCAAAAAGAGTTACAAATGTCCACATGACAGCATTGCTTAGAGATGCCATTTCCAAAGATGGGAGGTTGAACCTACCTCCATTAAGAAAGAAAGTTTACCTGATAAATTCCCAGCTTCAGAAGCAATTAGTTACACAGTGTCCCAGGAATACCTTATAATAGGAAGAGGGCAACACATTTCAGTCTAAGGAATTTCTATTTGCATGAAAATTTAAGAAAGAGAAAAGTGATGAAAGAACAAAAGCATAACCACTTTTCTAAAACATTTGATACAGATTTTTAGTTGAACTGTCAAAACACTTTATACTTTTCTCCAAAAAAATACAATATTTCTAAAAAGGACTTTCTAAGAAGAAACTAATTTTATCAAAAGATTGATGTTTTCCCCACTATCCAAAAATAGAACCATTCTATGAAATCTTCCATGAGGCAAAATGGCAGAAAACAAAGAAGTAGTTATTGTTGATTTATGCAGAAACTATTTTGAATGTTCCCAGACAAAACCAATAACCTGCAAAACCATATCCAATAACACATAAAACCAAAAATAACACTGATATAGAAGGCAGGAGTGATATGATAAATATGATGCCAGTATCAAGAAGTTTCTAGGGAAAGAATTCAGGGTGCCAGCTGCCTCCAAACAGCAACCACAAAATGTCTAACACTACTGTAACTTTTGTTAAAAAAGAAAGAAAGAAAAAAAGAAAACCCACTTCAGATTTCATTTGGTTTGTGAAAACAGTTACTAAAATAGGTCTTTTTATAAGAGCAAAGTGATGTGACCAAAGCAGGGGCTACCTGGATTTCAGTTCTTAAAGTTCATGAAGGAAGAACTTCTGGTGGATGGGTGATGGTGGGGCTGCCATCCGCCGTTCTATCATGGCCACAAACTAACATGGTGAAGTTGTATAAAATGCCTGGTCATTCAATGACATTTTCTATGCCTTGGATCAAAACTAGGAAGGCCTACTGATTCTCTCATCTTATTCTAGACTAACTGTCTTTGTTGTTCTCTGTTATTCTTGAGAAAAGAAAAAAAGTAACTTATGCTCTTCATGGAGCTGCCTCCTTGAAGCTCGTGGGGAGGTAAGGCTGGGTGCAGAAAGCGCTGCAAAGGCCCAGCTGAGGCACAGCCCCTCTGTCTCTGTGCCAAGATCTTCCCAGAATGAGTCTTTAGAGGATTTAGGTCTCTGAGTGTGGAAAGCTGGTAGGGAGCCAGCACACCTCCAGAGGCACAGAAAACATTAGGGTGCAGTATCAAACAGCCTTTCTTTCTCTACCTGGTCTCTATTTGCTCTTTAAAAAAATACATATTTTAATATCAGTTTTAACATCCCATGATTGCAGATCGGCCACCTGCCACCTCTCACCACAGATCAAAAACCACAGTCACCCTCCGACCCCACCCAAGTCTCTGGCAAAAGGTCCTGCTCGCAGAGGAAGCAATTCAGAGGGCCTTTGGAAGGCAGCCGAGCAGCAGCAGGAGGCCTATTAAATCCACAATTTCAGACTCTCGGGGTGGGCATTTTCTCGTGGTGTATTAAGTAACACACCTACTCGAGTTACGATGTGAACTCAGTGGACAGCTCCCCTTTCAGTGAGAGTGCAGTGTACGCTGGGTTCCGCCCCCCGCCCCTACTCAAATCCAAGCACAGGCTCTTTAGAGAAGGATGAACCAGAAGCTCATTGAAAAACTGAACATGAACGAAGAAGCCTTTGCCTAGGAGTTATCCATCAGTGGAGAACCCCAAGTGCTTGGAGGGTTCACCCCTCCAAGCTACAAATAAAGCTTGCATTATTCCTAAATGGAGAAGAAAGTTATAGGATCCCCTCAAAAGGAATCAGGTTTAATCTCATGTTCATCCTTGAAGAAATACCAGAATGGGAAAAATGGAGAAAAATGGTTCAGATATTTGATTGTGGAATCAGAATAATGTGAGATCTAATCAACTGGAAAATTAGCATGACCTTGCACAGAGCTTGCTTTTCTCTTGTTTTCTTTTTCATGATAAAATAATAAATTGTCATCTCAAAAATTTGTTGTGGGAAATAAATGAAACAGTACATGAAACATTACCTACTTCGAACATACCATGTATTAGTTATTTTAATGTTTTCAAGGATAATGGTGGGCTAACCTAGTTATTATGTCCCCCTCTCTCTTCAGCTTGGTGATTGAGATGTCTTTTCCTTTGAGTGGAATTATGTGCTGTTCACACAGTATTTTACTTCAGAACTTGTTTCTATATAATGAAAAACTTAAGAAGGAAACTTCACTCTCCTTGCTCTATGTTCTGTGAGACAGATGTTCCCTTCATAGAATGTTCTGAAGTGAATCTGATGGAATTTAAAAATTCTATGGGAAAGGAGAAAATTCAGTACGTCAAAAAAGAGAACCCATGAAAGGAGGTAAATAAAGAGAGGAAATATGTGGAAATACCATTTACAGGAAGACCCCCTTTCCCTTCTGTCTAGACTGGGTAATATAACATTGCCAATATAGAATGTCACAGAAACACTAATGTATAATGAATGTGATGATTGGACTTGCGTAGAGTTTACCTCTGCTTTTATTGTGCATTCCCTTCGCAGGCCAACTTTCTGTGGTGAGGTGGAAGGGCATGAAATATAGATTGTCAGGTCTTTGGGGATCCTGAGGAATGAAAGGTACTTAATAAGGATAAAATTTGTCCTGGGCCTATTACCTTGCCCTCGTCCGTCTCTGAGTCTCTTGTATTATGAAGTAAGTTTGGCAAGAAACTAGAAGAAAAGCAGAATCATTTTAAATGATGAAGCAGGAAATCTATTCCTTGGCAATTTTTGGCAAGTTTGAGAATAAACAAGGAGTGAGATAATGAGACTAGCTCAGCAATTCTCTTTTTTATCCCTTCACAGAGCCTATTTGGTTTCTCCTATTAAGGAGTTTTCTTTTGTTTTACCTCAGAAGGAAAATATGTTATAGGAAGCAAGAACAGAAACAGAGATGAAAATGAAGTAGGAGTCAGGTAGTAGAGGGGCCTTTGGCAGATGTTATTTGCAAAAAAAAAAAAAAAAAAAAAAAGAATGAGAGGTGATAATGTGGAAGAAAATTAACCTACAAATTTACATTACACTCTGTTCAGATTTGAGGGTCTTGAGTTCTTTAAATCGTTTTGGAATTTCCCTGCAATCTTTTCAACATATTGTGATGCCAACTTGAAAAAATTTGGCTAAAGGGTTATGAATAAGTAACAGAAAAACACATTTCTCCAAACTTGACATCTAAAAAGACAGTATTTTCTGACATTTCCTACATTGAAAAACACTCTCTTTCATGGAGAACACTAAACAGTGAAAATAAATGTATTCTTAAGTTTTTTTTCTAATGAAAATCCTATTCAGATGCATACACAGATTTATAAGGGATATGAAATATCTCCATTTGTTAGTTTGGAATTTAACTACATCTTAATCTTAGAATTGCAAGTACCTACATAGGATAGGTACTAAATAAGATAATTTATTCAGAGTTCACTACTGCTGAAATCCTTACTTGTGTAGCACCCCTCCTTGATGCTAACTGAGCGCTTGCTCGACTTAGATAAAAGGAACATAGTGAGTCACGCTTTCATTCCTTCATGGGAAAGCCATCCTTTCAGAAGGTTCTTGATGGATTGAAATCTATTGTCCCCTTTCAGTCCAATATTAACCAATTGAAAATCCAGCTCTGTCTTTTAAAACATCACATCATAATTCTAAAATTAATAACTTTTTGCAAAATTTCCCTTAAAATACTTGAAAACTGTTTTCATCTTCCTCACCAGTTTTCTTTTTTTTTTTTTCCCAGATGAAGAGATGGCTCTCTTTTCTGCACCTATTACTCAGATGATATAATTTCCAGACAATCCCCTATAGACCATAGGAGTTTTTTCTCTCTCTTCCCTCTTTTAAAGGGCAAACTTCCCTAGAAGAGCAAACAAAATGTTCTTTTCCAAGATCTGATAGGGCTTAGCCATTCCATACACATTATGGCATGTGATAGTGGACTATAAAAATTTTTACTGCCTTGCATTTGAATAGAGGATGACTGCATTTGTTAAGCAAGCTCTTTCCAAACAAGTCATAATAAAAACTTTATAGCATCCCACTTCATCACATAACTTTTAATGCTGCTCCTTTTGTTTAGTTTTGGTTCTGGTTTTCAGTTCTTCTTCGCTTTTTTTTTTCCTTTTGAACTATCAGAGCTATTTTGGAAATTCCCATGGAGAGTTTTAAGCTGGAAACCTGGTCCTAAAACATCTTTTTCTGAGACCCTCTTCTGAGTTTGGACTGTGAATCAGACTGTGTGGAAATAATGATGCCATCCACGTGGTAGGGTCCGTGTGGTGCATATGTGTGGCATAAAGTCAGTTTATATAGGGCTTGAAATTGTATCCCAGGGTTTGGAAAATGCAGAAGTTTATGTGATGGCTATCATGACCACACATGAGGTGTTGTGGAGATACATATGTATCTTAAAATATACATAGCTACAAGAATATACATATCTGTATATATGTAGAAAGAAAAGCTTTAAACTCTCAAGGCCTTCAGGCAAATATTTTACAGCTATCTAATACGGGGTATTTCTGACTTAACCTCTTGACTTCAGAAGTGGCGATCTGGCAATGCAAACACCACGTAAATACCAGTCAAGATTAGTGTAGGAAATTCATGCCATTGGCATCAAATAATTGAGCTGGTATTACTTTAAACATTTGCTCAAATACATAGAGGAAGTCCGAACATGTTTAAAACACCAGGACTGATTTTGAAATGCCTTTTCTGGGATTCTGATTTTAAACATTTATCTTTGAGCTTAAAAAAAGGTCCCTGTCTAAGAAATGAGCAAGACAAGTTAAAAGATATAATGGATCCTTTCCCTCTTCATCACCCACACCCCTTCCCTGAAATATTATCTATATTTGTGGATATGCTGGGAATAGGAAGATAAGCTGGTCAGCTTAGCTTTAGTCAGAGGGAAGAGCTCTGTAACTACTTTAAGGTATCAAATCGGGAACAGTTGGAAAAGCAAGCTTGATTAAAGACAGCTAACATCATTTCAGGAAGGGGAGTCCGCGCCTAACTAATTTGTTGGAATTCTTTGAGGAAATCACTGCCCCAGTGAGCTGGTTGGGGGAAGGGAGGAGACGATAGACGGAATTTCAGAAAGTGCTCTACAGAACTCTCCAGTGTTGGTTAAAATGCTTCAGGTCTGAAGTCATGGAAGTATAGAACAATTGGCATATTAGACTCAAAACTGGCAAAGGGGAGGAAAGAAAGACTATGAATAGAAATGTATCAGCCTTAAAAACAAGAACCTAAGAGGGACCAGAAGAGAAGTTGCATTTTGTACAGGAATCAGAGGGCTTTCCAAAGACACCAGGGGTGTCTCCCTGAGAAATTTATATGAACTGGGGATGGGTAGGAGGTGGAAGAACTCAAGATAACTGCGCTTCAAGTGGACAGGTTTTTTAAATGGGGTCTTCTCTCCATTTAAAAGACTCATGCATTATCACATCCTGGTGGTCAGCCTGAGTTACAAAGCACCTCTCTCTCTTTCTCTTTCTGTCTCTCATTTTTTAGTTTCCCAAATAAATGCATTAAATAAGTCTATTTGATATTGATAGAGGTGCTGTGGTGAAATTGGGGGCCTGTGTCCTCAGCATAGTAATGCTGCATTAGGATAGCAGTCATTGTGCCCTGGTGGGCAGATACTTGGAGAAGGGAAACCAAGACTTTCTGCTAGAGAAACAGAGAGAGGGGATTTAAGGAGTGTGGCTGGACAGAGAAAGAGAAAACTGGAGAAGAGAGAGAACAGAGGAGCAGCAAGGAGGCTGGATGCCTTAGAGCTGCTGCTACCATGTGTGGCATCAGGGCAGAGAAGGAAGCCATGCTTTCAGCTTCCATTCCCATCCTGGGCCAGTGTGGAACCTGGGGAAGCATGTTGGAGAAACTTGTGTCCTGTGTATGCTACCTTGAAAATTTGGTACTTGAAATCTCACTTTAACTTTGAAACTGCAAAGTTTGGGAATTGTCTGGAGATCTGAAGAAAACTTGGAATATTGCTACCATCATTGTGAGTCATCTGAACTGGTTGCTGCTATTGTTTCACAAGAGGCTTGGTGGTGTTGGTTCACTTAGGGTTGAGGCAAAAAGAATGCTGGAGCTGTGCCTTTTGGAGGAGGATTGATGGCGCCATCTTGGTTTCTTTATTTGGTTTGAAGGTGGGACAGCTGCCATCTTGTGGATGAATGTGGCTAAGGGACCCATGTGCTGTTTTTTGGACTAGAGACTGATTCTGGTTAATAAGATAATCAAAGGGTGTCTCTTGTACCCTCAGTGACTTTTGTCTATTTTGTCTTTTTAGAAGTGATTAAATCTGTTCTTGTCCCTTTTTACTACTTTTTACAGTAGCTTTACTACTGCTCACACAGTCTGGGACAAACCTAATGAGTGACTGGATTTAAAGGGCCAGCTGGTTCTTTTTGTAAGTTTAGTTTAAGTACTTGATTTGGTGTTTTGTTTTTTTTTTTACCCAATTTCAATATAAACCTTGGAATAGCATGAACACAGAGCTATCTGAATATAGTCTAAGATAAAAGTACATTTTCCTCTTTTTCAAGTTCTTAAGAAGACAAAAAGAGAATTCATAAGACAGCATTTATGTCTCACTTTCAATAATTAATATTCTGTTGCCTAGAAGTCAACAATTCTGACTATAAATTATGTGAACCTTGCCACATCACCCACCACCATTCTTTTCCCTGATCTGACAGTCCTCTCTCTCTAGTAGAGTCCAGAAAGGAAAACAAAGGTTGGTCAAAATTAGTTAGCTTTCAAATCTTGTAGTTTTAGACTTTCTACAAAACAAGGCAAAACTCCAGAGGATTAACCTCTTACCTTTGAATATTTCATTTAACCAGAATACAGGGGGAAAAATCCCCAGTCCTTATCCTGAATAATCCCCTTCACAGGTTTTGTATAAATATTACTGTATGTAAAAGAGATATTGCATGGAATTTTTATTTTGAATTAGATTAACAAGTTGGAAAAATGGAGATTATCAGAAAAGCAAATTTTGATGAAGAATCTGGGAGCGATAGTGGGGTGGAGGATGATCTCAAGGTACCATTGCCTCAGAATCAACACAGGTCACGCTAATGAAAGCAAATGCTGGGACTGGGCAGTGGGATGGGGGGGGTCACCTTAGCTGCCTCAGGGTGCATGTCCCACACACCTTGTACCACTTGAAGATTTCCATATCCAGGCACCTGGAGCTCTAGGCTGGCCAGAACAAACCTACTGTTGATTAGATTATGTCTTTGGGCAGCCTTTGTGGGTCAGAGCAATGTTTTCCAAACTTTCAGACATGAGAACTGCTTCTCAGCATAAAAAAGTGACATCTCCCAAATGCAGTAGCTTCGTATCTATTGACTAACAAAATTCACATAAAACAAAATATATTGAAGCATTTATTATCAGATGTGAAAATGTATTTTGTTATACTCATTGTACTTGGTGGTGGGAATAAGAGGCTGAAAATATAGTTGCCTCTCCTGCAGTCTAGTCAGTGAGGAGACTAAAGAGACAATTGCCAAAGAATCTATTGAGAGATGTGAAATTGGTGATGTTGGTCACCTAGGGAAAGTGTTTAGCTTAATTTTTACAGGGTTTCAAGAAGACTTCCTCAAAGATGTGATAATTCAATCAAGGCCAAAATGTAAGCTGCTATTGGCCAGAGCATGGCATGTGTTGAGAACAGCATGGGCAGAAGTTCTCAGATGAGAAAGCGGGTTTCCCTCTAGGAAATTAGTATATCAGTACAACTAGCGTAGAGAGGGGAGGTAGAGAAAATGATGAGAAATAAAATCTAGAAACATAATATATTTACTTGACTCTCAATTAACAATGAAATGACTATATAAATACAAGACCCTGACAAGACTTCAAAGACTCCCTCACAGTGGAACTGTACCCTGTGGGAACCAAATTCCTAGCTTGTAGAATTGTGTAATTCAGGGCATTAGTCTGCTGCTGCTGCCTTAACAAAACATCCCAAATTGAGTGACATAAACAACAGAAATTTATCTTCCCATAGCTCTAGGGACTGGAAATCTGACTCAAGATGTCAGCAAGGTTTACGTCTTCTGATTGCTATGAGGGGAAGTTCTATCCCAGACACCTCTCTTTGCCTCTAGATGACTGTCTTTATGATTACATGGTGCTCTCCCTGTAAAAGCATCTGATTTTTGAATTTCACCTTTAAAAAGAAACAGTAGTCACATTAGATTAGGGTTCACTTTAATGACCTTATTTTGACTTGATTGCCTTCATAAAGATCCTATCTCCAAAAAAGAGAAACATTCTGAAGTACTGGGTGTTAAAACTTCCGAATATGAATTATGAGGGACACAATTCAAATCTTAACAGTCAAGTTAGGTTTGAAGAACTCAGAGCATTTGGAGACTTGCTGGAGGTTCCTGAGACCTGAAGGGGCAGGAGGATGGGGAGAGACAGCAAGGGAAGAGGAAGGGAGGGGAGGGGCCTGCAAAAACTGGACTTGGCTCTGTTCTCTACACTTCCCTCCATTTGGCCCAACTCCATGAATCCTGACAAACTGGCTGTACCAAACCACAGGGAGTAATCATTGCTTTTCACAGATAAGGAAAAGGTTGAAGTCACTTCCTTTGCACTGTCTCACAACCATCTTGCTAACAAAGAAGATCTTCTTCAAATGAATGCCTCACTCTTGTCATGGGAGAACCTAATCCAGTTAATTTTGACCTTGGCTCTTTGGTGAGAGTCACCTAATCAAAATATTTCTCAGGAGAATTGTGGTCTCCACATCCTTGCCTCCCACAGCAAATAGTCTCCTTCCTTAGGGCTCAGAATAACTTGGACTGTCAGAATTATGTTGTGTCAAAAAGACCACTTAGAAATAGCCACTCACTCAGTTTGGACAAAAACAAACCCAATGAAACAAATACAAAGAAGGCATATTCCAGTTCTATATGTGAAGCCCCACAAGAGAGGACAGCTAATAAAAACCAAACTATTTGAGGTGAATTTTGATACTTACTTTTTAAAGCTTGTTTATTCAGAACAGAATCAAAGTTTCTCTGTGCCTCTGTGGGCAGCATCTTATTAATTGTCTTGAGAAATTCTCCGGTAAACGTCAGTTGACTTGAACTCTCTATTATTTTTATTTAATTTCCAGATGTGCTCTGATGTTCTTTGGAAAATAAGTCCTCATGATTAATATCCCCAGCAATGTTCAATCAATAGAGATTCTGGGGTTCTAAGTGTTATTTCTTCTTATTCTCAGGGTCTGCTTAACTCTCATTTTGCCTTTCAAATAAGAAATGAGGGTCTGAGGTACCAGGTAAGACAGAAGAAACCGAGGGTTTTTTGAAAGAAGATTTTCTAACTTAGTAGCAACTAAGGTATGATGGGTTTCCTTCCTTTTCCTGGAAACTACCCATCATGGAGTTAAGATGAGAAAAGAGCCACTTTGGAGCCAAATTGAGGTTGGAAAGGATTCACTCATTCTTTTAGAATAAGATCATAAATGAGAAGGTTAATTCTGTCAGTGAAAAAAGGCATGATTAGTTTTCAGATGCTTCCCCTGAGGCCAAGATACTCTAAGGATTCCTGCCCTTTCTCCCCTTCATCAGCAGAGTCTGAAGTTCATTTCCACCTCTCTAGCCAGCAGTAGATTTGGAACTAGCCTGATACTGACTTTCAATAGCCATGCTAGAGGCAGGCCTTTGAAGAAACAAGATCTCAAAGAGGAGTTTTTATTACTAGTCAGAGGCATGGTTTGGTGATGTTTCCTGGAATTCAAGGCAGGATTGAAGGCAGAAACCTGGGACTAGCTGATTGTCTAGAGGTTTCACTACAAGGTCTCAGGCACTGCGCATTTGGAGGGATTGGGTACAATTTTGCATTCAAACAAAAAGACAGCTTGAAAGACATTTAGCACTATGATTGTAACTAGGTATTGACAGTAGGAACATTTTTTGACATCTCTACTGAAAGGATCTGAATGTAGATACAACTTAGAATAGTGCCTGGCATATGGTAATTATTGAGCCACATTTTTGTCAGATAATTGCCTGAGAACGGGTTAAAACTAGTAACAGATTGGCAAATTGACTTTCAACTTCCTATCTGGTTTTTAATGTAAAGTTCTCTGTGAGACTCTGACTCCCACTACAAAGTAGAGAGTACCATCAAGAGAAAACAACTTTTATCCTTACAGTTTCATGAGCCACCAATGCTACCTATATTCCCTGAGAGGCTGAGTAGAACCATTGATATTAGCAATGTATCAAGGGGTTACATGCTAACTGTGATCGGTTCTACCTATCACATATCATTTCATTTCATTCTCAACTCTGAAATGTAACCTGAGCAATGTAGGGTGACTTGAAAAATCACTCAACTAATGGATAGAGAATCAGAAAATCTGTCTGATATCAAATTATCAGATAAATAGTGGGGAAAAAATTCTGAGCTGTTCAGTGATATCCCAGATGAACTCCACTCCCTGACATCTTTAGATTTCATCCCTCTGTCCATGCTAAATCAATCTCAGGTACTAAGAACTATAGGTCCCAACATGCCATGAACTTGAATTTCTGAATATGGTAGTCTTTTGGGGCTAGAGAGAAGATAAGTAGCTCCAGGTTGGCTTAAAACCTGAATAGGTGGGAGTTCTCACTTTCTTGTTTTTCTAGCTTTACCTTGTACCTTGATGTCCCAGCTCATATTGTATTACTGATAGGAAGTGTTGGCAAATAAATTTCTCTTTCTCTCTTGTTTACTCTGTTTCTCTTTCCTCTCTTCCCACTCCCCTTGTAAAAACAAATAAACAAAAAAACTTAAAAAAAATTTCTCTCTTTCTGCTTTGAGGTCTTATTCTAAATTCTGAAGTCTAAGAGTGAAGAGTCATGCCCAGGTTATCCCCTTCTTCCCCTGGGATTGCCCTTTCACAAAAGCTCAACTCAGATACTATGTTATATTTGTATGCACTAATAGCTTGTCAAATATTTAGTTGTGATCATGAGGAATCAAGAACTATGGAGCTAAAAAGAAAAAAAAAAAGAATAAGGGAGTTTTAAAAGTAATTTGCAGGCCGGGCACGGTGGCTCGTGCCTGTAAGCTTCAGCCTATGAAGCCGCCAGGGCTAGGGATTGTGGTTCGAGTCCCACCTGGGGCCCATAGCGAGACCTAGTTCCAAAAAAAATAGTTGGGCATGGTGGCACATGCCTGTAATCCCAGCTACCTGGGAAGCTGAGGCTGGGGATTGCTTGAGTCTGTGGTACCCTGGGCAACGAGAGCCTGCGGTTCCACGGGCAAAAATAGTGAGACCTAGTCTCAAAAAAAAAAAAAAAGGCAATTTGCAATGGAGCTTTGTTATGATGTACTATTTTTGTCACAATGTACATTTGCTATAATGTAACAAACAACAATGTACATTTGTTAACATTGTACATTTGTTATAATGTATAATTTGTTATGATGTAATATGTACTGAGTATGTATAATGTACTGAGTATGTATAATATATTGAGTATGTATAATGTACATACTCAGTGAGCACTGAACCAGTGCTACTGCAGAAGTGCAGGGTCAGGTTCCTATGAGTCAATGATCAACAGACAACCCTGTTTATACAAGTTTCTGTTCAGAAAACCTTATTTAATATGTGATTGGTTCATTAATCTTGAAGTTATGACCAATGCCACCATAATTTATGCCTAATCTACTTATTTTTTCCATAAGGCACTTCATTGTCTTCTTGAACTTAGAAGTATGAACAAGACAGTAGTACTATACTTGGGAGTCATTTTGCAATGCAAAATCACCATGAAAAGAACAAAATGTACTCTTATGCATTAAATAGACTGCAAAAAAGACAATTATGGTATGGGGAATGAAATAGACAGAGCATCATCTTTTTCCACACCTCAGTTGAGAATGAGTGTGTCTGATAAGTCAAATTTTTCATCTTTCTGTCCATGAGAGTGAATAAGACTGTAAAAGTACTATGAATATTGATTTTAGGATTCAAATAAATTTTAGTGAGTGGTCAAAGCTGTAATTATAGAGTCCATGAATAATACAGATCAACTACTTCCTGACATAGCTACTAAACTAGTCTAGGCAAAGAAATTTCAGAGTGAAAATGAAACATTGTTCTTTCAACATAAATTCTTTTTAAAAACATAAGTCAGATAAATGCTAATTACTTTCCTTTAGTTTTTGCTCATTTAAATTCTGAATCCAAAGATGCAACTTTTGGTTAATTGCATTGCTTCACATAATATAAGAATTTTATACAGTATCAACCTTAGCATTTAAATTTTAAACATTTAAATTACTTTAATTTTTTAAAATTTCATTTTAACTAAGCTCTTAATGAAATTTTGCCTTTTGAGAGCACCATAAACAAAAGATTCTCTAAGGATAATACTTATTTTTTACTCATTTATCATTTCCTCCAAATGTCCTTGGATATCTGCTCTGATCAATTCAGTTAAGAGCTGTATCATCAGCCATTTCAATTCTGTCCATATCTTGAGTGGCACACAGCTCCTTTGAAGCCCTATAGAAACAACCATAAGGTCAACATTTCTTAATATCAGAGAAAAGAGGGATTAAGTGTAGGATATTTAGTTAACTCAAGGAACCAATCATTCATTTTAGAAAACTTTATGGAACATGGAAATCAAGATGTTAAAACCAGAGAAGGTAATTCCTAAATATTTCCATCTTCATAATTTTCCTTTGTAATGAGAGATTGGTAACCACTTGGCAAGTGATGATGACATGTTTATGAAGCTGAGAATTCTTTTTGAAAAGATTTGCCTTTCCTCTAACTGATACAGTGAAACAGTTTCTTATTTCTGACTAAATGCTAATGTCAATCCTCTAGCCTGGGCTTCAAGTTTTTTTTCTACGATTTGGATCCAGTTTCCCTTCCACTTTTGTCATTCTAACACTGCCATAATCAAAACCTCTGCGTCAGCCAAGTGGGTATTATTTTTTTTACAGACAAAGATGAAGTCATGAACCATAACCCACTAGAAGTTTAAAGATAAGATTGAAGATAAGACTAACACCCATAAAAATGAAAACTATAAGGGGGTTATGTAATGAAATTCATTTTGTGACATAGACTGTAGAATTCATACAAAAGCAAGAGAGAACAATACTTAGACACTGCATAGTGAACTTAAAATAGTTCTGCTTCTCAGCTCTGAACTTGCACCAGGGGACATGGAAAGAGACTTGCTTACTCCAGTTTGGGTGAACACTTACCCATGAGAGGTTGGATAATTTTGGGTGTTTTACTGAAAAAACATCCTTTCTTCTCTTTTCTCACTACCCACACATTCTATTACGATCCTTTCACATTAAGAGAACGGTTTGTCTTTATGCAGCGCATGGAAGAATCCATGTAAAGAATGTAGATTTGGGGAGGTCCTAGGATACCCTTCAGTCTGCTCGCTAACAGGCTGGAGGGGAAGGAGATGAGAGTGAATCCAGGTGAGGGAAATCAAAACAATGATTGCTTACAAACAAAAATGCCAAAAAAACAAAAAAACCCCAAAAAAACCCAAAACTAATCTACCTGATGCATATTAAAAAGGCAGTGCATATTAAAAAGAGGAGGAAACAAATTTGGAGACACAGGAAGGAAAGATTATGGTGAGCTAGTAAAAGAAGTAGAATCTCTGAAATTTGGTGAAGTAGAAAGCAGAAAGCCAACAAAGGTTTTTCATAAAGCATGCCTAAAAAGTAACTTGCACTAAACTGTGGGTGACTAAAATAGTTTTAGAGTGATTTTTTTTTTCTTACTATTTCTTACTATTTATAGTAGGGTTTCTGTTAAGCATTGATCCAGTTTTCAAATAGCTAAGTACATGTTGCTTAAATATCCTAACCTTCTCTGGACATCTTTTGTGTCCTTTTTCACACTGGTCATGAGCTAGTGATATTCTCAACACCCAGTGCTTCTCTATATTTCTAAGTAGTATTTAGAACTGAAGTCAGGTAGAAAAACATACAAGACAAGGTGCTTAACTAAACTTACAAACAGGAGGCTTTTTAAACCCAGCTCTCCTTAGGTTTGTCCTAGCCCTTGCAAGCAGTAGCAAGACCACACTAGCATTTAAGAGAAGGCAAAACAGATTTACTTATTAAAAGACAAAATAGATAAGAGTCACTGAGGGGTACAAGGGACCCCTTTGATCATCTTACAAACCAGTTCAGTCTCTAGTCCAAAAACATGGCTCATTTAACCATGTGTGTCTACAAAATGGTGCTTGGCCCACCTTCAAGCCAGATGAAGAAACCAAGATAGCCCCGTTGCTCCTTCTTTCAAAGGCACAGTTGTTTAAGCCAAATGAAACCAAAATGGCTTCATTGCTCCTTCTTCAAAGTTAGAGATTTAAATCCAGTGAAGAACCCAGGATGTATAGTCAATTCTCCAAAAGGTACAGCTCTAGCATTTTTTCAGTTTCAACACTAAAGTGGCTCCAAACCAGCAAGACTCACTCAATACAGCAACAGCAACCACTTCAGATGTCTCATGATGAACACAGCAACACAGAAAGTTCTCCTCAGGTCACCAGATAATTTCCAAGTTTCCAAGTTTCAAAGTTAAAACAAGTTTTCAAGGACCACATTTCTAAGACAACTTACACAAGTCACAAGTTTCTCCAACAGGCTTTGCCAAGATCCCCACTGGCCCAGGCTGGGGAAGGAAGCTCACAGCACAGCTTCCTTCCTTGCCCTGTTGCCACACATGACAGCGGCAGCTCTGAGGTCTCCAACCACCCTTCTGCTTCTCTGCTCTGCTCCTCCTCATGCCTTTCTCTTTCTCTCTCCCATCTCTCTGTATCTCTCCTCAAGTCCCCTAATAGTGATCCTATCATGATAGGACTTGTGTCCCTTCTCCAAGTCTCTACCCACCAGGGCACAGTGACTGCCATTCTTTTGTTTGTTTGTTTGTTTTTGAGACTAGGTCTCACTATATTGCCCATGGAGCCACAGGCTCTCGTTGCCGAGGGTACCATGGACTCAAGCAATCCACAGCCTCAGCTTCCCAGGTAGCTGGGATTACAGGCACGCGCCAACATGCCCAACTATTTTTTTGGAAGTAGGTCTTGCTATGGGCCCCAGGTGGGACTTGAACCATGATCCCTAGCCCCGGCTGCTTCATAGGCTGAAAGCTTATAGGCATGAACCACGTGCCTGGCCAATGGCTGCCACTCTAATGCAGTTATTACAATGCTGGAGGCCATGTATCCCCCTCCCAATTTCACCACAGCCCCCCTATCAGAACTGGCCCATTTTTGCCATTTCCACTTTCTTGCCTACTGTCCACCTATTCTAACTAGTCACAAACATTCTAGAAAGGAATCTTGCTTTAGCTTCACATCACCACTGCAGATAATTAATAAATGTTGAAATGAAATGAAATGAATGGAGGGAGGTTTGTGAATTTCCTTATGTTTTTTTCCTTCAGGGCAAATTTTGGGGTGATAAGGGATAACCAATGGAAGTGGGAAGATGAGTTTCAACTCTACAGAAATAATGAAAAATTTTTAAATTTTTGGTTGCTCTTGTCAGGTTAACTAGGATTTGATAACACAGAGCTAGATATCTTGGCTAAGGGTGATTTACAAATAACAAACCAACCTCATATTTTTTTTTAAAAAATGAACACTTGTAATATTAGTCTACTACATAAATCACAACAGCTGGTTGTCTTAATGTTATAGTTTTTTTTTTTTTTTTTTTTTAGTCATACAGACTGTTCAACAAATTATCAGGTAGTTATTTTTAAGAATGTTTTAAGTACATTTAATTATAGGCACCATCTTGGAAACTTCTAGCTCTAATGTTTGCATTTACAATACTTTGAATGTCACCATGAGATTTCCTAGATCCAGTTCATTGTCTATAATTCTCCTGGCCAGCTTTGCAAAACAAATCTTGGAAAGCACCTAGAGAAAATCATTCTTCCTAGAAAACTTGGAGTCTTTTTATTCACTTTGCATGCCAAAGACAATGAATGAAAGTTTTTGTCTTGTTTGTGCATTTGCCTGCTGCTTTGCTCACCCATGCCTTCTTTTGTTTTTATAAACTGATTATTTATTCACTCAGTTTTCAAGAAATAGCAAATATTCAAGTTAAAAAAAAAAAAGCACCATTGTACCGTGGCTATGAAAATGTCCATCCAACTTTTGGCAGTGCTCTACAGTAAGCCTGGGGGAGAAGGAACTTAGAACAAAGTAAGAACCACAGACTATCCAGGGGATAGATCTTGAGATTGTTAGCAGGCAGTTTGTGAGGGGCACCCCAGGACACCCAACCTGCCTGCACCATCCACCGCATCAAGACGAAAATACTTTGGTGTATAAGACTTTCAGCAGAAAAGGACTTTACTACAATCAGTGTGCAATAGAAAGGGGGGAAAAGCATGCAATTTCCAAATCAAGAATCAAAATTTACCCATCCCTTAATTGATAAATCCCCATCCAAACATGGCTGACTCAAAGTGGGACCAGTGAAGCCCAAAAGGTTGCCACAAATCAAAGGCACTTTCTGATGGAGACCTATAGGAAAGGGGCAGAAGGGACCAAATAAGTCTAGAAGGAAAGGAGAGAAAATCAAAAGATAAGTCAAGATAATGGCTGCTATGGTCAGTCTCTCTGTGGTCTTTCTCATACATCTCTTCTAAGTGTCTCCTTTCTTGTTCCCCAAGTCCCTGGTGCAAGTCTAAAACCAAGAAGCAAGCACACCTTTGTCACATGTCTCTGTGCTCCTCTCTTCAAGTCCTTGTCCCAGTCCTTTCTAGCCTCCCTTGACTACTCAGCTCCACCTTTCCTTGGGTGGGACAGGAAACCTGGAACTTCCCCTTTTTACAGATAATACATTTCTACAGAAATTGCATTCACAGTTATATGGCTGTGCCCAACACCGCACCTAACAAATGTCTCATTTTGCCTGCAGCTTCCTTCTTTTGTTTGTTCCTTCATTTGGTCATTTATTTATTCATCCCTTCAACCCTATCCTTCCCTTCCCACTCCACCCTACCATTATCTTCCACCACATGCCCTTCCAAATCCTACCCTATTTAATTCCTGATCCCATTCTCCCTCTCTCCTATTTAGCCATGAATTTAAAAAAAGCAAAACAAATTCACTGGGGGGGTGGGCATGATTAAATATATGAAAGCAATTTTCTAATACTCAGATCTTAAAAATCCAGGGAAAGACCACAGAGAGCTTTGAAAATAGGCTTGCCAGTGCCTAAGAGAACATGCAACCTTGTCAGTGGCCATTTGCTTAGGTACTGTGGTTTTCCTCAGCAGGTAATACAGCTCCTAATTTGGGCAACTGAAGGCAGGAGACCAGCAAAACCCTTTTTTCTGAATGGTCTGGACTGGGGACAACTGGCTGGAATCACAAGTGGCCTCTTGGCTCACCCCAGTGATACTTCAGCTTTCGTAATGTCCCATTTCTGCAATTCAGTTTTCCAGCAAATGGGGACTTTCCCTTTGGTAGAGCCAGACTCACAGAGTTGTTTGTCCAACCCAAAGACACTCTGACACCTCTTAAAAGCAAAGAGAAAAGGAAGGGAGGGAGGGAGCAGGAAGTGGATGGAAGGTAGAAAGCCCTAAATCCTTCTGTTACTACCTGCAAAAGAAACAAAAGAGAAGACTGGAAAGGAACTTTATTTGCACAACAAGGGGTTTGGCATATTTAACATAAAGATAGTACTGCTGAGGTGAGTAGCTTGCACAAAGGCCCTCAAATCAGGAGCTAGGGTCAAAACTCAAGTCTTCAGGCAGTTCTGGTCTCTTATTAGTCCATAAGCTACAGTGTTCTGTTTCAGTTAAAATAAGTTTCAAATAGACCATCCACCATAAATGTATCTCCTCAACTCATTCACTTGTATGATATTGTTACCAAACACCATTATCAATTTCCAACTTAGTCAATAAAAGGACAGAATTTGCGGAAAGAGAAAATGGTCTAATTTATCAACAAAGTGAGGGGGCAGCAAACTCATGTCTGAAAGACCCCTGTCCTGCTCTTTGGCAGAGGACAGGGATATTTCTTTTAAGGGGGTAGAAGGGGAGTGTGCAAGGGTCAGTGTGTCCTTCCTTGCAACTGGTTGATACCAGCTTGCTTTCACCATCCCTGGTAGTCAGCCATTCAGAATGTTGTCTTCCTAATGCTGCTCTTTTCCTTTGAATGTAGAAGAAAGCAAGACTGTTAAACCTAGAAGGTAAATAAAGGTGGGGGGGGACAGGAGGAGAGGCATGATATCATGGTGGGGCAGGAGGAGAGGCATGATATCATGACACTGAATCAATATTGTACAAGAAACCCATCTTCTCTTCTAGGGGTGATGGAAGAATGCTGTCTCCTTTAAAAGGTCAAAGGAAAAGAAACGAGGAAGCATGTAAATGTCCCATTACCCTGTGAGTAGGAAACCATCATTACTGTGTGGGTGATAAAGAATAACTGAAGAACAGATTTAGCTAATTCCACATATAGTACACACCTCTCAAAAAAGAGACTAAATTAGTTTCCAAACAATCTCACATCAACTTTGTACATCTGTCCTATGTAACCTGAAAATGGTTTACCCTTGTGAAATAATTTGCCCCAAGCTGCCAACAATATGAATGATTTTGTTTGTCTACTGTCTCAAAATAATTGATCTTACATACATTAAACTAATTAAAATAACCAGGCCACATCTTTGCAGAAAACTTCACAAACGCTCTTTCAATGTATTTTGGAGGTCAGGAAGAGTCTAGAATTTGCTTCCATCTATTAAGCTAAAACTAAAGAATGTGTTTTTAATGCATTGATAAAAAATACATAAAAATATTTGGTATTTTTAGCTAGTCTCCAGCTTACTAAAGGATCATATCCCAGAAGTTAGTGGGTAAATGGGTTGTCTGGAATTCAGAGTGCATATTCCCATAGAAACAATGTCACCCATAGGAGTTAGTTCCCATACTACCCTTGAAGCACTATTTAACCCATAGTGTAGCAGACTTCTGGGCATTTTTAAATGAACGCTTTAAGTTTAACATTCTTTTAAACTTAAACTTAAACTTAAACATTTTAAGTTTAACATTTTAAGTTTAACCACTGAAAAATAGTGGTGTACACAATATTTTAAATGTTAAGAATTCCAGTATCAATTACAGGTTTTTGAGCTAATAGATGAAAACTTTTAAGTAATTTCTGTAGAACACTTTAGAAACAATTTCAAAACTCTAAAGATAGATTAATAGTATGTCTCTAGTTGTCCACTTCTGTTTGATCATTTCTGACTGGGGTGGAAAGAGAGAGAAAGGCTCCTGTTCCCCCATTCAATTTCTACCAACATCAAGATAACAGACAAGAAATGGCAACAAAGGAAAAGAGCACAGAGGTTAAAATTATGTGGTGCTTGAGCAGAGGAGGTGAATGAGAGGAGGTGGGGAGTAGGGAACATGTCAAGACTGGGGGATGGTGGTTAGGAGGTGAAAGTGAAATTGGATCAGAAAACAAGCAAAATGGGGTACTTAACAAACAAGGGAGCAGCTGGCCATTTAAAGGCAGCCACACACCAGGTTCCTCCGAGCCCACACATGAAATAGAAAGACCACACAAACTTTAAAAGGAGGCAAAAACAAATTTACTTACTAAAAGACAAAATAGACAAGAGTCACTGGGGCGGGGGGGGGGTACAAGGGACCCCTTTGATTATCTTACCAACCAATCCAGTTTCTAGTCCAAAAGGCCTGCAGTCATGTACTTCTACAAAATAGTGGATGTTTCCCCTTCAAGCCAGGTAAAGAAGTCAAGATGGAGCTGTTGATCCTTCTTCCAAAGACACAGCTTTTCATTTCAAGCCAAATGAAACCAAAATGATGTCATTACTCCTTCAAAAGTGGGAGATTTAACCCAATGAAGAAACTCAAGGACAGAATTCAATTCTCCTCCAAAAGTCACAGCTCCAGCATTCTTTCAGTTTCAACTCTGAAGTGGCCTGAAACCAGCAAGACTCACTCAATACAACAGCAGCAACAGCAGCAACCACTTCGGTCTTCTCATGATGAAGACAACAACACAATAAGTTCTCCTCAGTTTTCCAGGCAATTTGCAAGCTTTGCAGTTTCAAAGTTAAACCAAGTTCTCAAGTACCAAATTTTTCTTCTTCTTTTTTTTCTGACACTAGGTCTCAATATGCAGCCCAGGGTGGGTCTTGAACTTGTGGATTCAAGCTTCAAGTGATTCCTAGTGTTGGCCTCCCTTCTAGGATGGAATTAAAGGTGTGTGCCACCACACCTGGCTCAAGTACCAAATTTCCAAGTCACTTATGAAAGTCACAAGTTTCTCCAACATGCTTCCCCAGGCTCCTCACCAGCCTAGGCTAGGGAAGGAAGGCAAGGCCACAGCATGGCTTCCTTCCCTGCCTGATGTCTGCACATGGCAGCAGCAGCTCTGGCAGCTCCTGCAGCTCCTCCAGCCTCCCTGCTGCTCTGCTCCTCTCTCTGTCCCTCTCTCTGTGTTTGTCCTCCTTAAATCCCCTAATACTGATCCTATCATGATAGGGCTTGACTTTTCTTCTCCAAGTCTCCACCCACCAGGGCACTATGGCGGCTATTCCAATGAAGCACCACCAGTGGTGGGGGCCTCAGCCCCCCACTTTCACCACAGTTCCCCTCTCAAAAGCACATTGGTCTGAGAGTTTTCTATGTTATTCATGAAGTGAAGTTAATGTGAATAAATTGTGATTAATAATTAATAATATTGTTGCTAGTAATTAATAGTATTGTCTTCTATGTAACTGAGATAATCTTTATATAATTGACCAAAAACTTTGGAAGGGAAAAGCATGGTGTTAACAGGTAATCCGTGACTATACTTACTGGTGGTTAGCATATACAACACTTAAGTATCTCTTCCTTATGGAAAGACATAGCTGACATTAGAATCACTGGAATTTTGGTGTGAATCTGTATGCATCTTTTTTTTTTTTTCTTTTTAGTGACTAGGTCTCGATATGTTGTCTGGGGTAGTCTTGAACCCATGGGCATAAGTGATTCCTAACCTCAGCCTCCCTGGAATTACAGGTGGGCTCCACCGTGCCCAGCTTATACACATCTATTAAAGAACTACAGTATACCAGGAACTAGGAGTTGAAGGTTAAGTGAAAAATTATCAAGCGATTACTTTACTTTGTGGTAATAATCATTGCTAACATTCATTACTTGTTTTTATACATTTAATTATCCCAATGATGCAAAGATGTAGGTATTATTATCAATGCATTTTACAGTTGAGGACATAACTGTAAGATTTTACAGAGAAGATAAATCATTTGCCCAAAGTTACATGACTAGTAAGTAGAGGACCAATATTTGAACCCAGGTAGTCTGAAGGAGAAGTTTATGTTCTTAACTTTCATGTTATATTTGACCCTGACATTTTCTAGTCAACATTTTCTTTTCTCTTGACAGTCCTTCTGGAATTTGGAAAGCACTCAGAGAAGTGACTGTGTATGGAGACTGGAAATGAAAGAAGCATCCAAGGTCATGCCTTTCAGGCTCCTTTCAAATGCTACAGCTACTGTGAAGAAAGTTGCATTCCCACAGAGAATATGTCAAACTGAAAAAAAAATTATGACAAAAGGTCTCCAAAAAAGACCTCTGCAACTTGGATCTTATCTCCGCTCTGTAATCCAAAAGCCAGCTTCCTAAATCAAAGAATGAAACAAAGTACATCTTTATCAAGTATTGTTTTGACATCCCTCCCCTTCCTAAGATTGGACTGGCACTCCCATTGTCTCTTTAAATAATTTTTAAACACTTCTGAACTTTGGCTTGGAGACTCTTGTTTGAAACCAATTTACCTTCCTCGACATACTAGCTCATATATATATATATGTATATATATATATATATATACATATATATATATGAGCTAGTATATTTATATATATACATATATATACACGTATATATTTTTTTTACTTCAACCTGGCAAAAGTTATTATCCCTCATAAAACTTTACTCTCTCTTTTCTCTAAGCCATCACATAAACCATTCCTCCTGATTATACACGCCTCTTCTCAAGTCATATCCATTACTCTGTCAACTTTCCATAGAGGTTAATCTACTAGTGAGAATTTTAAGTGCACTCCTGGGGCAGCGTACTTCTTGCTGTGGATGGAGTTTACACTCAAAAGTCAGTCTGCCCAAGTTCAAATCCCAATTCTGCCATGTGCTAGCCAAGTTATATTGGACAAGCTACTTATCCTTTCCAAATCTCTGTTTGCATACTTGTAAAATGCATATGATACTAATAGTTCTGGTATAACAGTTATTCTGAGGATTAAACTAAATATTGCATCAAAGGAATTTAATTCAGTGTAAACTGACATCATAAAGTTCAACAAATGTTGGTCCATATTATTTAGAGTGCTAAATAGTTACAAAGATGAATACAAAGAGATGTTCAACTCACCTTTTTTTCTTAGTGAGTGAAAAGTTAGAAACAATATATACCCAACTGTAGTTGAGTATTCAGGCACTTGAAAGTCATGTTCTGAATACTGGGAACAATTCAGACTATTTCGGTTGAGCTTTTAAAAACTGAACCACAAAATTTGTAGAGTATGATAATTAGGGGGAAATGTCTGCTTTGGAAAAAGAATGGAAGAACCTCCATCAAAAAGTAAGTTACAATCATCTCCACAAAGATAATGTATTGGAGGGTGTATGAGTTTTTGGATTATAGGTGATTTTAAAAATGTTTTGTATTTTTCTGTATTTTCTAAATTTTGCAGCTTTTATAATAAGGAAAATTATATGCTATTGAAAAATACTATATGAAGTTTAACCTTTTCCAGTCATCCCCTCCTGACTCCAATTAATTCAAATATTCAGCTCAATCCCTTCCTTTACAGCCCTCTCACTCTCTGCAGATTTATGTTTCCTCCTGCACAGCTGCAGTTGGTTTTGAATATTTGGCAGAGTCTGTAGTTGGTGTTTAGCTATATTTATGTGGGTTCCTTCTCCCTCATCAGATACATTTCCATGAGAGTATTTCCCCTTGTAATTGTGGGGACTGACTTGTCCCAAATGTTAACTGATTGAGATCACTGTAAATAATTCAGGGAGAAAAACAAACTTGCTTAAATTGTTCCATTAATTAGCATTAATATTTATTTGAAGATAGGGCTTAAATACTAAAAATGGAAGAGCTTATAGATCCACTGGTGAATCAGGCCTGTGTCTGAGACAGTAATATGTATTTACACAGTTATCTTGTTTCCTCTCGGGACATATCTCCAAGGTTCCTTGCACTGAGAAGGGGTCACATGACTAGTTTCAAGCAGTAGAATGGGAGAATGAGAGAAATGATGTATGCAATCTCTATGTCCTAAACCTTTTTGTATGTTCCTCCATGAATTCCTGCTTTCTTAGCTGTCTTCTGGCTATATAATGTCAATGTGACATTTAAAACCACAATATAGTAAACAAGATGAAAGACCTGGGTTTCTGAGAACCACCGCCCCCCACCCCACCCCCACCCCTGCATACACACCAGGAGAATTACTTGAGCAGACATGAAATGTACAGTATCAACAATAAAAACCAAAATTTTATATAAAGGCATTGAGGTTTGAGGATTATGTGTTCCTATAATAACCCTACCCCAACCAATAACTATATACATAGTAAAAAAGTCAAGATATTCTAAGTGTAAGTAGTAGAATTTAATGAAAAAACACTATTATCTGATACTTTACTTTTCCCGAAGAACTTTTACTTCTTTGCTTTCCCGAGGCTTCTAGAAATCTTGCTGGGTGTATATATATCCTGTGTCATGATTTCAAAAACTGAACTTTTTTTGACCTTAGCTAAACCCAGATCATCTCACTCCATGCATTACTTTTTCCTCTGCTGCACACTGACTTTAGTCTCTAGGTGTAAATATCACCTAGCATTGAGATTAGTGACTAATGACCAAATTACAAAAGAAGATGCTTTGCCTAAATTGTTTAGGCGTGTTTCTTAACCATTGTTTCTTTGTAAGAGTTTAGTACATATCCCAAGAAATCGAGTTCCAAGGACAAATGAGCTGAGAAAATACTAGGGTAAGTAAATGTGACTAGGAATTTTCTCTTTACTAACAAGCTCTCAAAGTCTTTAATATGACCTGGAAGCTCATGTGAATGAGATCTACGGTATGCCCTTTCCCATCCAACTCCAGAACTCTTTTATGGTGGGGCAGTCACAGGAGTAGGTTACACTGAAGCATACCTTGAAAAAAGCTGCTACAGATGATAGCTTCCTTAGTGCTCCAGTGCAGACTCTTACATTTAATTTAGTTGGCTCCCCTCCTCTAAGGGTATATTTCTTAGTCATTGTTGGGAAAAGGAAAATTCTCAGACGAGCCTGTTTAGCTCAAATGGGGTTTCCAGGGAAATTTTTTGAATGGCTTCTATTTTTTAGCTTATTCCAGATAAGAACAGAGTACATTCATTGCAGCTAGAAGATAGAAGATATAAACAGGAGAAAAGATTATGTAAATCAACCAACTTTTATTCCACACAACTAGCATATTGGCATAGTCAACTGGTGGCATTTACTACCACAGGGGGGTTGCTAAGGCAGGGAAGAGTAGGATTTAAGGAAGGATTAGATAATTTTATGAGCTTTACTAGCATTTAAGGCTATGTTAGCTAGAACAAAAAAGATACAAGGAAATGAAATCTCATGTTCCAGGATGTAAATTGATCACATGTGGAGGGAGGGGCAAGAAGGAATTCCCACCTCACAGTCCAGCGTGGGATATTGCACAATGGGCCAGGTGCAATAGGGTTGACTTTCCCTCTTTATTTTCCTTTTCCTTTTCTCTGGTACATCTGATTCTGGCTAAACAGGAGGTGGGGGTATTAGCCCTGACAAATAGTGATTTGATCCCACAGGGTAACTCCTATTGAAAACCAAGATAACACAAATATTTTCAATTCTTCAAGTTGAACCCAGTCTAAGTTTTTTGTTTTGTGGGTGAGCTCTATGTTCTTTTATTAAGGGATGATCATTTTATGAGAGCTAAGAATATTTGCATTCCTAGCATGGGAAGAATTTAAAATTCCCCACCAACATATTGTTCAAGCAATGAAAAGAACTGGAAAGTTTCCACAAGGTAAAGTAAGACCATCTTAGCCAGTTGAGATTTTTGAGTAAGGATGAACCCAATCTTGAAGTACTGGGTATTTCAAAGTACTTCTTTCATTTTATACAGAAGAGAAAAATGTGTTTTGTAGTTTTTGGAACTCAGAGATAATTGAAGGAAGAGGAGATGGCAGATTTTATGGGCTGGGTGGGTTCTTAGCCTCCATCTCTCTATGGGAAGTTTTGTGAAAATATTCAACTCAAATCATTCAGTGAAAAATATTCAGACTCCAGGGAATCAATGAGCTAAGTTTTATATAGTGAATCCCATCTGTGGCCAGAAGAATTAGGAAGCAAAACTATGAAAGAACAGGGAGAATAACAAACCTACCTTATAATACTGAATGTTAATCTTTTGGCTTATAACTTGTTGCTCCTTCCTTTTCATCATAGGACCTTAGTTGACTCATCTCAAATCTGAATTATTTGATTGTGTGACAGTCCTACATCCCAATAAAAGCAATAAGTATCATTTGTGTCAGGAGACTTTTTCCTCTTGATCCCGATCATACTTTCTGAGTTTATGACAATGGCATGTATTGTTGTCTATATAGCTGCATTCTAGCCCTTCTTCCCCAGCAGAGTCCACTTCCCATGATAAAAACTTAATATAACAGTTTTTTTTTTTGACCTGTCTGGAAACTAGGGTTGGTCATGTGATTCAGTTCTGGTTATTTCTGGCTTGAGAGATTCCTTTTTGATAAAAGGAGAGAGATTTGGGAGGAGAGTTTTTTTCCCCTACTATCCTTTCTTCTACTCTTTGATATATCTGTGAAACAAATGTGATGCTTAGAATTCTGGCAGCCATTTTGTGAGCACACACTGACAAGCCTGAGGATCAAAAGGAACCTGACTGATGAAATTCAAAGTCAAGATGGAGATCTTGAGGTTGTGATGATATCATTTGGTCACTCTTACAACCCTGAAGCCATGTATCTCTTGATGTCTTACTGTAGTCACTTTCAGATGGCCATCCTGAGACACCCCAAAGACTTTTACTGGATACATCCAGCCAAATGGTGGCCATGTGTTCCAGAGAACGGAACCCAAAAGAAATACATAGACCACTCTGACCTCTGGTCCTCTGGAATCTTTGATATTTACATGTGTAGTTTGGCATGTTCCCCCCCGGAAAAAAGTAGAAAAACAGGACCTACCTGACTGTGATTTGAGAACAGCAGCTAATGCTGGCAGCACTTAAGGTACATAAACACTCATCATTATGGAGGAAGCAACAATCACTGATATTACAGGTCAACATAAGAAAGGAAAGGATTTCACTGTATATTCTACCCGTTGTTTTCTTTTTACTTTTTTTCTTATTTTCCACAATCCTACCTATTCTTTGTTTTCAGTTTGGCCTCAGAGAACTCTTACTTTCCCTCTTTGTCAATTCTGATGTTATATCTACAATATGGTAAAGCAATAAAAAGAAAGTTGGCTGATTGATTCAGAACAGTGTCAAAAATGTATGTATGGAATGTTAGGGCATGCTGTACTAAATAGGCAGAAATTTAGCTAATTTTCAAAAGAATTCAACTCTCCCTTTTCCCCACCACCATCACTGCCCAAATTTCAATCCTCTAGTATTAGGAACGAAATGACTTCCCAGATTACTGTATCTTCCATTCTGTGTATCTTAGACTAAAAACACCAAATTATTGTTATTAAAAATGGTACAAATCAAAGATCAGGGGAAAATTCTGCTATAAGAGAACAAATTAATTTAAAATTTTATTCCAGTAGTTGCTGACATGATTTTTCTTGATGAAAAAATATGCTCATCATACATGAAAAGGGTATTATGGTGTGCCATATTTTATACTATAATTAATTGGAAGATATGCACTTAAACAAAACAACAAAGTGTCACTTAATAATAATACTGTCCTGAGCTAAAGGCACTGAATTAGATTTTATTAGTATCCAAGGCATTCAGATTTCAGGATTGAAAGTAAAATATAGGCAAATCAAATTTCTCTGAAGGGTAATATGAAGTGGGAATTAAAGTTTACCTCCCCAAAAGCCCTCTCTCTATTTCTCCATCCATCCATCCATCCATCCATCCATCCATCCATCCATCCATCCATCCATCCATCCATCCATCCATCCTATGATAATCTGCTGGATACTCTTAAGGCACTTTATTACATGAGGATTTCAGTATGACTTGTATTGTATGTTTTGCTCTCACTGTTTTTGTCTGAAGACTTCTCATTTCTCAGGTGAAAGAGAGATTTGCCTGAAAACAAGCAAGAATAGCTTTACTGGGCATGACATCCTCCTGGCAGCTGAGTATATGCTTGCTTTCAGTGACTGTTCTTTCATTGCAATTCTTGATTTATCAAACAGCACCTTTGTTGGTTATTAAATGGCACAGCCACCCCTTAATGGATTGAAAAAGATTCTTGTCTCCCATACAATGAAAAGGCAACCTTCGAAAATTCAGTGAAATCTTCACTAGCTGGATGAACTGAAGAGTCTATCATTTCTTACCTGTAGAGGTTACAGATTAATCAGGGAGCTATCTGGATTGGTTTCCTCTGTTGCTAAGTATAAATGGTAACAAAGCAATTTTTCTTTACACAGCTGTAGAGGGAATGATTGTTAAAAATACTTACAAAAGAATGTTAAATGTCATTTGTCATCAGGGAATCGTAAATTAAAACAAGGTTGAGCATGCATCCCATTTAGCCCTCTGCAGCCAGTGCCTCTCAGTAGATCAAGGCCTGAGCATGGACCTTCAGGCTCTTACACTACATCAGGAACTCTCAGAAACTTCCCAGTGAGTATCCCTGACTTCAGGCCCTCTGGGCCCTGCTGCCAGCTCCTTGGGCGGAGACGGAGGCCTATGTTGCAAACTTGTAGGAACTAACTACTCACTGTGGGTGTCAGCCACAGTGAGAAATGTAGCCCTGAGCTGCTCCCTCTGTACCAGAACTCTTCAGCGACTTTCTGCCCACCTGGACAGGCCCTAAGTCACCACCCATGAGCAAATGGAGGTCTTAGCAACTCATCTCTTGACCTAGCATTCCCCAGCCCTTCTAGCCCCCAGAACAGAACCAAGAAGTACTTTGGAGGAGGCTCTAGTACCACCCCAGCTCCTGCAGAACCCCAGTAGCTATGCTCACCATTAAGTAAACATCAGAGTGGTAGGGGAGAAGGCCTCACATACCACAAAAGCACCAACTACAGCAGAGTAAACTCAAGCAAACAATGGGGAGAAGGAAAAATACAAATAATGGAACAAAACCTCAGGGGAACAATGTACCACAGAGAAAAAAATAAATCTCTAGAACACAACAACACCTACACAGAATTATTCTTCCTGTCAGATAAAGAATCAAATTTATCATAATTAAGAAAGTCAAAGAATTTGAAAAACACAAGCAAAATTCAGACAAATCAGAGCTGTACGAAAACAGAAGAATGCTATGAGAAACATAATCAATGAATAGAAGCTTAAGATTGAAACTTCAAATAAGAAAATAAATGAATTGCATGCTATAGGGTGTAAAAAGATCAATGGAGGAGATAAAAAATTGGGAAAAAATGCCATGGATATAAAATAAATTATGTGTGGAAAACAAATCAGTATTTTTGAAGATACGGCTATGCAAAGAACCAAGAAAGAAAAAGAGAGACTTTCCCTTAGGAGACAGCAACAGACTTCCAAGAATCAATAATCACCTTAAAGGCTAATGAACCCAAATTGCCAATCAAAAAACAGAGTAACATGTTGGATTAGAAAACAGAACCAACCTTCTTCCACCTCCAGAAAACATCTGAGTTCCAGAGAAAAGCATAGATTGAAAATAAAAGGTTGGAAAACAATTATATAAGCAAATGGTACCCAAAAGAAGGCCGGGGCTGCCATACTTATAGCAGATAAAATAGACTTCCAGCTAAACAAGGTGACAGGAGGCCTGGATGGATACTACATAATGATCAAAGGGATAAAACACCACGAAGATGTAACACTCATCAATATATACTCACCAAATGAGAGAGCACCAAAATATATTAGATAATTACTGTTATCTCTGAAAACAGATATTGGAGAAAATACATATGTGGTGGGACATTTCGATACCTTACTCTCACCAATGGACAGATCAATGAGACAGAAAATAAACAAAGATACAAAAGCCCTAAATGAAGATCTAAACCACATGGGTCTCACAGACATCTAAAAAGACAGTGCACCCCCTCAAAAAACAAGTACGTATTTTTCTCAAGTGTACATATATTCTCCAGGATTGACCACATGCTGGGTCACATGACAAACACTGACAAATATGTGATGATCAAAATCATGCCAAAATCTTCTCTGACTATAATGGCATCAAACTAGAAGTCAATTCCAAGAAGAAAGCATGGAGATCCCTTATTACATGGAGACTGAGCAACATGCTACTGAAGACAGGTGAGTTAATGAGAAATTACATAATAACAATATAGAAACTACTAAAAATAATTAAGTGCTTTAAGACTAAGTTCATCTGTATATGACAGCAAACTTGCCATTAAAATGGTAGGTTAGAAAGACAGAAAAACATTTTTCCTCATGTAAAATTAGCCTAGAAGTTGGCAGTCCTGGGCTAGAATGTTGATAGCATGGAGACTTTATAGATCAAAGGCTTTTGAGTTTGCTGAGATCTTCATCTCAGCACTTAATTACCATTTCATGGTCTGATATGGTTAACAGAGCTCTAGTCATTACATCTGTGTTTCAAGAGGAAGGGGGGAAAGATGACATATCTTCTCTTTTGCATGGAGAGCAATTGGAAGTTCCATACTTTTGTTTCTGCCTTATCCATCAGACATGAAGACAAGTGGCCATACTGTCTGTCAAGGACTCTGGCAAAATCTTTACCTAATTTATATTGTTAAAAAATACAGAAATCCAGCTGAAAAACCAGGGCTCTATTTCTAAACAAAAAAGAAAGGATGTTGGAATTGGCAGCACACAGTCTGAGACACTGAGCCAGTTGCTACATTTAAAATATAGGTCTGGATGCAGAGGATACAAAGGTCAACAGGGAAAGCACATAGACATTATATATGGTAGCAATCTGTTAATGACACAAAGATTTCAGAAGAGAAATTGAGTATGCCCAGCTGGGGTGAAAGCCCCTTAGAAAGAAGGATATTTTGCAATGACCTAGAAGAACGGTGAGAATATGGATGGTAAGAGGTGGAAATGAAATTCAACTTGGTTTAGGGATGGAGTGAGAAAAAACAAATCATTGTTTGAAGATGAGAACTGTAATTGATACATAATAGCTTCCGCAGAGGTACAAGAATTACCCAAGCAAGGAGAAATTGATGTCCGTATTTTGGGTCCATACCCTAGTGACATAAGTTTCACTCTTCACAATCTGTCCATCATTCCCATATGGTATGGAGTGAAGAAGAATTCCATTCAGCAACACACACTTTGAGTCTCTCAGGCAGAGACTTTTTTTTTTATTTATGATAAAACACCCAAATATATATCCAAGTGGGATTACCAGTCTGGGATGATTCCAAGAGACTTTCGTTACTAGAACTATTTCTCATCATAAATCCCCAAACAAGTTGTGTTTTTCACTTCCTCTCCTAATCTGCCGTGGAGCACAGCCGAGTTGCTTGAAGTCATCTACTTTTTGGCAGTGGCTGCAATTCCAAGATGATGGAACGATTCTTTTCCATATACATCATTATTATTTCTAGTGTAAATATTTATCAAGCACTCACTGTGCAATAGAGAAGAGCTCCTGCTTGGTGGTCTTTCCAGCTGAACAAAACAAACACGTAGAGAGGCCAAGGGAAGCGGTAGGAAGAGAACCTCAGCTGGTGGGAAAATATAGAAGTTGATACCCCGCTTTACCTCCCATTTATTCAAGTTGGCTATTATTTGCACTTAGCTGCCATGTATCAGATATGCAAATTCTGTTTTCATTTGTTTAACATACATATGTAGGGTTTACCATGTGCAATACATTATTCTATGCTCTTTGCAAATTCTAACTCTTAATCCTCATGGGAATCTTTTGAATAGGAGCTATTTATAATCCCACTTACAGATGAGGAAATTGAGGCATAGAGTAATTTGCCCAAGGTCACCTATCACTAAGGCTTCTAAAATAATCTCATCCAGGAGAATTTTGTCTGATGTCAGATGTGTGTATATCCAGTACGATATCCAATAGGATAGCCTCACATGAGGACTATACACTTGAGATGTGATTTGTGTGACTGGGGAAATAAATTTCAAATTTACTGAATTTTCATTCATTTAAATGTAAGTAATCAAAGTGACTAGCTAGTGGTTACATTATCCGCACAGCCACTAACCTATTATGATATTGTTTTCCTTTCTTTCTTAAGAGTGAGGATGAACGACATAGGGACTGTTTTGTAAAACAGAGTTACAGCTGTGTATTGCTGCTTAATTGTGAGAAACAATTGAAGAAGTATGTTTGTGTGAAAAAAGGAACAAATCATTCTGGTGGTACCATTGTCTGTTTATTTCTTGACTGTTAAAGAGAACTGTAATATAGCTCTATCTCCAATGGAAATTTTCTCACAATAGTAACAGCTGAGAAAATCATAGTGGAGAGACCAAGTTCTGGTTAGGTCATGTATATTTGGCAGCTCAACACTTTTTAAAAGCAAAACCAACATTATAGCACTTGGCACCTGTTCAGAAAGGTAAGGAAATGACAAGCATCATGTAATGTCCTACTCTTGTCAAGATTCACATTCTCATTTTCTCTGTCCCTTGTCATCCTTGTGCATCTACATTCTATTCAACTCTCTAGACTAAACTCTAATGCTATGTCCTCCTTGAAAACTGCTTTCATAGCTTCCTCTGGAAGCAACCTTTCTATGGTAACTAGAATAGAACATTTCTATTCTTCTGACAAAGAATGGGTTGTAAGCATAAGTCCTAACTCTTATTAAGGTCTGATTTATTATTGTATGCATTCTCCATAAAACCTTGCACAGTTTTATGGAGGTCTCTTGTCTCTGTTTCCCTATGTGGATTCTCATATACTTTTGTTATAACATTCATCTTGGAAGTTTTGATCATCTGTGTCCCCAACAAGAATGTTAACCTGTTAGAGCACTACCTGTCTCATAATAGATGTTCAATAAATGGTGAACAACTGTTATTGAAAAAAATTGATCTTTGTCAGACATTTGAAGCCTTTTTCTCTGAGTGCTGTTTAAAGCAAAATGGAATCTTCTCCCAATGAAACTAATCTATAGCAGGCTAAGAACTGGATTGTATCAAATTCTTTTTACCATTTTACAATTGCCCTGTTGTGGAGGAGACACAAAGCATAATTGCCATAATCAATGAGAATTTTTCTTACTTAATTCTGCCTAAAAGTATGGGTAATACAAAAAGTGTTGGATTTTAGTCAACTGCACAGAACCCTATATAGAAAAGAGGTGTGAAAAATAGCAATTAGGCAAGATATTACAATTTTCTACAAGTTAATAAAACTCAATCTTATAGAATACTTTAGAGAACTTTCAGAAGTGTAGGGAAGGATGTTATAACATTAGGTGAAGCAGAAGAGGAGCAGTGAGGTCTTTCTTTCTGAGAAAGACCACCACCACTTGAACAGTTTTTATTTAGTTTAATTGATTTAAAGCAAAAATAATGGAGAAAAAGAACAAGGAGATGGTGAAACTGACAAATGACTAATGCAAAATACTGTAACAGAAATTACTGTAGCTTGCATTGAGTAGAGTGGAAAAGTTTGTTATACTCGGAAATAGTCATTTAAATGGAAAGACAGTTTTCATGTCTTTTATGGCATGTTGTAAATGATTAATTAAATACTCTGAGTGTTTCATTAAATGTATGCATTCCTTCCAAATTAAAGTGTGTAGGGACTCATTATAAATAAATTCATTGGATGAATGAAAGGAGCATTTACTTCTAAATGAATATTACTGGCAAATTTCATTCTTGACATTAAATAGATGAAATTTATTTTAATGTGAAATACGAACAAATTACAAAGCTAATTGGTTTTCTACCATAGTATTTTAGTATTATTTAGTGTGCATTTGTAAGTGATCCAAAATTTTTAGGAATTCACTGCATAGAAAACAATTTGTTACTCAAAATAAAAGGATGGATAAAACAGTTCCTACCTCAATCATTTTCTATCTTCATGCTTCATGGAACAATGTCAAGGGCCTACTATGTGCAAAGCATTTTACTAGATGTTGCAGAGAATAAAACGCAAAATAAGACTATTTGTGCCCCCTAGAAGCTCAATATGTCATGGGAAACACATATGCATAAAATAACTTTAATACAAGACAGACTCAGGTAAGTAAGTGCTAAAATAATAAAGGTACAAAGTGCTTGGGGATTTTAAGGAATGGAGGGATTAAGTATGATGGGGAGGGGATCAAGAAAGGCTTCTTGGAGGAGGAAGGGTTTGAGTTTGGCCTTGAAAGATGGCTGGGAATTTAACAGGAGGTTCGAGGTGGGGGGTGAGGGGAGAGGAAGAGAGCAAGGGTTTGTGTGGTCTGGGTGGCTGGGTTGTGCTGTAGAGGGGTTTTAGTGTTTCTCTGGACAATTTTGAACTGTCACATGGAAGAGACGTGTCACACAGAAAATACACAGATCAACTGAAAACTAGTCTGCAAATCAGCTATGTGACTTCAGAAAGAGAAACCATGTCAGTCTGGGGTGTGGGCTACAAAAGTGACAGGTATAATTAGACATTGAACAGATCAGCCCTTTTTGATTAATAAGCTCATTCTTCCTATATATTGACTCATGGGCCTAAAAGGAACCTCAGGAAGTTATTTAGGTCACCCCCAACTATGATGTTTTTCAGTGTTGTTCCTGTAGCGTTGGTCCTATAATATGAGCTCTTCAAACACTCAGCCCACATCTTCGGGGTTTTGAAGATCAGTGCAATAAAATATAGTGATGGTACCAACAGAAATACACTTGTAGCTATAGTGTATGATTGAGGCAGGGGTTTGTGAGTCTGAGGGCTTTGCAATCTATCCGCGTTATATTCTTGAGATGAAAGCTCATGAATGAATTGATTTGTGCTAGTTTCGTACTGTCTTATCTTACCAAAGTTCATGTCTACCCAGTAATTATCAATGAGAAGTCTAAGAATGTTAGAGCTGCAGGCATTGTTAGGAAAATCTAGTCCATTATTCACTCTTTATTTTACAACACAGGAAAGAGAATTCAAGTTTAGGTTTCCTGTTTTAGACCATTTATTTCCCTTGCACCATATTGTTTTCTTTCTTGAGTTTTTGTTTGTTTATTTGTTTTGTTTTGTTTTTCATCAATTGAAGAGATGGGGGAGAGAAGGGAAGGATAGAGGAAGAGGGAGAGTAGCAGAAAATAATGTACGCTAAGAGAAAAAAGTAGAATTTGTTGGATTAAAATCCCTCCCCCTTGGAAAAACATTAGAATCCTGGGAATTTCTTGAGATGCAAGAAAGCTCAGCCCCCAGGATTTGCAGTGTAAACACTGTGGCTAATTTGTTGAAGTGAGATGCCATTGATGATTCTCCCTGCCTTGAGAGATGACAGGGCTTGCTGAGGGAACAAAGCAAATCACTGTAGCCAATTGCTGGGTGAAGGCAGACTGCAAAAAGTGATCAGGGAAAGACAGGACATTTTACTGAGACAGATAATTTTTCTTAAAAAGGATTTGGTGGGGGGGAGGGGCACAAAACTAAAAAGGAATTCCTCCCATAAAATTTGGCTTTTCTACCCTCTCCCCACAGTACATTGGCTATAACCTGTACTGAAGCTTGACAAAGTCAATGCATCATTCTCTAGGACAGAGAACAGTGTTCTAAAAACAGTGAGTAGAGAACAATCAGGACACCTGATCCAGGTTTTACTCTGTATCAAGGATTAGATGAGAACAGCATTCAACATGTTTACTTTCCAATCAAGTAATATTTTTTAAAGTTTGGTCTCCAGAAGGAAAACAATCTATTTCTCTTGTGATTTGCTAACCAAAGAAAAAAGAATAGCCTGGCTTACCTACAAAAATTTTATCCTTTTGATTCAGTTCAGTTTGGGGATATCCTTTTTCTTGCCATTTACTTTAAACAATTTACTTATCATATCAGAAGGTTTCATTTGCATGGAATTTTTAAAATTCTTTAAAAAACTCTTAATTCTTCCATCAGCGTGGTACTTTGCTTTTATTACTACAGAAAAACTTTTTTTCCATTTTAGCAATAGAACGGTAATTTGATGTTAGAACAGAAAGCCATTTAGCAATCAGCCCCTTCAATGTTTTCATATGCTGGATATATGAATATCCAGGTATAAAGATTTCCCACTCAAGGGAGTAGTGAATGTATTCTCCTAGAACTTACCTTTCTGTTCCGCTCTTGCATTCCTTCACTGCAAGATCATTTTGCCTTCCTTGGAGTAGCACCTTAAATTATGTTTCCGTTAGGAAATATGACTCACATTTGGTTTGTAGTGTGTTCACCTTCCACAACCACAAAATGCCTTCTAATTCTGATTTTAGCAGGAGGTGGAATTTTCTTTCCACTTTAAACTCCAGTTAGGAGAGTTACTCTTACTCAGTTCATTATGTTTATTTGTGACTATGTGAGTCATATTTTAAATGTGCTAATATTGGGTAACACACAAACTCTAAATGTCAGTAGCTTAGAGCAACAAGCAAACTTTTTGCTCACAGGTTTGTGGGTTGACAGGGAAGCTTAAGTTTCAGGCTATGGGTTGAGTTTCAGGCTACGGGCTGCTCTACATCTCTCTCCTCCTGACACGTAGCTGACTGCGGACTTTTGCTTAACTCATGGCAGTTGGTAAAAGGCTAGGACAAGACAAACCACACAATGGAAGCCTCTGTGCAAAACACACCTGCACACTTTCCATTGGCTCATAGCATCAGTTGGCCAAACCCCAAAGGCCTGCTTGCCCCACTGAGGTTCTACAAACTCACATGGCAAGGAATGGGACACAGAATGGTATTAAAGGATGAGAGTAGAAATTTGAGACAAGTGTTCTTACCTACCAGTGTGAATATCTAAAATAGAATAAATGAATGAATTCATGAATTAATATTACAAAAGCAGTAATTCCTTGGTGCACAGTGTGTGTGTGTGTGGTGATGGTGGGGTTGGGGGTTAGTGATAGAAGCAAGTTTATAAGAAAAGGGAAATGGAAGATCAGAAATAAAGGGGGATAGAAGATATGACACTTTTTATTATCCTTATGTATATGTTGAATATTTAGGGAACTTTTTTTTTTGTCAGACAATGCAAGTTAAGTATAGTGATCATTTAAATGAGAATTTGTCTTGGAGAACTCAGGAGTGTAATATCTGATTGCAGAGAAAAGTACTATCTTGTTTCTGTGTTAAATGGTCACACATCTTTTTCCAGGGCCTACAGTTCATATCCAAAATAAATCTTATAACCCTCACTTTTCTCCACTGCCACACTTTCCCAAGGCTCATTATTCCTTGCAACAACTGTGGTTATGACCTCTCACATGATTTCTTGCTTGGTAATTGATTATCCATACTGCTCTCAGTTTTAAAAATATCATCCTCTGATAGTTCATAGGTGATATGGTGGTAGGAGAATTTCAGGGAATATAGTGATGTAATATATATATATATATATATATATATATATATATATATAATGCCAAAAATTTATATTAAGATTTTAAAAATCACCTATCATGATACCCTCCCCCCCCCCCGGATATTTTGTATGGCAAAAAGGATTCAAAACAAACTTCTTACTTTAATCTACAAAATCCAACATGACCTGCTTTCTGTGTATCCTGATCTTTTATTCCTCTATCCCTCGCATATAACACCCCATGTTTGCCCCACTTTATGTGTTATGCACTAGCTGTTTGATTTACCCACATAGTTTTGTCCCCCGCATATATTTTCATGTGGCTGATTCTCAGAAATTATTGCCATCTCATCTCAAATGTCTGCTGGTTAGGAAAGTCTTCCCAGACCATTCAATCATCCTCTTACCCTGCCACACTTTATCATCCTTTCACTTTATCTAATGATGTTGTTAATTTGTTTACTTAATTATCGTCTCTTTTCAGCCACCAGACTAAGTTTCTCTGTAACAAAGACTGTGTTAATTTATCTCAAGCAGCTGGAGCAATGACTAACATACATGAGATGCTTGAAAAGATTGACCAAATAAATGATGAGTGGTATCAGTGCCTTTTCGGAGACTGGCTGTTGCTTGAAAGAAGTGAGAGCATGCAAGCTGACAATGAGTGACATGGAGGTGATGGTGTAATAATGAGAGTTTGTGACACAGCCAGGTGAAAATGGAAAAGAAGTGGAAGTCAGAGAAGCATGTTGATTCCCATTATCCCATTATAACAGAGTCTGTCCCCATATTTTGGTCATCTTGACATTATGGGACCTCTTTATCTGCCTCTGCTAGGCCCTTTTAACTGCAAGTTACAGAAATGCTGAAATTGGAACACTTAAGAAAAAGAAAGAAAAGAGTTTAAAAAAGAAAGAAAGAAAGAAAAGCCAGGTCTTTTTACTTGAACATTTTTGAGAATCTAGGACCAGGGCCTATTCTTCACACCATTGAGGTTAAGATAAAAGAATTGAGTCAATGTTGTTTTTTTTTTTTAACACTTTATTTAAGACTTAATTCTAAGGTAGTAAGTATGACACAATTTGACTTCTGGGTTTACCCCTGTATCCAGGCATGGAGTAAGCCCCCCAAACCCCTGCCCCCTTCCCTGCAATGGACTGTTATCAGAATAACAGGTAATGGATACTGGGCAGGCAAATACAACAGCTGTCCACGCTATTCTATGAAAATATCATAGGGTGAGGTGTTTCATTTTAGAGGGTTATAATCTAGTTTGCAAGGAAATAAAACTAGAAGTCACTTATCTCAATGAAGGAAATGTATTATTGCTGGGAAAATAAGGCATCCTTCCTGTTAACCTATGTGAAACTCACAGAGATTTATATCTGGGCATGCATTTTTTCCTCTCCTGAGGCACATTTTAAGATCCATTTTCTGCAAACTGCCAGCTGGAACAAGACCTCTTCTACCTTCACAAGGGCACTGCTTATTCCTGACTGCAGAACTTCCTCTGTTCCCATCCTCTCTAAAGTCACTTAAGCAACAAATTTAAGTGTTAAATAAAATAACTGGAACTATAAGCCTCAGGTAATTCACAAGCAATTCCAACAGTATGTGTAAATATAAAATGTGTGCATGTGCGTGTGTGAGTAAGAGGTAAAGAGAAAAGTGTAGAAAGAGGGAAGGAAAAAATAGCAAGGATAAAGGTTCAACAATGGCAAAGCAAAGAGGTTATTCCTGTACAAGACATTCTTTCTTCCTAAAACTCATGAATTTTAGAACATTTCCTAGTTGGAGCTAGGAGATTTTGAATTTCAAGTAATGACTGACTAAGTAGAAAATCAATTTTATGCCAATATATGTGTAATTCTTATCCCAATTTATTTCTTCAACAAACCATTACCGTGCCTACAATTGTGCTGAGCACAGTGAGCAGTTCAAATATTTTTCCATCCTCATGGAGCTCATAGGGTAATGGTAGCCATGAGGCAGATGGAAGTATCTGGAACCTGGAAGAACATTCCTTGTGGGGCTTGGGATTGTCATGGGGACCTGTCAAAGGGAAAGAACACAGGAGCTTTATAAAGAAGCTGAAATTTAAGTTGCTCCTTCAATCCATGCTCATCGAGATGTGAGCATGAACTCAGAGGATGAAGGGTTCTGAATCAAGAGGAAAGGGATCTGGGAGTGCCCCCAAAAGCTACTGAGACCAGTTCAGATCAAAGCCAAAGCATGAGGCAGAATGGAAGGAATCCTTTATGCAGGGATATGAAGATGAGTGGGCAGGAACGGAAACAGAGGCAGCTTCTGTGAAATCTGGAGCCAGTGTAATCTTGAGATCTTTCAGAAGAACACAAAGTTATTACTATAAAATCAAGCTTGAAAGTGATATTAGAAAGAGGAAATACGAAGAAAGAGGAATCATGATGCATTACACTTTTTTATTTTTCTAATTTATTTTTATTATTTTTTAATTGATTGCACACACATACATATATTTTACATCATTGTCTACTCTGAGGTTCTCCCACCACCTTATTACCCAGGAACATCATCTTATTTTCTTGTGCCCTATTATACATTTCTTAAAAGTGGATAAATACCTCAGATATCGGAAAATTCAGAAAAATTTAATGGTAACTAATTGACACAATTTATACTTGTTTCACTATTTTGGAGGGTTGGTTCCATTTTGGGGATCATCGATTGTTTATATGTAAATGATTTGGTGATATCATTCTCTGTAAAGTAAGCAGAAAAGTGATTTTCTTAATCTGTCATAAATAATTATTTTCCTTAGCTTCAGTGGTTTCTTTACTTTTGGTTTCTTTATTTTTGACTGGGTGTCAGTTTAGTCTATCTTTGACCTAAAGTTTTCCAATCTAAAGACTGAGAGAACTTTTCACCGATTAGCTTCTGGTTTTGTGTATTTCAAAATTGTTTCTCTTCCACAGGTCACATGCTTCTGGTACCTGTATTATTGAGTGTGGGATGCTGACCAAGAAATAATCACTAACAGCCCACCCCCCAAAAAAAGCAGGGGTAGCCATTCTTATAGCAGACAAAGCAGATTTCGAAATAAAAAAAGTGACAGAGTATAAAGAAGGTCACTACCTAATGGTTCAAGGGTCAACCCACCAAAAAGACATAACAATTATCAACATATACTCACCAAATAAGGGATCACCAAGATTCATAGGGTAGCTACTAACAGAACTGAGAACAAATATTGATGAAAACACATACGTAGTAGGAGACTTCAACACCCCACTCTCACCAACGGACAGATCAACAAACAGAAATAACCAAGCTGTAGTATAAATCAAACAATCATTTATTTGAGAATAGAATAATGGAGGTCTGCAACCATGGGGTGGTTCCCAGCTCCTTCAGGTCCCCAGAGCCAGGACCTAGAGGAACTTCAAAGTATCTAATAGGGGACGAGCTCAGTTTAGGTCATTTGTGTGAAATGTTTGCATTGGTGGACAGCAATCTTCAGACAAAAACTGTCCTGTAGGGTCATTTGTCAGAATCAGGAACTATCCTTGTCTATAAGGATAGAATAGGGTGCTGTTATTCTTTCATAATCAGCCATAAGAGAAAATCCGTGAGTGAATTTTCTTCTGCAGTCACCAATAGGATGCTGCTTACTTTTCACCTAGAAGTTTCAACATGGCAGTTTGAGATGATTTGATTTCAAGTGTTTCCTCAAAGACATATTTTTATCATGATATCACTTCTGGTCATGTCCCTTTGTGTGATACAGCAACACATCCAGGAGGTCTATGGAAGTGATTTCGACATGGAGAAAGCCAGAAATTGCTCCACACTGCACAGAGGTATTTGGAAACCACACAAATATATCCCACTAAATCTAGATCAAATTCAACTTTGCCTGAACTGGATGTCACAAATGCCCACCGGCACTTTAATTCCAGGGGAGATGAAAGGATTGACTCTTGGAATGTGAAGGGAGCATGATGGAGAAGTTGAAGTAGAAAGAGGCAGCAGTGTTAACTGCTTCGGGTTACTATTGCTCTTTTACAAATTACTAACCAGAGAACCATTTGAACATATTGCACGGGCCCCTTTGAGGACCAAAGATAACTGCATGGAAGGATTTGGGACTTGTCAGGCCCTGGAGGAGGTCTTAGAATAATGCTTCCAGATGCAGAAAGATAAATAAACAAAAACTCAGACTGGCAAAAAGGAGCTAAAATACAAAGTGTTAAGATTTTGGGAAAGGCATGTTATCTAAAGGGGGAAAGAAACTAGTGATTTTTTTCTTTTTTTTTTTCTTCTCTTTTTGTGAGCTCTCCAAAATGTGTGACTTTTTTTTTTTTTTTAAGGATTCACAGGGTTTCAGTCAGTGCCAAGATTAGTTAGAGGGTTTGCACTTTTAAATTGACTCAGCTGTACTGAACATGTGCCTGGGGAACCCTAAGTTAAGTATCTATTGCTGCATAACAAATTGCTCTAAACCTTTGAGGCTTAAGAGCAACAACAAACATGTATTATCACACAGTTTCTGAGGGGCAGGTATTTGGGAGCTCTGAGCTGGGTGGTTCTGGCCCAGGATCTCTTGCTTGCAGCCTGTTGTCGCTGGGGTGAAATCAACTGAAGGTTTCATTGAGGCTGGAGAAGCCAAAGGGTCTCACTGTCTGGCTGGCAGGTTAGTGCTGGTTGTTGACAGGAGATGTCTGTTCCTCAGTACACATGTCTTTCCACATGGGGCTGCTTGACTTCTTGTAAATGGCGGTAAGTTTGCTCTGGAGTGAGCACTCCAAGAGTCAGGTGAAAGCCTCACTGTCTTTCATGACCTGGTCTCAGGAGTTACACTCTGACATTTTGATAACCCCACCATGGATTGTGCTAGCAACTCTGTTTCCTGTGGGAGGAAACCATACAAGGTGAGAATCAATGAGAACTGGGTCTTGAAGGAAAACTTTCACATTATAGGTTACTTTTGTGCAATAGCAGAAAAGGGCAGGAATTCTGAGAGAGAGGGAGAAAGAGACAGAGAGAGAGAGACAGAGTCAGAGTGTGTGTGTAGATAGAGACATGAGCAAGGAATCACCAGAGATAGCCACTGGCAGAATTGAATCACAAGCAACAAAGAAATATACAGGGTGACTTGCTTTCATAGATGAGTCTTTGGGACATAGAAAGGAAAGTGGATCCTCATCTTACCGTCTGCTACAGGCTGGTACTCAGCAGAAAATGGTTATAGAAAATGCAGTATAGTGGTGTAGGGATAGCAGACTTTAAATAAAGAGAAGCATATAGATTTAAAATGAGTAAACTGGTTAATAACAGCATAGCTTTAGATTACATTAAAAGTCATGAAGGAAGCAAACTGATACTCCAATGGGTTTCTCAGAGGATCTGAAAGTGGTTGTCCATGAAGGGCTTTTTACCTTCACTTTAACACATATGGGCCTGCTTCTCTCTCCGAAGAAGGCTACAAGCAGGCTATTTACCTTTAACCTTTAACCTTTACCTTAACCTTGAGCACCTCTGCCTGCTTCTCTCTACAAAGCAGGATACAAGCAGGCCATTAGCATTTTCACTGTACATGCCTACTATTGATGTGCAAACATCAGCTACCAGCTTCTGCTTTTTTTCCCTCTTTCAGACCTAAAAAGAAAAACTTTAAAACACAGTTTAAACTCTACACTTGTGGGTTCTTTCCACCATCCCCAGCCTTCTTAACCAAATTACCAAACCAATGCAAGACTATCAGTGCAGACTAATTTATTTCTAACAGTGATTTACTAATTATCCTAATAACTACACAAGAAACATGTAAGGAAAACTCTGATTACTTTAACATTGTCCAAAACCTTTCTCAGTATTGTCCAAAGTCTTTTCCCAGATTGCCCAAAAATCCTCAGTCTCTCAGTCCTGATCATCTCACCAATGTCCAGTCAGAGTTCATCTCCAGACGCTTGAAGGCATGTTTCTTTGGCTGCTCCTTTGGCTTGCTCCTCCTTGTCTTCCACGCTGTCTTCTCCTTGTCTTCCAGGTAGCAGAAACTCCATGGTGCCAAACCAGCAAAGTTCACTTTCTTCTCAGGCCTAATTTTTACACGGCCTCTTTCAGACACAAGCCAAACTCAGCAAAACAAACTCCAACACAAGAGTTCTAATCTGCAAACTTCTTAATTGCATCTAGCACACATGCTGCCAGTCCAGGTCAGCCAAGGGTTACAGGTCCCCGATGGCCACATGGCCAAGTTCACATGGCTCACATCTTTACAAGATGGCCAATTCCCATCTCTCCTCCATTGAATCTCTCTCTATCTGATCTCCATATTGCCTCTGAATTCCAATTCGAATTCCTCTCTTTGTATGGACACCCTTTATATACCCTGATTTCCCACCTTCCAGGAAACCTGTTTCACCTTGACCATTTCACTTCTTTCTCCCTCTGCATCTCCCTGAAGGGAAATTCCAACTAAGGTCATTCTCACATTTTAGCATCTGTCCTTAAAATCTGCAATCTTAAACAGGAGACAATGGTGGGGAGGTAGCACACCCTATTAGATCTACTTAGACCTGTAGTCAGCAAAGTCAACCCTGACTTTAAACTTGATGTTATAATGATGAAAAGTGTTATAATGAGACAAGAGTAGAGACACTCCAGTTAAACATGGAAGATATAAGACATTATTTTATTCTGGCCCCTTCCACAAACCTTATTAAAAATGAGTATAAAAATGATGAATGAAAAAGAAATGCTGAAGGATACAGAATGGGTGGAGAGAGAGAGACTTATGGGTGCAAAGAGGGAATACATTTTTTGGAAGATAGAATAAGAAAGGAGGTAGTAAAAATAAGGCTGTCAAATACCAAGTGCTCACAAAATGGATGCTGCTGTAAGTGGAAACAAATCACAGTATTTAACTTCTCAGAAAAGTCTCAGGCCGAAGTGTGGCAGACAAGAGTTGGAGGCGTGAGCAAGTAATTAGGAGAATGATCTGAAAATCAGTATGAAGCCCATGTGGACCCCCAGTTTCCTTCCTGCAGCCATCCATCCAGGCCACTTTTCTTCCCTCACCCAGCCATGATTCCAGAGGACTTATATTCTATGGAAAAGTGGAGTGACTGCAGAGGCAGGATACCAGGCTTAGAAGGAATGGGGGAAAGGTTTTAATCACAAATCAATATATTGTAATTTCTACTCAACCCAGCCACTCAGTCTTGGTTTGGGTTATCACCTGTAGTACCCAGTGCCTTCAATTTGCATGTCTTTATCATTTCATTAAAAAATATACACACATATGCATATACTTTTTCTTTAAAAATAAGAGGGCAGGCATTTCCTGCAGAAGGAACAGCATGGGTGAAGTTCTGATGGGTGCTTTCAGGAAAAAGAGATGTCCTTATCCCAGGAGAGTAGGGGTGAGGGGAGGAGATCTGGGCAGCGGGGGGTGGAGGGAGTGGGGGTGTGGAGGGAGAGCAGACACTGCGGGACCTCCTGCACCATCAAAAGGAGTTTGGGTTTTCTTTGAAATGCAGCCATGAAAAGATTTTTAAGTCAGGGTAACATGATCTTATTTAGGTTTAAAAAGTTACTCTGGTTGTATAAAGAATAGATTGTCACATATTTAGCTGGGCCTTCTCATGAAAAATTATGTATCCCAGTACTTTAGAGCGGAAAGGACCTTCAAGATCATTTAGTCCAACCCTTCCTTTTAAAAGATAAGCAAACCAAGACACAGAAAATTTATGATTTGCCCAAGGTCATATAGCTAATAACTGTGTGAGGCTTTTAAACCAGGAGTTGGAGGGTGATAGATTATACTTTTAAGAAATCATTCTACTCTATATTTCCTTTGGCCAGAAGTGATGTCTCCTTTTTCTGAACTTTCATCTCACCTTATTTTTCTCTCCTATGGTACTTACTCATTCATTGCCTTGATCATAGTTCTTTGTGTCCATGTCTTATCTCCCCTATGAAATTGTAGAAGTAGTCTCTGGAGATTAGAAAGTATGTCTCTTTATATGCCTCGCTTGCTTGAGGTAGGTATTCAATCAATATTTGTTGAATGAATGGATGGATAAACTGGTGAATAGAAGGATAGATGGATGAATGGAAGGATAGATAAATGAATGAAGGATGGAAAAACATATGATAGAAGAATTGTCCATATGCGCTAAATAAACCGTGACTGTTGGCTGGATATATGCATATGTTGATTTTACTGACTCTGATTTACCACTGTAGGTTACATCTTACTATGTTTTCATTCTTTTTATTTAATTGAATATATTGGAAAGTGGGCATTTTTAAAATCAGATGAAATGAGGTGGCCTAGAAAAATGTCATATTTCTAAGCCAGGCAATTCTTTCCCCCGAGCTCATCGCAGGGCAAGCCTCTCCACACTCCCTCCGCTGGCTGGGCTTATACATTCTTTCTGAACACATGATCCTTTGGGACCGTATTTCTTACCAGACCTTTTTTTCCCCCAAGAGATGCTTGAGACTGCCCATAAGAAACTAATCAAGTGTTCATGGTAAAACAGTGATATCATAAAGAGGAAATATGTTTTGCTTAAGGTAATTAAAAAAAAATGTGGGCCTATACCTATGCACGCTCCAGCAGAGAAATATACAAACATATCAATGAGAATGAATGCTGCCGATAGTGGGGAAAGCCCCAGAAGGAGACTTAAAGTCCTGGATTATGTCCTTGTCTGCAGTTTTAACTTGACAAGTGACTTTGGTAACTCATGAACTCTCTCTCTCTCTCTCTCTCTCTCTTTCTCTCTCTGTCCCCCCCTACCCTTCCTCCCACCTCTCTTTTGGTTTCTTTACTCATAAAAGGAAATACAATTATTTCTAACAATCAATCCTAAGTCCAGTTTCTGCTAAAACTAAATGACCCATCAATTCTTTCAATAAAATTAGTCATGCTGGTTTTGGGCTAACTATTCTGGTTTTTGACTCACTGACTTGGCATCCTGCATGCACATCCTCAGGCACGTGTTGAGAACTCTGGCGGAGATGAGGTTATATATTGTATTTTGGTTCCCTGAATGAATAAATGAGCCTCAGGGCCTGGGACTTTTGATGATCTAAGATCTCCACTAAGGCAACAGGCATTTCGAAGACAAACATGATTCATTGTTCATAGGAACTCAATCAACTGTTCACAAACTTCGGTTTGAGGGTTGGAAAGGTCTGGAAAAGATTCTAGGTTAAGGCTTCATTCAGAAGGGTACAGATTGTTTCCTTTGTCAAGTGACACATGTTAGTGTTGTGAAATAGTGGAAAATGGAAAATAGTACCTTCTGTAGAGTCTCATGGAGCCTGTTCTGATGCCCCAATGAAACCACCACTCCTGAACTCCAGACTGCTCTTTATCCTCTACCACTACCAGCTAGTTTCTCCATACCCACTTTCTCTACATCTCATAGGTTCTCAATACTTATGGGCGATGCTACTCCATGGTGTTACTGCCTGTGCAGTTATAAAAGTTAGTCGTGTGAAGACAAGTTAACAGAAAGCTTGAGAAGTGGGAAGGCTGACTGGAGACTCAGAAGAGCTGATTCAAAATCTAGTGGTGTTCTGCTTGAAAATGCCCTCTTGTTGCAAAGGTCAGTCTATTTATTGTATTTAAGTCCTCAACGGATGGGATGCAGTTAACCCACATTATGAAAGGCAAACTGTTTACTCAAAAGTCACCATCTTAAATGCTAACCTCATTAAAAAATACCTTCCAAATTGATACATTATCCCAAGGACCATCTGAATACAAAGCAGGTCTGATTCAAAGTAAGCTCCTGGAAAGCGAAAGGAAATTGATGAGTTGTAAATCAACAAATGGGAGAATGGGCTGCAAGGGGGTGGGGGGAGGGTGACTGGCAGTCAGGCAGTCAGTAAAGGCTTAGGTTTAAGTCTCCACTGGCTACCAGCTTCTGAGTACTCTAGAGTGGTTTCCTCAGTGGTAGAATGGAATTGATGACAGTCACATTGGGGGCCACTATGAAGAATGGGTCCAATGAAAGAGTGATGGTATAGTGCCACTTGACATAGAAGCTGTTCTTGTTATAAATGATGCTTGGCTAGATGTGAGAGAATGAACTGAGAGGAGTCAAGGATGGCCACCAGACTTTGAACCCAGGTCCTGGGGAAAACAGTTGGCCCTGCAGAAAGTAGTAGTAAGGAGGGATGATTAATCCTGTCCCTAAGGAAGATGATTAATTTCCTTTTAAACACTCAGAATGAGGGTGAATTCTGTAGACTTGCTATGTTGGAAAGAAAGCTTTAAGTGAGTATAGGAAAGTAAAATTATAACTTAAAAAAGAACGACATATTATCATTTTTCTGTTTGTAGCATCTTGATGGCCTTTCTTGTCTTATTATTTTTAAATATAGTATATGGAAAGAATTAAGATTTGGGCAAAAGATGTGAAATGCTTTCTGGCTAGAACTCAGGATACATTGTATACATTGAATTATAGGGACTATCGTTGGATTTTCTATATGTTAAGTTGTGGTTGTTACAGACTGCTCAGCCTTGTGGTGGTTATTTAAGGTAAAACACTGTGCATTGGGTGAAAATAAGCTCTTTTGTATGACTTCCTGTGAATGGTCAGATTATTCATGTCGAACTGGGAGTTTGAAATCCAAATAGAATCCCATTCAGAATCAGGTCATCTAGTGTTTGACCTGTGTGCAAATTTGGGCACATTTTTTACCTCTCTGAGTCTCAGTTTTCTAATATGCAAAAAAAAAAATTAGAAATAAGGCCTATTTTCCAGGCTCCCTGTGAGAATTAAATGAGATGACATTTAGCACTAATCTAGTACTGGTAATCAATAAACATAAGTTTCCTATATCTTTTTCTTCTCTAAAATAGCCTTGAAGCTAATTGCTATAGAAGACAGTTACAGATGTAATTTGAGAAGTAGAACCCTATTCATATTCAGGTTTTTGTCCTAATCAAGGTTAGATAATAGACCCAGAAATGTTCTAGTAAAATCTGGACTGGGTGACTAAGTTCAGAATGGAAGTATTAATAAAACACATAACTTAAGTATTAATTAGTAAAGCACCACCAGGTTGTACCAATGAATTAATTATTTAAATCTGGATGCTCTCTAAGTCCTTTTTTCAATAAACATTATGTTGAAATATTCCAAAGAACAGTCCCTTTGTTACTGAAAATTGGAGGAAATGTGTAGCTTTGTTTGATGCTTCATTAGAAAATGACAGCTTTGACTATAGAAACATAGTAAAACACCAGTGGCCACTTGGTAGCCAATCATTTTCTCTTTGAGGACTAGTCTTAGATGTAAAAACTCACATCATGTTGGCTTTGCTTACCCTGTGGATCTGATCATTTCCCTCCCATGTTCTATGACAATGAGATATACATCTAAAACTTGCCCTGAATCTGCATCTGGGCTTCCTTGTGTTATGTGTGTATTTCCCCTTGGAGCCTGAGTTCTGGGATGTAGGAGACATATTTGTCTACCACATTTGTATTTTCCTTTAATTTAATGCCATGTCTGCCACCTCAGAGACGCACAATAAATGCTTGTGAAAGGATGCAGGGAGGAAGGTAGGGGGAGGGCTCAGAGTTGCAGTCAGCACTTTCAAAAAATTTACTTAATGAATGAAGTAAATCACATTTTCTATTTTTCCTCTTAGTCATACACTTCATAGGAGAGAACAAATGTGTCTTAGGTGTCAAAGGAAAGTCATGAGGCAAACACGTGAATATTAATGAAAATTCTATTAATATTATACTACTAGCTAAAATTTTGTTGCATGGTTAATCTGTGCCTACTACTGTGCTGTGCACTTTATATGTGATAATTCATTTCACTATTATAGTAATACTCTGACAGTGTTTCCATTTGATACATGGAGAAACAGAGGCTTCACACAGTTTTATAAGGTAGTTGAGAGAGGAGGTAGGATTCAAACCCATGCCTCTCCAACACGTCACCACTTGGCACACCTCCCTTTGAGCACCTTAAGGTGGCAGCACCAAGGCCAAGGTAGCTCGGCCTCTTGTGGGTTCATACAGCCCACATACAATTGTTCTTCCAAGTGTCTGGCCACAACACAGTTCAGAACCCAAGAGGGAGAAATGGCCAGGAGAAGCAAGGCAAAACTGTTTTCATATCAGACCAAAATGAAAACAAATCTTTCATTGTTGGCCATTGTATTTCCTCTTTGGAGAAGTTTCTTTTTAGTTCTTCCCCCCATTTTATGATTGGACTTCTTGTTTTGCTTTTGTTTATTTGTGTGAGTTCCTTGTGGACCTTTGTTATTAAGCCCTTATCATTCTTGTGGAGGGCAGAAATTTTTTCCCATTCAGTTGGGCTTCTTTTAGTTTTTTCTGTCATCTCTTTTGCTGTACAGAAGCTTCTGTTTGATGTAGTCCCATCTGTTTGTTTTCCTTCAATTTTTGGCCATCTGTAGATTTTTCCAGAAAGGGGTTTCTGAATTGTACTTCCTGGAGGGTTTTTCCCAAGTTTTTTTCTATGTATGTTATGGTTTCAGATCTGACATTTAAATCTTTTATCCATTTTGAGTTGGTCTTTGTACAAGGCGTGAGGATGTTGTCTTGGTTCATTTTTTTGCAGATCTTAGTCCAATTTTCCCAGCACAATTTATTGAAGCGTCTATCTTTGCTCCAATGTAAGTTTTTCCCCCCTTTGTCAAAGATTAGTTGACTATATATGTGTGGTTTTATTTCCAAGCACTCAATTCTGTACCATTGGTCTGATTGTCTCTTTTGTACCAGTACCATGCTGTTTTATTTATTATGGTTTTGTAGTATAACTTGAGGTCTGGGATAGTTGGCCCTCCATTCTCTCTTTTTTTGGTCAGGAGGCTTTTTGATATTCGAAGTCTTTTGTTATTCCATATGAACTTCTGTAATTGTTTTTCTATCTCTTTAAAGAATATCATTGAAATTTGTATAGGAATTGCATTGAATCTGTAGATTGCTTTTGGAAGGATGGCCATTTTGATGATGTTAATTCTTCAAATCCATGACCAGGGAATGTCCATTTCCTTATGTCTTCTTCTATCTCTTTTTAGCAGCTTTTTAAAATTTTCTTTGTAAAGCTCTTTCACATGCTTAACATCACTAGCAATAAGGGAAATGCAAATCAAAACCACAATGAGATACCATCGTACACCAGAATGGCCCATATCCACACAACGGGCAACAAGTGCTGGTGAGGATGTAGAGAGAAGGGGACACTCTTGCACTGCTGGTGGGAATGTAAACTGATTCAGCCTCTATGGAAAGCTGTATGGAGGGCCCTCAAATTAATGAAAATGGAACTACCATATGACCCAGCAATTGCTCTCTTGGGAATTTACCCAAAGGAGACTTCAATGTGGGTACAAAGGGATACCTGTACTCGGATGTTTATTACAGCACTATTTATAATTGCAAGGACATGGAAGCAACCAAAATGTTCAAAAAAAGATGACTGGATGAAAAAAATGTGATATATATATACACAATGGAATATTACTCATCGAGTAAAAAAGACAAATTGGATGATTTTATGATAACATGGATGGACTTAGAAGAATTCACATTAGCAGAAACAAGTCAAAAAGAAAAAAACAGTAACCAAATGGTTTCACTACTATATGGGACATGGGAAAGATAAACAAAAATCCATGAAGAAAAATCAAAACATGCCAACAACCAAATTGAAGTATACAACTTGGGTGTGGAGGGTGGGACAGGAAGGGAATAGTCATGGAGGGAATAGTCATGATCACCTCCAGAGATCACAGAGATATGAAATTTATATATAAATAAATTATTTTTAAAAAAACCCACAAATCTGTAAAAAACCAGCAATCTGGATCCAAGGATCACGAAGTTGGAGGAACAGATGCATAGCTGTTAAGAAGAGACTGGGATTGCTTGTTGCTGGGGTCACAGAAGACAAAATCAAGGCAGTTTGGAACAGAAGATAAAACACAACAAGAAAGGACAGTCGACACAGCCATGACTCTTTCTTCACCCTGATCCTATTCCTGTACCCATATGCCCTTTCTCCTTGTCTCTCTGTCTCACCCACATGTACACACATGGCTGTTGTAAAAACGTTCATCTATATCCTTGGTTCATGTCTCTTGCTCTTCATACAAACATCTTGGGAAAACAAGTTTAAAATGACTGGGTCTAGGGTTGAACTGACAGTGCTTACGTTTCTGTCTCCTTCATCTGGAGGGCAAAAACATGTATTCCATTTCTTTTTATCCCCCTCACAGAAACTATTACTAGATACCATATGCTCTGCACGTACTTGGCACTCAATAAATGCTTGCTGAATGGCTGACTTTTCCCATCTCCCCTACCCCTTCTTTCCCAGTTCTACAGCCTTACTTTAAAGATCTGCTGCAGAGCTGAGGGGCGAGGCTTAAGATCCATTTTGACAAATAACCCTTATGGGTGTTTAAAGCCAAAAGATCGAATATTTAAAGCAGAAATATGAGCTGTGACTTCATGGGTGTTCTGTGAAGAGATGCATAAAGCTGTACAAATAGATATCCTTTCAGACAGGACATAACAGACCCAGCTTTGTGCCATTTGCAAATATACAGAGAAGAGCCCGAACTTCACTTTGAACCTTCTAAAATCAGTTTAAATAGAAGAGCAAAGGCAGTTAAACCTTCTATATTTTTGAAAGGAGATCTTGGTTTTAACAGCCTATGTCACTGATTCATAATATAAGAGGTGACTTTAAATCTATCTCCCTTTTCCCCCATGGATAGGAAAACATAGGTTAAAAACAAGACTGGATTCCATGGGATCCATGGGTGGGAGCAAGATGATGGCTGTAAGAAGGAGCTTTTAGATTCCCAGACAGGAAACCTTGGTGCTGGGAAGTCTTAAGAGAGCAAAGACTTAGGGTGGGTAGATGGTGGAAGAACCATAGTAGAATCAAGTCACATGATGGTCCTGGAACATGACTTCCTGGGGACGCAGGGCTGAGAATGCCAGTCTCCAGAGAGACTGTGAGCAGGAGCAGAGCAGACCATCACCTGAAAGGACCCATTTTCATGAAAGGCTGTTCAGGGTTTCCTCACTGCTTGGATAAATATGACAGAAATCAGAGTACAGTTGGCCTCTGCTCCCACTGCAGCTTATACCACTACACATCCTCTCAAAGCAGCTGATGTGAGGAAATAGCAAATATCCTGAGTGTATATGCCTCTTCTGTGATCTAGAGATTTCAGCAGGTGGAGCTTCATGACATGCATTATGTTTGTTTTAACTTAGAGAAACTATTTTTCATAGTGCTGTGTTTGTCTAGAGGCTAAAAGTTTCCTTGGAACTAAGTGTAAGAGAGTTGGACTCAAAATAGACTCAGAATAGTCCAAAATGGCTACTACAGGCTAACGAGCAGTAGAAATTGGCCTTAAGACCCCTTTGTTTTATTACTATTTTTACACTACTAAGATCAGAAATGTGTCCTCTTGCCAATTCATTTTCCCCCATTCCCTTTAGATTTAAGTAGATTGATAGCTGTGGGTTCAATAAAAAATTTATTTCTTCAAACTAATTGAGCAGATAGTAATTTGAACAAATATGCAATATCTTAATTTTCTCTTAATAAGTTATCATTTACAAAGAATATTCTCATTGTTAATCTCAAGTAATTCTCTAACAATCTAGAGTCTAAGTTATTTTGTCATTTCACAGATAAGAAAATAGAAGTTCATAGAAATGTATTCCATTGTTCATTCATTCGATAATTATGCTTATGGACCAAATTATGCACCAAGAAGTGGCTATACAAAGATTAAAAATAACACCTAGACATACCCTGAAGGAACTCAGTCTACTATGTGGGAAAAATAGTTCAATAGAACGTTGATGGCAATGTGTGATGAGAGCACTATATAGAATGATGGCAAAAGGGAAGAAAGATGATATTTGCCTGTGAGTAAATAATCTTTAAAAGGAGGTGGGTCTTAAGAGGGAAGAATTTGACAGATAAAATATGCAGCACAGAAGCCACAGGAGTAAAGGATTTGGTGATGAACTCAAGAATAGCAAACAGTGCAACACCCATGTGAGTCCAGAAACAAGAAAAGGATATCAGAGAATGCTTTCTTTAGGAAGATGTTACCAGGCGTAATGCAGTTCTGATTAGTGTGGTACGTGACTGAAACGAAGTCTTTAGAAAAATCAAATTTATTTGATCTTGTTATCAACACATGACCTCTATCCCAAGATATCCTGATGATCCGAAAATGGCTACTCCAGATTCAGCCATTGCATCTACATTCTGAACATCAGAAAGAAGGAATAGAAAAAAATGAAAGTAACCAAGATTTTCTCCCTCCTACCCCAGGAGCCATGGTGGTGGTGGGCAGGGGGGCCTGAAAGGGCCAAAGCAGCATCACCAGGGACCAACACCAAAGGAAGCCTTGCTTTGGCTCTCTGGGTTGCCCACCCTGGTCCACAACCAGCACTCCCACACTGTAGGGCCCTGAATAGTGTGGCAGGGCTGGTGGTTGAGGCCTGTCTCCTGGACTCCCAGGTGCCATGATTCTTTGACAGAGGCAGGCATGGCCAACCACCACCACTGTCAACATTGCTGAACAAGACTTGGTCCAGTGGGAAGGTGCCCGCAAGGCCCCAAAGAGATGCAGCTGTGCTGGAGCAGGTCCCTAAGGGGAAGTCAGAAGATGATGGGGACAGAGAAGGCTCTGAACTACCTCCTCCACTGAACCTGCCTTGTCTGAGCAGGAATCCCCACCAGAACCCGCCTCCCACCCACCCGTGAGACCCATCACGGACAGCACACTGCCAAAATCAAATTCTGGAAAAGGGAAAACAAGCTCTTGGAAAAATCACTTCGGTGGCTACAGAGAGGACCCTTGCAATGCCTGCACAGTGACCATGGCATCAGCAGACTGTCCCTTGGGGTCCCTGGTCTCCCCCTCAGTGTTCCACTCAGTATGCTAGTCACTGCAAGTCAGTCCTCTTCAAGAAGGCCAAGGGTATATTAGGCTCCAGAGGAGCCCATACAGGGCCCTGGAAAATGGTGAGGACCATCGTGTGGTGGACCCTCAGCCTTTCCCATTAGCTTGGAGGGTGAGTGGTCAAGGAGCAGGGGTGGATGTGAGAGTGGAGGGGAGAGAAGCAGGAGGAAAAGACAGCTATGAGACATAATTTTGGAAAATATACTGAATGCAGTTCAGGCTCAAAAGGTAGTTTGGGTCTCAGAGGTGAACTGGCACGTAAACAATGCCCCAGTGAGATGCAGCTTGTAATGGTGTAATACCTCCCATGTGGACCGAGGGAACCAGTTCTGTCTCTAGAGTCCTCCTTGGATGGTGTGAGTGGAAAGTTCAACTAGAGTGATGCAGGCAGATGCCTCCTGATGTCCTTTGAAGACCTTGGAAACTTGGAGCCCCCAGAACTGATGAAACCTTAGTTCAAAGCTTCCCCAACTACCCCACTTTGACCATCAATCCTAACAGATCCTGTGGCCCCTGGATGTGCTAGAAATCTGGGAGACCAGAAACAGGCTGAGGCTGAGAAAAGCTCTTCCTTTCCCCTTCTTTGATCACAAGTACACCTGGCAGTGGCTCCCAAGGACCAAAGTCCTGCCACTGAATGTGGAAGACACAGTGGACAAGCTCAAGAGTCAATGATGCCACAAGATCAGCATCTACATGTTGATGCAGGTGACCTATGACCCAGCAACATTCTCCCTGAGCCACATCAGGGCCCCCCACCTCCTTGGTCACCGCTAGGTACCTATAATGGGTGGAGCTTGACTTGTGTCTGCCCTGCCTCTGTTCTCTGGGCTACAGAAAAACCTCTTCCTGCCATAGCCAGAATATGGACAGTAGCTTGCTCCCTCATTGCCAGCCAGGCCCTGGGCTTTATCCTCAGCAAGGTACATGCTTTGACCAACCTTGTGGTTTTTCTGACAGGTCCACTATGTGCCACAAACTCTTGCCTGAGCTCACGTAGGGATTAATTCCCTGAAGAACTAGCTAGAGATAGAAACATCTGTGAAGCTCGGGTTCACCCAAGAGACGTACAAGGTTCCAAAAGGCAAGCAGTCCATCAAGGACTCTTTCTCAATAGTGTTCCTAGCATGCTTCACCGCACTGACTGCTAACTGCACCAAGGCAACTGAGCAAGGCTCTGGCACTGATTTATGAGGGGCTGTGCATACACTCAGTCCTGAGACAGATCTCATTGACTCCACCTGCTCCCATGTATTGTCCATTCTCACAGCCTCCCCTGTCCCATCTGCACCTCTATTCTGTCTCTTTTTCTCATGTCCCTTTCCTTAACTTCCTTATGTGCCAAACTGGCAGAGACTATCATTAAAATTATTTTTTTCCTCTATTTTATACTTATTCTTCAAGTTCAACTGCCATGCTAGGAGGTTCCTCTGCTTATTCTTCAGGGCCTGGCACAGAGGCCAGTCTGGTGCTCAGGTAACTCCTTGAACAGTACCACCCCCCCCACCTGACACACATACACAGACACACACACACACACACACACACCTACACCCCTTCCCAGCTGCAGCTAGGCTGTGAGACCTTCCCTCTTGGATCAAGGCCATGGCCTTTATCCCTCCCCAGTCATGTGGAGAGGGAGCTCCCACCATCAGGCCAAGGTTGTTGTGTTGTGTCCATCTTTCCACCTGAAGATGCTGAAGACTGTTGGGGTACAACAAGCCCTTGAATTGGATCTGCTCCCTCAGCCCATCTCTTCTCTCCCAGAAGCTTTACTTTTTCTGTAACTGCAGCCTCTGGTCTCACTCTGCTGCCATGGATGGTGTGAGGCCTGCAGTGTAGCACCCTCTGGCCCATGCCTACCCTGCCTGACTTCTGCTGCTCCCACTTCCTACTCCAGGGAAGGCAGAATTTTATTTCAGACCCTCTGACCTCTTCCCCTTTTCTCCAACCTGCTACCTTCATCTCCTCAAAAATAGAAGGGGGAAAAATGCAAAAACTCTGAAACCAAATACTGACTGACAAACCAACACAACTTTGAAAGACCTCCATGTCTGCTGTCTGAACTTTTCTCTTCACCTCTTACACATCAAGCCTCATGGTCAGGTTGCTGACCTCTGGGTGCCATGATAATTTCTAACCCGATGTTGGTAAATACTTGAAATTTTTCATACAAGAGTTTTGGACCAAACATAATCACTGGGGGATCACTACCATTTTACATGCTCAGATTTTAAAAAACATAACCACCACAACTTCTCATACATTTGAGATACAAAGACAGGGTGGAAAAGAGAACCAACAAAACTATTAAGGTCAAGTATAGAGTTTTAGATTTTATAAAATAATAAGAATAATATAGCATATGATTAGGGGTAGGCATGGTGTGTGTGTGTGTTGCATGTTTATTCAAATTACTACTGCTCAATCAGTTTGAAGAAATAGAGTTTCTATTGAACCTACAGCTATCAATCTAAATCTAAGGGATTTAGATTAATCTTAAATCTAAAGGGAATGGGGGAAAAATGAATTGGCAAGAGGATACATTTCTGATCTTAGTGGTGTAAAAATAGTAATAAAACAAAGGGGTCTTAAGACCTATTTCTACTGCTAGTTAGCCTGTAGTAGTCAATTTGGACTATTCTATTTTGAGTCCAACTCTCTTACATTTAGCTCCAAGGAAATGTTTAACCTCTAGACAAACACAGCACTATGAAAAATAGTTTCATTAAGTTAAACAATGTTGGTCATGAAGCACTACTTGCTGAGCTTGAGCTCAGTCCTTGGGGATGTGGGTTTGGGGGCACTGGAACCAAACCCTGGTATTCACCAATGATTGCTCTACCTTTTGCATGGTGCAGGCAGATGGGCCTGATAGGACAATGTGAGCTATATAATCTACAACCCAAAGGACATCTCAGAAATCTTAGCATTAGACAAATTTCACAGTAAAATCACAGACTGTCATTAAATGACTTTCCAGAAAGGGAGCTGAGATTACAGTTAATGGACATACAGAAATGTACTGAAATGCTAAAGCAAAGTTTAAAATATATGAGAAATAAAGGAAAGGACTAGAATTCATACTACAACTAACCCTTTATGACAACAAGGTTTCAATGAGTGGGGGATCAAGAACAGCTCCAGAAAGTATCCTCCTGTCTGTCTCTATTTTTACTAACTTTGATTCTGTGTTAGTAACAAATTCAGAATGGGGTTATGTATATATCCATTAAGCACATGTCAAGTTCCAACTATCACTGATCCCCCTCTGAAGACATTCCAGCCTTGCCTAACTGGATATTTCAGGACAAATGCAAACCATGTTTGGAGATGTCCAGATAATATTTTAGTTGTCTTAAGTTTCTGTTTACTAATACACATGCTCAAATCAGGATCTCTGTATACAGTATTTATCCAAACATTCTTATATGTACAAAATTCCAGAAATATTGATGTCATGTACAACAAGCATAATTTGCAAAGTCAGCATATGTCTTCTCTTTAAAGAAATATCCCCTGGATACGGTCTAAATTTGAAAACTAAGTTAACTTTATTTTCTTTCTGGCGACAACATGTCAAATCTAGATATAGCTGTAAATCAGAAGCTTGAGAAGCAATACTTCAGCCTTGCAAAGAACAAAGTAGTTAGAGTCAGTCAGGTTGAAATATAATGGCATTGTTTTAGGAAACTGAGACAAATCTATGTTCTTTGTCTTCTAATTTGCCTACTGACACACCTTTTACCCTATTTTCACTAAGTTTATATCTGCTTTCAAGTAGTTTAACTTACAGTGGAAGAAAAACACAGTAAGAGTAATTCAACTGAAAAATAATAATCAAAGCCATTCATGGTTCATGTGTCCAGACTAAGCTATATTTATGGACCAGTTTTCCTTTTTTCCTCTAGAAATCCAATGTGTAAATTAAGTTGCACCAAGTCAAGTCAAATCACTCCCTGGCCACTTGTAGGATGCAATGTTTTATGTGACTTTTTACCCTCTTATTCAATAAAACAATATGTACTTGTATCGCCGCCAGACAAAGTGGTGATTCACACTAGCGGAGGAGATGCCAAGTACTGCCCCTCCTTGAGGAAGCACACTCACCATGTGTAATGAGAGTGATTTGGATTTCCTGAAATGATTCAGGACTAAATTGAATTCAACACTGACCTGACTATCCATGCATGTTAACAATCACAAGATGGGATGTACTAGAGTTTCCTTTGCCTTTGTGTAAAATCTGACTCGTTTATTGTAAATGAAGAGATCTGTTCTTGTTAGAGTGAAGTGGAACATTTTCACTCTAGGAAGCTGATTAAAGAACTTGGTCTGCTGCTTATTAATACATAACAGCCAGGGATTTTTCAGGAAGAGTTGGATCAACCATGACTTTAATAGAGAATTCCATTAAGCTCTTCCCTTAAATTAAGCAGCTTTTAGCTCAAGAGGGTCACTGAGGTGGCCACTATTAGAAAATGCTCTTATGAAAATTCATAGAGTGCTAGATGTCATTACACTAGAAATGACTGCTTTCTTGTTATTAGGAAACATTGACTAATAACTGTATGTGACTCAGAGACTTAGAACTCAGTGCTCTCTCAGAGATATGTTACCACACAACTAAATGCTAGGTTAGCAGCAAGGAAACTTAGTCCCTTGGGCGCCCTCCACACTTTGCTCTCCACTCTCCCTCTTCCTCTTTGGTAGCCTCAACTCTATAGTCAGATTTCTAGGGATTGTTGTTAGTTTCCTTTTGTCTGACCTTTTGTTTTATTCCATTATATGCCACACACAAGTGAAACTGTTTAATTCCTTCTGATTTACACCCCTTAGCATTATCCCCTCCAATTTCAGCCATGTTGTCAACAAAGAATTCAAAGTTATATATATCTAATTATGATATACATATATATGGAGAGATCTAAATATTCCATTAGGTATATTTCACATCTTCTTAATCATCTTTCAGTCTTTCATCATCAGTCATCAACCCTCTTTCATCTTTCAGTGTGCACTTAGGTTGTTTTTATGTTTTATGGGGCTATTGTAAACAGTGTTGCAATGAATGTAGGAGTGCATATATCCCTTTTTAATGTTTTTGAATTCTCTGGGTATATATTTAGGAGTGGAATGCTGAATCATATGGTAGATCTATTTTTCAGTATTTCAAGAAACCTTTGTACTGTCTTCCATAGGAGCTGAGTCAGTCTACATTCACACCAAGAGTGTACAGCAGTTCCTTGTTCACCACATCTTCATCAACACTTGTTGCTTCTATTTTATAAATAGTTGGGGGAATCTGAATTAAACTGCCAGGAAGTGTAGTTTGAGTCCTGTCCTCAAGGGGAATACAGTATAAGAAAGTGGCAGGGCATTTCCAAACTGCTCACTGATGCATATTGAAAGCAATCTTTTCACCAACGGGCATATATTAAAAGACTAGGACTGAAGATGCAGATAACTTTTTGTGTCTTAAGAATATATATGGACCAGCCTTGGTTATATGGGTTATTTTGGTACCAGAGGTTTTTGATCAATGCAAAGTCTCAGGCCCCACCCAAGAAATCCTGATTGAAGATCAATCCCTAGTTTAATGAGGTCTCTAAATTTTTGTGCACTCTGGTATGTGCTTTATTAACTTTGAATCGAAAGCCTCTTTCAAAACTCCAATTCCAAGATGACACTTGACTTATTGTAACTTTTATTCTTTGCCTGAAATGAAAATGAGTATATTTTCTTTGTAATAGCAAGTATAATACCTAATATTTATGATTCATTTTTCTGTAATAATGATGTACCAAAGATATCTTCTGAGCTCTTTAATTAGAAAATGCCTTAAAAGAATGTAATATGGCTATGCTGTGTCATTTGGGGAATTATCAATCTGTCTCTTTTTGCCCTTTTTCTCTAAGGATTTTGAGACGATTTAAATAAATTCCAACAACACTTTGAAAATGTTAGTTTGGATTGTTGCTTGTTTGTTTAAATGGCAACTGTTAGGAAAAGGAACTTTGTAGGGTAAATGGGTTGTCAGGCTTTCCCCCCCATTAGCCTCTATGATGAGCACCTGTGGTATTGCTCCCTCCTCATGATTGTACATACCTGGCCCAGTGGGGGTGTACGTGGGTGAGTGGGCACACCTGGGTATAGGAGGCAAGCATAAAGGACTGCATCACCCTGGGGGAAGGGGAGGAAAATGAAAGAGAGAGACACACACAGAGACACAGAGAGAAGGACTTGCCAGAGAGAGAGAGAGAGAGCACAGAGAAAGGGTATAAAGATTTGCAGGCTGCTGGAAAGAGGCATGGTTACCTGTTTGCTTCTCAGCTCCCCTGTCTGGCCTTGCGTGCTTGCCATACAAATGGCTCACCCACCCTCGTTATTGTGCTTATGTACCTGGTTCCCTGAGAGCATCAAAACCTATAAAATCCACCAAGGGCTCCACTATTCTTTACCTGCTAGAACTGATGATGAACCTATCAAGATTGGAAGCTGGCAAAACAAACTTATCTGAGGTATTTTTGTTAGAGAAATTAATGTAGACCCTCAGCCTTTTCTGCACCAGGGACCACCTGTCCCAGGACATTTGGGACTTTATGGGATATATGAGAAAGGAGCAATGGCAGAGAGAAAGGGATGGCATTGAATTTATCCTTAAATGCAAAAATCAATTCTAATGAATCATAACATTGTCTTCTTTCTCACAGGACATCAACACAGAGGCATGAGAATGTCAAGAGTTCAAGAGTTAGGTCAAGAGTTCTAGGTGAAAATGTAATTAAATTTTAAATATTAAACCTGAATTTCTAGTAAGCAAATACAGATATATTTTATCTTCTTTAACATACCGACATATTGAAAGTTAGATGTTATTAATTCAAATTAGAAAGGATACTTTAATTCACTAAAAGTTTTTCTTCACAAAATAAACATTAATCAAGATGCTAAATGCTAGGAACTCCCATCTATAAAAACTTAATCATACATAAAGATGATCATCTGGAAATAATGAGAGCTAAAAAAAGAAAATCTAATTTTTTTAACTCATAAATTTTATATAACTTCTGCAGAGTATCAAATTTATAAGAAAGATAATAGAGCTTTAAAGGTTGAGACCCAGGAAACAAGTGAACTCCAACAGCAGCCTGAACAGAGTAGCTGCTACAGAACTGAACTTCACACAGACTGGTTTACCATAGCAATTAAATGACACTTGGAACTTACAGACAGAATCCAGAAAACCAAGGGAGAGTAGGAGGCCTAGTTTAAAAATGAACCATGATTGATAGGGTTTTAAAGAATACTTTGCCATCAGTGTATACTATTTAATCGAGTGCTTATGTTCTAAGGGACTATAGCCTTCCCAAAAGTCAATCTGGTAATTAGTAGTTCATTTGTGGGTTGATTTGGGAGGTAGCAGCAGGGTGGTGACAATTCATGAATGGGCTCCTTACTGAAGTGAGATATTTTATCTCCAACAGCTACCATTTGTTATTTGCACTCAATATAGGACAGATTGTTGGTAAATACAGGTTTCTCAAAAAATTAGAAAACCAATATAATGAAGCAATTTCAGATCATTTAAAGGAACCTCCCTCAGTTTTTCTGGATATCTTTTACTCCACGTCTGGTGAATATAACTAAAAGAGATAAAGCAAGTTAAAATTAACAAGTAAAATGATACTTAGCAAAATTTAGCTTTGCAAGAATTGTTTCAGTTGTATTTACTGAAGGAATTCTCCCCTTCCCTTTGTCTCCTGGAATCATCACTACTAAAAAGCTGATGGGTGAACCAAATTTGCTAAATACCTGCCCAGAGAAGAAAGAATTGATCCCAATGAAAATTTAAATAAAAATTTTAAAGGAAAAACAAAACTGCAATTGGCTTAACTGATCAAGGAATTGAGCAAGACTTAAGGAAAATTGTTATAGAAAATGATTTTTTAGACAAAAATACATTCATGGTGTTTCCATTCCTATCTAAAGACTTATTTTCATAATGTCAGCCCCCAAGCATCCTCAGGGTCCTATTTTGTGACCTTTCTCAATTTATTTTGTGGATGTCAAGGGATGCCATTTTACCTTTATGCTCCCAAGTTGTTTCCTCTGCCAACAATTCTCTTTTCTTTTTCATATTCTAGAAAAAGTCAAGACTTCTGCAAGACTTGACTTTCAAACACCATTGCCAAACCAGTATCTCCTGACTTTCAGGCAGAATGAAATAGTTTCACCCTCTTTTTTGCTACAGAGGTCTTTTAGGAACTTTCTATCCTACTACCATAACTTTTGGATTACATGACTACCTCATGCACTATATCCTGGGTCTCTTCCGGATATGGCTCATGTTGTTGTCATTTTGTTATTAAACCACCAACGCACAATAAACACAATCTGCAAGTGAAGTAACCATGCTACCTACTCATTCATCCTACTCATTATTTATGAACAAGATCATCAAATCTCCACTGCAGCTTTAAAGATGTCTTTAAGAAAAGTTCGTTGCTAAAAATTGAGATCACAGCTAAACATGAATTTTGCCTCCTCCCAGCCCACTCCTTCGGCCACATGCTTCCTTTGCACCTCTCCCTCATCCACAATTAGAGCAAAGCAGCCAGAAGCACCCACTTGGACAGAGATGACCAGTCAGGAGCCCCTCTCCGTGATGTTGCCAAGGGCAGGGTTAGAGTGCAGGGGCGCTTTCTGGGAGGTCCAGAGGTTAGGTCAGCCAAGGGCTTTTTCTTTCCATCCATTCTCAATTTGACTCTGGATTCAGCTGAATATAGTTAAGGGATTAATTGCCCATCATTTTGTTCCCTAAATTAAGAGTCATTGTGGTAAGAACCAAGCATAGAAATAAGGGTCAACCACAAAGAAATAAATTACTTTGGAAGTTTCAGAAGATTTTCACCAAATTACTGCTCTGTGTAAATGATGTTGGGGGGAAAAAAGTTTGTTTGAGAAATATTTTCTTTTGTGACTATAATAAGGTATGTGTACCCCTGCTGAGATATGAGTCACATCCCCTGTGATAGGAAACTGTGGCTAGTTTTTGTGGGTTTGGGGTTTTGTACTAAATCTTTGGTGCCTCATGTTTCCTATGACTGATGAATGGATCATCACCTGACTCATACACTCTTGCTATGGGTCACCCAAATGTAGCTTTAAAAATTCAGTAATGTGGCACCCAGCTTCTCAGAGCTTTAATACTCCAGGACAAATACTGGAAACAAGTAATCAGTGCTTTGAAATGGACTTTTCCTGAGGTCATCTCTTCCCAGGCTTGCTTTGGCAGGGTTATAATCAAACCAGTCTACATTGGTTTGTTTGTAAAAGACCTACAGTTTTCCAGTTTTGGTCTAAGTTATGGTGTCCTAGTCCATTTGAACTATAATAAAACACCATCGATCTAGTGGTTTATCGATAATAAATTTATTTCTTCTAGTTTCAGGGAGTCAGGAATTCTGAGATCATGTCACTGACAAATTTTCAGAAGCTATTGCATTAAAATTAAAAAATATGTAGGTAGGAAGAATACTTAGGGACCGATCATGATAATATGTATCAAGTGGGAAGAATGAAAGAAAAATCAGTGGAAAGTGGGAAATAAAGTTGATGGGATCTTGTAATTGACTCTGGACTGGTTTCAAGACCCAGGGATCAGATTCACTATTGGAACCACCCCTGCCCCATTCCCAGGGCACAATCCTTTGTACTTGTGTTTTTTTTCTTTCTGGATACATTTATTCCCTTGGTAAGTTCAACCAATTTGTGATGATTCCCAGCAGTATATCTCTAGTTCACACCTCTCTGAACTCTAGACTTGAATACCCACTGGTCTGTCTCACATCTCCAGTTGAATGACTAGTCAAGATGTTCAACTGAACATTCTTCAGTCTGAGTTTCAGAGCTTCTCCGCAAGTCCTGTTATCTGCAATTTTTTCCATTTTGTTAATAGTGAAAAGTGCTTCCTACTTCACATTTAGTCATTCAGGACATTTTTTCGATTTTTATCTTTAGGATTTATGAAGAATGTGATCACTTCCAGCACCTCCACTGCTACCATCCTAATAACTGAAGTCACTATAATTCTGCTGCTGCCTTTTTAAAATAGCTTCCTAATCTCCGCTTGCTTCCGCCCTTGTCGCCTGCAGTTTATTCTGTATATAGCAGTCAGAATGATTAACTCTCACCCTGTCCACTTTTTATTTGAAAGTTTCAAGCATACAGAAAAGTTGGAAGACTGGTACAATATAAAATGTCTCCTATAGCTTTTTTTCTGATCCAATCAAGATTTACATGTTCATTTATTCATTATATTTTAGTTACTCTTGATCTAAAATGACCTCCATGATTAAAAAAATATTAACTTTTTCATATAGAATATTCCATATATTATTATTTTATTAGTTTCCTCATAGATGATGTTGTATACGTCATATTTCATTGCATCAAAAGGCATATAATACCAGGTTGTCCTAATATTAGTGATACTGTTTGATCATTTAGTCAAAGTGGTAAGGTACCAGAATTCATTACTGTAAAAGTAAAATTTCCATTTTGTAATCACTAAGAAATTGGAGGATGATATTTCAGCATCTTCTAAACATCCATAATATTTTATCCAACTGGTTTAGAGTTAATTAGTAACCTTTTTATATTATTTATTACATTCAATATTGTGACTGCAGATTTAAAAAATACCCACTCCTCTTTTGTGCAGATATTCTAGTAAAAATGATTTTCCTTTTCTCATTTCTCTTTTTCTTCCCCTCCACATTCTTGCCCTTCTTTATTTCTCCTCCTCTTTCTTTTGTCTTTTCCTCCTTAATCTCCTCCTCACTTTCTTCCTCCTCTTTCTCCTTTTCACTTTCATGGTGGACATATTATTTTCAGTGTATTACTATCAATTACCACAGAAAGATTCATTTAAAATGTGTATTAGGTCATGTCCTATTTCTTGACTCAGACTGACTTTGTCAATCACTTCCTACTTCACTCAGAGTCAAAGTTTCCCAGTGACCTGTGAAGTCTTGTATGATACAGTCTCAGTTCCTTTCTGATGATCTCTTTCTGCTCAAAGCTTCTGCCATTTGGTTCTTGACTGTACCTCAACACTCTATACCTGTTCCTGCCCAATGGTCTTAGGCTCCACCATGGCTTAAGCCAAGATATGAACTTGGCTTCATTTCTTACCACCTACAAATCTTTTTTCAAAGTCATCTGATTAGATATTTAAATGTTTTTAAAGCCAATACTCCCCACCCCTCTTATCATCATTTTTCCATTAGTCCTAACATCTTCTATACTATTTTTGGTGTTTATTTTCTGCCCCCATCTAGAATGTAAGCTCCTAGCTCCTTGAGGGGACGGAATTTTGTTGTTTTATGCCTTGCTCCATCCCAGTGATTGAACTAGTATCTCCTCAGTGAATATTTGCAGTGATTGCAAGGATTGAGTGGGTAAAGGTGGAAGGAGAAAGAGATGCCCATTTTTCAGGTTGGGTTATTTGAGAAGTTCTGCTTCCTCATAGAGGAACAAATTTTAGACATGTTGAGTTGTAGGTACCCATGAGAAGTCCTTGTAGAAAACCCAGCAGGAAGTAAGCTAGACCCAGATTTAGTGGGTAGACATGGCATGAAGCAGTTTCCAAAAACATAAAGCCAAGTTATGTCTAAATTCATTTTAAATGAATTGAATGTTACTGAATTCAATTAACATGAATGGAAAGGCTAAGGGTTTTTCACTTTCCAAGCTGGCATGCCAACCAAGCATGGGAAGAGAGCTATTAACACTTTCCTGAGTCTGCTAAGTTTTGAACTGTTCGACTGGAAGACAGCACTAAACACCTGGTAGTAGTTCTAATGGTTGGTCAACAAAGCTAGACCTGTTAGTCTTCTAGGGTGATAACTGTTTCTAGTACTCTAAAGACTTGGTTAAAGACATCTGCATCCTGTATAGAGCAATTAGTACCTTAAAATTAGTGCCTGTATAGAGCAATTAGTACCTTAAAAGCAATTAGTACCTTAAAAGCTGTCATTCTATTAGTGTGGTAAGAAAACAACTACCTTTCTCTTATTAGGAAATAATCTTTTCTCTTTCTTCTGGTACTGTCTCAATTTTTCTCAGCCTTGAGAAAAGTCTTCAGTGATGATGAACTCTAAAAAATGCAATATGAGTTTGTCTCCTGTGCTGTCAGCAGTGTGACTAGCCTAAAATAGGTGCTCAGTATTTTTTATTCAATTGTATATGAACATTCCCTTCTTAATTTCTGAACAAGCATACACACCTTTGCTCTACTCTAAAAGCTTAAACTCCTAATCTCTCCACAAGGTCATAAGCCATTAAATCAGTCATTATTATTAAAAATAAAGAGAAATAAAAATTAGTGGCATTTCAACCAACATGAAAACTGTCCATTGCAGCTTTGAATATAAAGGAAATTTATACTCATTCCAACATTATAAGAGCAGACAACAATGAATGCAAATATGTGTTTTGCTGGGCACTTATGAATAATTCCCACATTAGCTTATAAATGCTCACATTGTGTGTCATTCCGTTCCAGGCTTCTAGATATCTTTTATTTTCCTATTGAATGATAGTGCGTAAAGTTGATGCTGTCATTTATGTCATAAAGAAAAAGAGATCAAAGTGAAATAATGAACATATATTTCAGCAGTTTCAGAAGAATTTGCTCATTATTTATGACAATGACAATGTTGATGGTACACTGATCTATAGTACTTTGAGAAAGCAATGTTACAATTAAAGACACTATAAATCAGAGAAGCCTTCTTTTTCCCTTAAGATACAAGAAAATAGCTAATGTCTTCAGTGATCGTGTTAAGGTCAAAAGTAAATATATATTTAACTTGCCCATTGTTTTTATGGCTTTCCTTTTTTTTTTCTGAATTAGCAAGTTGAAATATAGTCAAGTTACAAGACAATTGGCACTTTCTAGAATAACAATAACAAGATGGTAAGATCAGAATAGCATCAGCCACAAAAGTGAAACTGGAAATTAGCAGTTATTTAAATCCCAGTACTGGAACAGATCTCTTGCTATTGTGAGTTTTTCTAGGGTTGCATTTCCAATCATCTACATTTTTAAAGAAAAATTACAAAGAACAGATTTTATATGTAGCAACACTAACAGAGGCATCTAATTGCATGGAAGACATCCTTTCAGATAAAGATATACAACATATTGATCTGAGTACTATATTCAACAAAAACAAGCCCTCAGAATGAACTTGCATAACAGATTTCTGAAATATGATAAAATAGTTCCAAATAATTTAATAAAATAAAATATTTCTTAAACAATAAATGTCAAAGATCAAGTGACTTGTAATAGAGAGAGACTATCTAGTATGACTTTTATTCAGATGAACAAGATTAGAAGATGTTGAAATCGCAAAATAATCCCCCTGAAGTTGTGCGATTACCTTTTCATATATAATGTTTTAATTATTCTTCATTCATTAGCCCATTCATCCATTTTAGAATTCCACAGATGCCCGAGCACTTAAACTTTTAGTCACTGACATGGAGGTGGCAACTCCTGAAAACATCCCATCTGCTTCCAATAAGAAACTTGATATTCTTTAGGATTTATGGGTGGTGGGAGGAGGTTACCTAAAGTGAGTTTTCAGAAATGGCCTGAAAATCCTTGTAGGTGAAACTCATATTTCTCTGACTGTCTGTGATTCTATATTTATATCTAGAATCTCAATGATAAATACAGAGGAGTTTCTTTGCCCAAAGTACAGATTTTTGATGAATCCGGTGTGCATACTATATACAAATCTTTGGAGATGTGGAGAAAAGAAAACACCTAAACGTTTGCATTCATGCAACTGTTTGAAATAGTCCAGTGTCATCAAGGATGTTTCTATGAGAAGATGAATTGGAACGGAAACCAAAGGACTGCATGATAACTACCCAGAGAGATCCTTTCCTCCATCTTCTTCCCAGATCTGAAATAATCCCACCTAGTCTCAGCAGAGCAGGAACCAAGAAGTTATGATACATTTGACTGCAACAAAGAAGAAACCAAAAGAATTTTAGATCTTGTAAAGGCAGTAAATCAGGGGCAGACATCACCTCTCTCCAAACTTCTAGTTACTTTGGGAAAGTACTATCTAGATGTTTAAGTTACTGTTTACTGAGTTTGCTAGTATTGGTAGTAAAATCCTCTCCCAGCTGAAGATACCAGGACAGCTTAATATGACACTCTCAAAATTGTGTCTGGTTGAATTGTTCTCTTCGGGATTTCAGAATAGGTCGAAATTCACAGGGTGGATTTTCTAACAGGTAACACAAGAAAAGTGATGAGATGAGAAAAGGGAATCATCTGCCTTCCTTTCTCCTTGCAGTGCTTTTGTCACCACTTATGTGCTCCATTACTACCTCCTACACAAATCTGGTCTTCCAACATCTCTTCAAAAGCTTGACTTGAACACACACACACACACACACACACACACACACTCACTCACTCACTCACTCTCACTCATTCCCTAAAGTCCCTACACTTCCAGCTCACTCACTCTAAGGCTTCCCTCTGCAACAGTTTTCTACTTGAGTGATCCCACCTCTTTTTCACTGATCATTTATCCTCTAACGGTTACATTATTTATGACCCTTCGTATCTCCACTTCCCCTTTTTTACTCAGTTTAGATTCCACTGTGTTCATCGCAAATATCCTCAACTCCCTCTTTCTCTCTCTCTTTTGTTATGCTCTTTTGGTGAAAGTCAAGCAAAGGAAAACACACGAAACAAAAACAACTTTATTTAAGTGCAACTCTCCTCCATCTCTGTGCACAACCCTTCATTACATGTTGCGGGAAAAGATCCCTCTAAGAAGACATCTTCTGAAATTATGACCTCCACTCCAAGTCCTCAGATCACTGCCCAGTTCTTCTGATTTACATCTGTAACTTGCTTTCTTTAATACTCTTTTTTTATTGCTTCAAGTCTCCCTCTTGTATCTAATACTCCACCTCTGGTATTTGTACCTCATACTTGACTGAGAAAAGGAACTCCCACACATTCTGTACATTTATACATGTATGTGCCCCAGGTAGGCACAGTTCCTGTCTTAATAGTAGACAAATCACCTTTATGCCTAAAAATGTAAGAAATGCCTTCATTTGTGCTCAGATACCATCTCTTCTCCCTGGGGACATTTTGTCTTCACCATTTTCACTCAATCTGTTCCACTGGCTCATGCCAGCATCATCCTTCCATTTAACAATTCAGCCATTGCTTCTTTTCTCTGCTTTCTTTCAGAGCAAAGTTTGTCTAAAAACCTTTACCCATGCCATCTGCACTCACCTCCAGTTCATTCACTCTTGATAGCATTTAAGCTAGGCTTCCGTTCCCAGCAGCCTACTGCTCTGGATAGAGCCTGCAGGAGTTTCCATGTTGCTAAGCCCGTGCTCTCCAAGAAACTCCATTTTCATTTTTGATAATGCCACCCCCCCCCTTTTTTTTTTGTGCTGTTCTCCTTTATTGGCTTCTACTCTGTCTCCTGACAACTTGATCTCGAAGATTGGAGAGTATCTGGTTTTGTCTGCCCTCAACTCCCTCTCTAAAGAATCATATCTATGTTATAGCTTTGAATACTTTTTTGTCTGTAATGTTGGCTTTGAATGTATGGCTTTGAATCTTTAAGATGCTGATTTCAGGTGCTTACATCCAATCACAGTGCCTCCCAAACATCCTACATTATAGCTCCTTGGATGTCTCATAAAGATTTTCAGCTCTTAACACATACAAAAAAATCTTTAATGACACCATTACTCCATTGCATGCACCACCTCTTGTTGACCTGTCTCCTTTTAATAGGTGTGCCATGTCCCCACACACAGACAAACCAAATCTTTTAGGGTCACCTTTCATTCTTTACTTCAACTTCTATACCACTGATTCTCTGGGTATCACCTTCAAATTTTGTCAAATCCACCCAATTCTATTTTCCCAGATACCTGTTGTTGGTCTAAGCCATGATCCCCTCTCACTAAGATGATGGCAATGACTTCCTAGCTCCTCTTGTCCCATCCCCTGGCATTCTAGATCCTGGAGAGGTCCAGAGACAGTATTTATATAATATATATATAAATATATATATATATATCATTTAAGGAAATTGAGTGTTTAATTCTTTAATTTTAAAATTGAAATTCTTTACCATAGCCCAGATAGTCCTTCAGGGTCTTGGTCTTTCTCCCTCCATGATCTCTTCCTTCATCCTCCTATTCCTCATAGCACAGGAACCAAGCCCTTTCTTCATCCTGGTCTCAGCATTTTTCTCTGCCTGAATCACACTTTCTCCACTTCTTCACATAGATAACTGGTTTTTATCCTTTGGTTTCCATCCCAGTTCAGCTCTCAGAGGCACTCCCTAACCATGCTGTCTCATCTGGTCTTAGCCTCTGAATCTCTAGCACATCAATTCACTTGTTGTTTGCAAAGGACTTTCCACAGCCCATAATTATTTTGTTTTCTTATTACAGTCTCTCTTGAGCTAGTATATAACATCTGTACCCCAGGTTCAGTATGGTAGAACCAGTAGTCCATTAAGATCTTAATAAGTTATGTTTACAAATGAATATAACTCTATGAAGACAATTTAAAAAAAAATAATCCAGAATTCCAGAATATTGCAGACAAGTGAACTTTAGAATCTACTCAGAATAAACAAATGAGTTATTTCATTATAACTCATGAATAAGCATGGATTCTGGAAGATTAAGGGGACTCTGAGTTCATAGATGATTTTGGACACTGCCTCTTTTAGATCTCAGATGTCTTGATTCGCAGTCCATCACTCCTCCTTTTGCTTTATGATATCTTGGTGTCTTCAGCTGTAAGCTCATAAGCTGAATAACTTAAACAATAGTGATATGATTAGAAGGGTTTTAGTTTGTTTCCAGAATTAAGGGGAAAACTGCTACCCTAGATATTCAAAAGGATAGAAACTAGAGTGACAGAGCATTTAGATAACAGGTGTCAGTGAACAGGGTCAGGGGGTCGAAGCCAAGACAAATCAGCCCTGATCCTTTTCCCACATGTGTGACTCTACCTGATAGTCAAATCCTCAGGAGGGAAAGCAGGAGAGTCTTGATTTGGATCTTGTTCTCATTCCTTGGCTAATCAAGTATTGGTTCTGCCAGTGCCTCATGTGATGGTGGCTGGGCGATTTCCCAACTGGAAATGGAGGCATTGTTCCAGAAGTAGAGCTGGATGGTGGGCAGACAAAAACAACAGATGTGCACAGCCCGTCCTCATGCACAGCTGGCAGGAGCTGTGCTGGATGCCAGAACACTGGTCTTGTGACAGGCCTATCTCCAGCTTGGTGTTCTGTGTTTCTTGAAGTTATTTGGCCATGATGCTTCTCTTTCTGGTGGATTATGCAAATATTCCTGTGTGAGAATTTGCTCGAGCTGGACATGTGTCTTGTGCCATGTGAATGCTGACAGTCACTGCTGCCAATCTTGCTGCACATTGTACTGTTTTTTTCTTTTTGCCCAGGGATCAGGTCATTAGAGATGCATCATATTCTCTCTCTCTCTCTCTCTCTCTCTCTCTCTCTCTTTCTCTCCCTCTACCTTTTCCCTCCCTCCCTCCCTCTCTTTCTATCTCTCCCCCTCCACTCCCAACAGAAATAGACCTCAGAAACATTTTCTCACCCCTGGAAAAAAAAAGTCTGTTTATTATCTACATTCTCTGCTTGTAAATGATACTGCAATGCTAAGTTACAGACTGCAACAAATACAAGCATTTTCTCACCAGATACATATAATTCCTAGCCAGGGATTAAGATTGCATTGAAGAGAAATAGAAATGAAATATTTGCTCCCATTGTCATTTCCTTATTCCTGACACCACTGTTCTTCTCTCTCTGCCCCTTCCTACTCCCACCACAAATAACCACAATGGTACCACACCTGGGTCACCGGCCAGCCAGTCTGCTTCACTAGGATTTTTTCACGGAGGAAACAGAAAGTGAGGGAGGCAGAAGGATCGTGGAGGTTTTTCCAATAAAAAGTTCAAAAGAACTGAAGTGCCTTCTCCTTCCTCAATAAGCAAATCACCAGCCAACAGAAGGAACTGATATTGATTTTGTGAGACTGAAGCTCACAGGCAAAGGAGCCCTTTCTGTTAGGAGTGAAAGACTTCAGTCATCTTTGTACTTCCTTTTTGAGAAGTTTTATTTATTCAATAAATCGCTATAAGGTGCGATTCACTCCTAGACTGTTGTATACGCCTGTGTTGTGGAGGATAGTAAGGGAATCTTTTACCAAGCGAAATTGACCATCAGGATTTATGGAACTACACTCGTAGAGATGAAAAGGAAACAAAAGCATGCATACCTAAGCAGCATTCTGGCATGTAACCTGAAAAGCTAGTGTCAAGTTTCTTAACTGGAAATATCTCCGTAACGTGGTGTTTCATGTTGTTTACCTAGACTATTCAGTACTTTGGCAAAAAAAAAAAAAAACGCACACAAAACAACCTAAGATGCTAAGATGTCTCTTCTGCCTCGTGTGGGGAAAACTATGTGCTGTGTCCCACAAATGCCCTGCCCCCACACGACTGTTGTCCAAATAGTTTCAAGGTATTCATACATCAGGTTGGGGTCTGAGTGGTCCCCTGAGTCATTCTAAGGATTAATGTGAGAAGAACCTCTTCCAGAATCTCTGAAAGTGTCAAAGGAAAGCAAAGTCTCAACAGACAAGGTGATACTCCATGTGGGGTTAACTGAACCTGCAGTATTAAACAGAATTCTTAGAGAAGTAGCCTTTATTGCGATTAAAGCTAAGTATGTAAAGCAGTGGGTGTGAGAGAAATAAGACCAAGGACGCTAGGAGCCCTTTAGTTTCAGTGTCTGAAAATAAATATCATCTTAGTAGTAGAGTCATTTATATCTATTACCTGACTCATGCTGGAATATAAATCATTATAAAAGCTAATACTGGGCATAGGTGGTATAAGTGTTTTTACATGAATTATGTCATTTATATGCATAATACAACACTTATAATATAGATTATCATTGTTTCAATACTTGAGGAAAGAAAAGTTTAGGGAGAATAAGAAATCTGAGCAAGATCACACAGCTAATAAGTGCTACAGCCACAACTGGAACTCAGGCAAATTGACTCCAGAACCTGAACTTTTGACCATTACATGATACTGTCATCCCCATTGAGTCCCAGTGCTTTGAACTCTGAGCAGTTTCTTTACAGATTTTGCTTTTTCTTTAATAAAAACATGGTGGTGGTGCTCATGATTTTGTTTAATTTTAAAGTAATTCTGTCCTTTTAATTTCCCCAAAGTCAAAAAGATAATGAGTTGTACTGGGACCCAGACATGAATATCTGATTTAATTACCTTTTCTTCACCCCAATCATGAGGGAAGGATTCCTGCCATAAGGTTATGAGGAACACAGAACATACAACATTCAACACTGAACAGATGAGCTGGTCTCTGGCTCCCACAGAATATGATTGACCTTACGAATAATTCTGCAGGTACTCTACGTGATCCCCATGATGAGGAGGGATTTGTGTCTGGAGTCCATAACTGCAGGAGTGGTGGGACAAGGGTATTTACAGTGAATCCATTTGAGATCCTTTCAAATTTTACCAAATGTCAAGATAGCACATAATATCAGCTCTTCATTTTAAGGCTGATGCCCAATTCTCTCCATAAAACACAAATGGGTAGAAATATAAGGAGAGCATGAACAAAGATACCAGGCTAGAAAAAAGCAGGTATACTTGGAAAACTTAGACTATGGAAAAAGAAAAAATCTTAGATGAACCAGGAAAGCTGACGGCCAGATTTCCAAGGGGCATTAAAATTCGTTGAAGGAAAAGCAGCCCTTAGAGATGCTTGGATCAAAAATCTTTTAAAAAGATGAATATGACACAATATATGTCTTAGGAAAACCTACCAGTAGTGAGGATGGCTTGGAGTGGGAGAGAGGGGAGAGACAGAGAAGATTATTGTTGGTTGAATTTTAAGATTGAGAAATTATGAGCATTTTAAGATTGAAAAATTATGAACATTTGAAACATTTGAAACTGGAACGACAAGTTCAAAAGAGAGTTAAGAGAAGTTGTACTGTCACAGCCCACAGGAGCACTTGAATGATCTGTTTGGGAGAATAAAGGTGCAGAAGTAAAATATGGCTCAAAAACAACCTGTCTTTACAGTTTTGATATTTTGTTTATGGTGACTTTTTTGCACTAGTTTGATTTGTAAAGATAAATGCTGCATCAAATCTTGATTTTGATTAATACGTGTATTAGCCTCCTGTGACCATTATAACAAATTGCTAGAAATACATGACTTAAGATCAATAGAAATTTATTTCTTGGACCCAGGAAATCTGAAATTAGGTATCAGCAAAGTCACATGACTTCTGGAGACCCTACAGGAGAATCTGTGACTTGCCTCTTCCCATTTTCACTTACATTTGGAGGTAATAACATTAAAAGGTCAGATGTGTAATCAAATTTTAGAAGAAAAGTTAAAATTCCAAAAATGGTACCACATGCAAACATATTCTGAACATTCTGAGAAAACAATGTTGTTTCTACATTTTAGATCAAATGTAGAAAAATTCACTTAGGAAAAGTCTTAGAAGTATTAGAGATGAAAATTCTAATAAATAAAGCCTAATTTTCTTGAATACCTGTATCAAGGGCTATTTGACCAGAATTACAGAACATGTTTCGAGCTTTCTAACTCTTAGAGTGCATATAATTTTTAATTGACTTTTCTTTGGCAATATCAGTATGTTTGTATTATATTCATGGGACTCCCTCTGCTGTATAACTTAACACATGAAAATTCTTGTTTCACTCTTTACCAAGCTCTCTTTGCAGTCTGATGGATAAGGTGTCTAATTATGGAATACTGCAGAAGGCTTTGGATCAAATCATGTTTTTATTGAAAATGAGGTCATATTGGGTTGTGTGATATAGTTAAATAATCAGTTAACTATTTTCCAAGCTAAACACAGAGTAATTAGGTTTAGTAACATGGCTTCCTCCCTAAGATCCATAACTCAGACATGGTGGTTTGGTAACAATATGGGTAGAAACTATGTATATTTTCCTTGCACATTTAAATGAATGGTGTTTTTCCAATTAAACTATATTTTAGATAGAATTTAATTGTATTTTTATTTTATGTGACATTGCCTAGGAGAACATTTTTCCAAATAATCATCTAAATATGTGATCCCAAAATTTACCGCTCAAGTAATATAAGTCAAGTTACTATAGGTAAACAATGAATTGAGGAGATCTAGATAATAATTTAAACCATGAAATTTTAAAGCATCCGTTAGAATATTTTAATAGTAGATTCTAGATATTTCATGAATTGTTGATTTCAGATGTATCGTTGTTTGCACCCAACAAATCATTGGATGTTCTACTTACAATACTCTGAATTTTAAATGTTTATGTTTTTTGTATGCTTAGAAAATCTAGTTTGATATTCAGGAACCAAGAGGCTTGGCTGTATCTAGGCCCATTTCTTTGCATTTTCTTTTAAAAATAGTAAACTTAGATCAATCAATTACTTTATAGCCAAACAATGACTACTTATTCACTTTTAAAGGTATAGGCTTAGGCACAAAGAACATAAGATCATCCACTGAGAACCAGAAGACTCTTCATTCTCTCTTTGAGGTTAAAACTGTATCCTCCTTTCATGATACTGAAATTTGTTATTTATGATGCATTACTGGATTCTCCATGCAAAATCTTTTTCATATTTTAGCCCTGGAATACTAGATAATATTTCTACTGCATATTAATGGCTCAAAAGAATATTATGAACATTATGTAGTACACTATTACAGAATTCCCATATTCATCTTAGGCTTACTACCGATATGGCTTCAAAAATATGATATTGTCAAAATTGTGCTGACTGTGAAATTTAAATGCCTTTTAGGGCATCTGTGAACAGCTGTATTGAATAGCCTGACATCTGTGAAATCAAAAGTGTATTTCGAATTCAACTTTCAAACCACAGAAATCAAGTAAGCAAAAACTGACCATGTGTTAAAAACACTTGAAACTCTTCCTCTTGTAACTGTTTATCTACATTTTTAAAACTCTGTTTACATTGTAGTAACAGCTGTGTTTAAAAGGAATATGACAGAGCAGACTAATTTATAATGCAAAACTCTATTCTAAAAAAAAACTTATGTTTGAAAAAACACTTCAAAAGAGGGCAAAAATGATTAAAATAGACACAACCATTTGTTTAAACTATGACTTTCTCTAGAAAAAAAGGCTAATGTAAACTGGGCTATGCGTGTTCCAAGCAGCTGTTCTGTGTAACGCCTCTACAGAAACTTTTCCTTTGGGGGGATGAGAGGGGCGGGTTGACAGAAAGAAAATCAGCCACTGACCATAACAAAAGATCCTTGCCATTTAGGAAACAACACAAATCTAAGGATGTAACACGGAAGACTTTTGAAGTGTGCCAAGTTTTTTAAATCAGGGCCCAGGAGGAAGGGCCCACAGTCATTGAAGTAAGTGCTGTTGTAACTGAAAAGTAAAAGTCACCCTTGACCAGCACTCATTTATTGGGTTGCTACAGCAAAACTGTCAAACTTTTTGATAAGGAAGAAAGTCCAAATAAATGTTTTGTCTGTTTCTTTTTATTCCCCTTTATTAAACAACACTACTTGGTCATCTTGTAGATATGATTCCAAGGCCTCTTTCCCACTATCCCAACTGGTTTGTTTAGGTGTTTGACACTGTTGGCTTTTTCTCTTTTCTAACACTCCCTCTTTCTTCCTTTCCTATAATGCCATTTGACATGTTCTTGACAACTTATAATATTCTAGACCTTAGGAAAGAAAATCCAACTTCCTTTGTTTCTGGTATCTAACTATAAGTGCCATAAGCAATTTTCTCTTCAGATGCAGCAAAATGGCCACACATCCCTGAAGGGGGCAAGGAAGCAGAGTTTCCCAAGTGTCAGCTTGGCCGGTGAGGTAGATGATTATGTAGTCAGGGATTGGTTGAGAGCGCTACACTACAAAGGCAACTGTGTGGACCAATGATGAGGACAGGTAAGAAGAATACCTCATTAGATGCCAGCATGAAGAACCAACCAACCACACCAAACCCTAGCTCCCCACTCACACACATCAACCCTGAAAATAGAGTCATGGCCCCAAACAAAGGAACATCATCTTCCAAGGAGGCTAAGATAGTTTTCCTGCTCAACAGAATAAGGAACTCAAGAGAAGTTAAATTCTGTTAAAAAAAAAAAAGTTCCATTTCACAGTAGATTCTGTAGAATGATTTTCCCAGCCATTCCTAGTATACTGCCAGGAACATAGATAGAATTAAATTTTTGAAAAGTGAGAAGAATCATTTGAAATATTAACATGAAACCTGACTACTCCTGAATTTTCATTCATAGAAAAGCCAAAATATATGTTAGAAAAGTAAATCAAGATGAAAATAATGATTTGCTTAATGCATCCATTAAGACCAGGAAGACTGGCATATTGTATGTATATTTGCTGCATCATCTATACCTATATTTAATTCTAGGCATGCTATATATTCTAGATTTATCCATACCATCTATTTCTTTGTCTACCACTAGTACAGTTGGATATACAATAAAATTGTTTTGGTGTTAAAGGACCCACACTTGATTTAGTTACTTCTAAAGGAGCCAAACTTTCCTCCTGAGGAACTCCTCATAAGTAGAATAGATAACTTTGTATATATAATATTTATATGAGCATCTGCATCTGGCTATGCTTATAACTGTACTATATATACATAGGCTTCAGCTTAAGCAATCCCAGGTTATACCTTTTCAAACCAACTGGATCAGAAATTTTCAGCAAGAGGATTATTCTGTTCATAAAATAAAATTAAGGGGATTATTTTTGCTACTGTCTTATAAAGGGATGTCAAAAAGAGCTCCCAAAGATAAACTGTTAATTCTAGGTAGCATACAATCTAATTTCATTACCTGGAAAAGTGTAAAAAATCACCACTCACAGTTCTTAAGTTTTCCCCTTGAAAAGCAGACATGGAAGATGGGAAACCAACTTCAATGACATATTCATTTCATTTTTTTATGAAGATTTGTAAATTTTACTTAAAAGAGTTATAACAAAAAGAAACTTTCTGGCTTTGCCTATATTCAGATGTCTACTGTTCAAAGCACAGTGTTAAGATTCTTTATAAAAAGATCCTACATTGGATATGGAAACAACCCAAATACTGAAAGACAGACAAATGGATTGAAAAGTTGTAACATATGTACACAATGGACTGATACTCAGCAACTAAAAATGACAAATTTGAGACATGTGGGATAACATAGATACATCTAGAAGGAATCATGGTAGTAGAAATAAGTCAAAAAGAAAAAGAGAATTATGGGTTAGTCTCACCTATATGAGGGACATAACAAAAACAAACAAAAGGACAAGTAGAAATTAAAACTGACTGTCAACAGAACTGAAACATAGAACAAGAGAGGAGGAAGGAGGTAAAATCAGGAGAGAGAGGGGCACAAGAGTTTAAGATGATGGTTCACAGGGGATAAGGTGGTGGGTGAACCCTAGGGAATATAATATAATGAGTGTGTGTGTAATCAATTTTTTTTAAATGTGTAAGGCATTTGTCTAGAGAGGGATCCTGAAGTTTTCATTATCACTATTAAGTATTTATATAATTCAAATATTTTTTCACAGGACAACCTCCATTACAGTGCAAGGTAAAGTACATGATTAATATCCACTTAAAAAAAAGACCCTACATTTTTTAATGCTTGGTAACACTAATATTTATCACAATCACCTCCAATTCTTGACTTTATGATGGAATCATAAAATGATAAGTGATTTTTTTTAATTACTACATCAATTGTAATAAAAATGTTATGAAAGAGTGAATGAACAACATTAACATCCCTAGAACAACATTAACATCCCTAGTATCCCTAGGTGACACTATTTCCTTCTTTGATATTTCTATTTAATTATCTCAAAAGATATTTCTTTTTGGGCTTTGCAAACACATTTAGACACACATTTCAAAACCTTTAAGAATTAGGAAAATAAAATGGGTTAAATATCTTTTTCTTTCAAATAAGCAAGTCAAAAGATATTACAATTTCAATCCATTCAGCATTTTATAGTATATAAATTTGTTATAAAGACATACATAAATATACCTTAAGCAAATATAATTCATATTATATTTAGTATATGTTCTATGCTATATATGTACATACATGTGTATCTATAAATAATGATGTAACTCCAGGAAATCAATAATGTAGCTCCAGGCAATCATGGAAACAAAATTCATATTAATCTCTTCCCAAAATATCAATACAATTAAACCTCTCAAAAATATAAACCTTTAAAAGGTGTGAATTATCACAAACAAAAAATTTTATCCTGTAAATCACAATAATCAGAAACACGTCTCCTTCCCTTATATAACAGTTCATAGAATAAAATAATTATATAAGATAATTCTACTTCTATTGAGCACCTACTTACGTGGAAATTACGAAGAACACTGAGCACAGAGTTCAGTTTCAGGTCCACTTTTCCTTATGGGTATGATTCCACATCTACAGATGCTAAAAAATGAAGGAAAACATAAATAAGCTGGGACTACATGAAACTAAAAAGCTAAAAAAGACAAAAACTAAAGCAAAAAGACACCCAACTGAATGGGAAAAATTTTTGCTCTCCATACAAGTGATAAGGTTCTGATATCAAAGATCTACAAAGAACTCACAAACTTAAGAAAAACAAAGCAAAAAGCCCAGTCAAAAAATGGGTTAAGAGCTTAAAAGGCACTTCTAAGAGGAAATACAAATGGCTGATAAGCATATGAAAAATACTCAGGATCACTAGTAATCAGGGAAATGGAAATCAAAACCACAATAAGATATTACCTTACACAAGTAAGAATGGCCCATATCAAAAAAACAGGCAACAACAAGTGCTAGCATGGATATGGAGAGAAAGGAACACTCTTACACTGCTGGTGGGAATGCAAACTGGTCCAGTCACTATGGAAAACTGTGTGGAGGACCCTCAAACTACTGAAAATGAAGCTACCATTTGTTCCAGCAATCCCATTTCTGGGAATCTACCCAAAGGACACCAAAACACTAATTCAAAAAGACACCTGTACTTGGATGTTTATCATAAGCACTATTTATAATAGAATATGGAAACAACTCAACTGCCCAAAACAGACAAATGGATCAGAAAGTTGTGGCATATGTACACAATGAAGTATCATTCAGCAGTCAATAAAAAACAAATTTGGCTGGGCATGGTGGCTCATGCCTGTAAGCTTCAGCCTATGAGGTGGCCGGGGCTAGGGATTGCGGTTCGAGTCCTACCTGGGGCCCGTAGCGAGACCTAATTCCAAAAATATAGCTGGGCATGGAGTCATGCACCTGTAGTCCCAGATACCTGGGAAGCTGAGGCTGGGGATTGCTTGAGTCTGTGGTACCCTGGGCAACGAGAGTCTGTGGTTCCATGGGTGAAAATAGTGAGACCTAGTCTCAAAAACAAAGAGAAAAACAAAAACAAAAAAACAAATTTGATGCATTTATGATAGCCATGGATGGACCTAACCTAGAAAAAATCATGTTAGCAGAAATAAGCCAGAAGAAAAATACTGGATGATCTCACGTATATTTGGGAAATAGGGGAAACTAACAAACAAAAAGACAAGAAAAACTTAAAATAACTAATAGTAGAACTAAAGCATTAAGCAAGGGAAGGAAGGGAGGGTGAAATCAGGGGAGGCATGGCCACAAGAGATTAAGATGATGGCTCACAGATGACAAAGTAGTGGGAAAACCTAAGAAATGCACATTGATGTAAAAAAAAAAATACATACATGTGCAATCAAAAGATAAAAATAAATACAAAAGGGTGTGATATTAGGCAAATAAACTGACCTCTGCAAACCTGTTTCCTCATCTATAAAATGAAGAAGACAGTATCACCTTCACTAAAAAACCATTAAAGATTTTATTAATTAAAAGATTAAGGGAGAGTATACTGGAAAAGGTTTTGTAAATTGTAAGCACAGTTTACCAAAGGTAGTATCTCATTTCTATACTGGTTGAAGGTAAAAGGTGCTTACCGCATGAAGCTTGCCTGCCTTCAGGGGATATTTGCCCTGTTAAGGGAGGTGAGAGTGACATGGGAAACATCAGCAGACAGTAAAAAAAAAAATAAAATAAAAAAAATAAAAAAAAAAAAAGAACAAGAGAAAGGGAGAAGGAAGAAGAAAGGAGTGAGGGAAGTGGGAGGAGAATTAAGCAGTTGAAATAGTAAGTACATGACGGAGATTTCAGTGAGATTCAGGGTTAGCCTGATGAATGACTTTATCACTGGGTCCCCTGGTATGATATTTAGATCAGTGAGGATGTGAAGAGGTAAGAGGCAAGAGGAAGAGAAAGAAGACTCTGCACAAAAGCAAGGATGGATCCACTTATCTAACCCAGTGAGGGTCTATATACCATTACTCCAATTACAGTTCTTATTAAGTGTGGAAAGTTTTCTTGCTCCTGTGAGTTTACCTAACTACAAACTTATGTGAACAAGGACTTGCAAGACAGAGACAACTGACCCTTACACTGTGGTCACCGTGTTTCATCAGTAATCAGTTCACTGATCAGCCATCAAGAGGCTGTTTGGTGAGGTTCACAGCATCTCATCATAGATCTTTGTCCACAGCAATTAAATCACCATGAAGAAATATCAGAAAATGCTGTGTAAGAAATCTCATCTTTGCTTTGTAAACACCCCAGAATTTAATTTACTGCTTCTCAATCTAATCCACAAATGAACCAACAAGTCTTAGGGAACTTGTCTCAAATTAGTGTGGCTTGCTGGACCTTGAGACAGAGCTCTTGGCTTAAATTTATCCACTCCATTTGCTCTCTACTTCTTAAACAATTGTTTTTAACTCTTTATTTTAACTGACACAAAAAGCTTAGGTTGAACTACTATTTCTACTTCATTTTGTAGATAATTTGTGGTTCCCATTGTATCCTGCTCAGGAGTTAAGCAGAAGAATTTATAATACAAAATCATATTAGTAAAAACTTTTGAAACTTCAATAACATGAAATATATGATGAAACATCCTGTCATCATACCCCTTTCAAACAGTGATGGGATATTTGTTGCTAGTAAGGCAGTCAGTACTCTGTTGCAGATAAGACAAACTGAGATTTAAGGAAACTAATGCTCAAATCAAATCAATCCAACTGATAGGTTTAGAAACAAAAGTGCTTCACATCTATATTACTACCTTTTTTTTGTTATGGAGGGGAGGCAAGAGAAGCTAGTGTGTATGAAGAAGGAATTGTTTTTTGTGGAGACAAGCCTAGTATTTCAGGGAAATAAGAAAGTAATAACAGATGTAAAGTCAAGGTGAGAAATGGTGTACACTTATCCCTCCTTCCTGCTCCCCACTTTAGTTACATTCCATCTGGAATACTTTAGACCTTTCCCCAACATTTGAGTCACTGAAAATAAACCTGGAAATTTTGGTCTGTTTGCCCTCTGGTTGGGGCAGTAAGAATTAAGTCTTTCTTAGCAAGTTCCTGTGATTTACTTATACAGTAAAAGTTAACCATAATTCAAGCACCTCTTAGTACTTTATAGGTCAAAATACATCACCCAATTCAACTTTATACTTACAAATGATGCTGCCTACCCCACCTCATTTCTACCACCCACCCAGCCAGTTTCCATTCCTTCTACTTTATCCAACCCTTCAAACTGAAGGCCAGTTTGACTTAGGATCCAGATCAACACAAGAATTATTGAAACAGCCTCAGGGTCTCTCACTGGAGTTCAACATGTCCTCCTCCCAGCGACAGATCCTGTCAAACAACATTGTTCCATTGCATTGTCCCAACATTGTCCCCTTGCATTGTTCATACTTAAGACTTGAGATCAGGGTTGCCCGTAGTGTTCTCAACACAACTCATTCCATCCCTCATCCACACTCCCCCATTCAGGCCAAAGCCCTGGGATACTTCCTTAAACTGTATTCCAGTTTTCAGCTGTTGCTCTGCTGGCTTCATCAAACCTCCTCGAGTCTTAGAATCGAGTCCTACATTCAGTCTGATGCAAGGGCCACAGTTGTGTTCTCTAGTCTTGAAGGCCCTCTCAAAAGGATGATCAGTCTCACCCTTAGGTCTCAGCCTGGTAGTAGGGACTATGAATCAGTAGATAGTAGTTTTTTCTTGGCTGCTTATTTTCCCAAAAACACCCAGTCACTCTGATGCCCTCAGATTTTATAACCTCATCTGTTCTTCTACTATGCTTCTGAACTGTGCTTCCAATTTCCTCTCATTTCTCAATCATCGCACACACTCCCTGGGCTAACGGCCTCTAGGATGATGACAGAGTCTGGTCTGCTTGTCATTTCCACAAATGAACAAACTTCTTAATGGTTGAGACTACTGCCCCCCTTGGACTTTGTCCCTCTTTCTCCTACCCTTCATTGCAACACGCATGCCAACATAACTGAGTCAACTTTTATCCAACAGAAACATCACTGATGAGATGCCAGGCACTCTTCTAGTAGATGAAGTGACAAAAGAAAAAAGAAAGAAAGAAGAGCAAATCCTGGACATCAAGAAATCTGCAGTCCTCATCTCCTCTCCTCTAGTAATATGTACAGTCAGGCATAGGACTTGTGAAGCATCTTTCTCATTAGATAGACTGTGCTATGTGCTATGTTGATCCAATCGTGCCTGTTATCAGAGAGACTAGTAATAAAGTTTTACCAAATTGAACTTGGCCTGCTAAATGTACTACAGTACAAGGATAGTCTGTCCAATAAAGTGACTGACTCTTGTATAACTTAAATATTGTAGCTATTCTGCAGTCCTTTTGTTATTACAAATGGAAAAATCCATCTGATTTCCTGTATAATGCCACTTAGTAACAATGGGGAAGCATGTGTTCAGAGACAAGATGAGAACAGCCAGCCTGATGCTTCTCAGTTCCTACATCTGCTTTATTGGTTCTCAACAGAGGTAGTACCTCCCCCTAGAGGGCATTTTGGAAATTTTTGGGGGTATGTTTTGCATAAGGACTGGGGGATACACCTAGCATTTGATGGAGTAGGCCTGCAAAATGTACTACAGTACAGGGTTGGTCTGCCCAGTGAAGTGACTCACTCCTGTACAACTTAAATATCTCAGCAAATAATCATATAAATGGTAATTTGTTAGTAATTATCTGAATCTGAAATATGGTGTTACTTTATATATAAATATAAAGTATTTTTGAATGTTTTAATGAACACTGGTTTCTAGGAAAGCAATTGACCATGTAAAGCAAAGGAAGATCATACATTGCTTACATCAGAATGTTACTAACAGTGGTTATCATTTTGAGAAATTGCCAGTTGCCATGCTATTCATAGTCTTCAACAGCTTGGACAACCAATCTGTTTTAGTTATCTGTGGAGGTCACCAAAAATCATAATAAAAGAGAACTTTTAATTATCTTACTATCAAATATATTATCAAGGACAGATTAAAAAAAGACATTCAATTATATTAAAAAAAAAAAAAACTGGATTATATGCCAGGCATGGTGGCGCATACCTGTAGGTGGCAGCCTAGGAAGCCGCGGCCAGGGCCAGGTATAGCAGTTCGAGTCCCGCTGGGGCACATAACAAGACCTAGTTCCAAAAAAATATAGCTGGGCCTGGTGGCACGCTCCTGTAATCCCAGCTACCCGGGAAAATGAGGCTGGGGATTGCTTGAGTCTGTGGTACCCCGGGCAACGTGAGCCTGCGGTTCCACAGGCAAAAAAATAGTGAGACCTAGTCTCCAAATCTGAAAAAAAAAAAACAACAAACAAAACAAAACAAACATCTGCTGGATTAAATATATTTCATATTCAAAAGTTTTGAAGAAAAATAATAAAAAACTATATTGTGAAAATGCACTTAGAGAGTATTTACTTACATGGGGAACCATTTGCCAGTCTCACTTTGATTCTGTCCCTAGGGTGTGAATTACACTTCCTTTTCCCAATCTATGTATATGGCTTCAAAGATCTTTTAAAATGCTAGAGACTAAATATTTACTTGCCAAAATAAGTAGAATTTTATTTTCTATTTTAACATTATATTAATCCATGTTATAACCCCAAGAATTATTTTTACACTACACTTATAGAAGAGTACTCAGTCATTTTTGAGAATATTGAACTTCATTTTCTATATTTTGACTATTTCTTCCTGGCGTTTTATCCTATGTAAATTAGGGTTCATTCTCTTTTTTGTAATGATACGCAAATACATATGACCTGTTATTATTCTAAAAATTGGTTTTATTCTTCTATTCATGTCTACTTTTCTGCTTTCATTTCCCCATATTTCTTGTATTTTTCCTGATCTTAACACCTCCCTGATTCATTATAAATATCTGTAAGTACATACATAACCACTTTACTATGTCTGTGCACGAATACTCATGTATTTACATATCAAGACTCCAGTTACTAAGAACGAGTGTTGCAGAACCAGAGCCCATAGCCAAGTATTCCTAGTGGATCCCAGTTTGTGGTGGTGACTCAATTCAATCAGTGCACCATCATTTCTGTCTCCCCGCTTCCCCAGTGCAATTATGCCCATGTTTTGTTCAAGATATTTCTTATGTCTTATCTCATTTGACCCTTTTTAAAAAATTGCTATGAGGAGATATTCTGTCCAATTGTATAGGTGAAGATAATGAGAAATAAAGATATGTTTATAAAACCATACAGCTAGTCCTTTTCAGTAGCATGTCCTTTTCAACTGAAACTGTCATATGGATATTCTCCTTGACTCCTAAATCTTGCACTGCCCCTTCCATATCCATTTCAAATTCACTAATACAATTATTACAAAATGAACTTTACAGAAAAGTACAGGTAGTAGCTGGTTCAGAGCAGCACTCTTCACCAAGACAAGAAAAAACAAATGAAATAACAATGGGATTTATAACCATCTGATAATGTTTGAACCTTGAGCTGTAGGTCTTATTGTCCTCTAGGAAGCTGCTTACAGTTAAGACAATTGTTTATAGATTATGCATGAGATCTTCCAGTCTATCAACAAATTCAGTTATGGTAATTACGAGGAACAATACTATCCCACAGGTGCTGATTAAATTCATTGTCTGTGAACTACTTAAAGACAAGCATTTCCACTCCAGTGCTGAGCTCAGTGCCTTCTACAAAATAGGTGTTCAATAAATTTTATTGTCACCATAAATAATATGAACAAACTCTATAAGGAAGGATGTGCAGTTCTCTCATTCCCTGCCTTTGAAATCTTTGCCTTGCCATCTGATAGATTTGTCACCTTAAATTCCTGACCCTACTGGAAGAATGGGGAGAATACCCACAAATTCTCTCATACTTTCAAGATTTGACTCCTTGGACTTTGAAGTACAATCAGTTGCAAGATTATTTAGGAGGCAACTGTAAGAGTAAATCAGCATCAAGGTGACTGTGAGCTTGAGAAGCTATAAGATAATGTTAACTACATGTGAGATTTCAAGATCTATAAAATTCTACAACTCTTCATATGCTGAGAACATGATTTCCTCTGCCAATTTATATTGAAGTTGATAGAAGAAAATAGATGATAAAATTGCAGACTTGCTGAAATTAATGAACAATTTAAATTTGATTCAAGAAGATAGGAATATGATTTCCATGAGGCAAGGACCTGTGTCTTCATTTAAGACAGTCTTCATCCTATCTACTATATTTTCTCACACTAATATGTGCTACATGAATTAATGAATTCATAAAAGATAAATCTGACAAGTAGTGGAGGTACACTTCAGGACCTGGAATGGAATTCAGTCTTGATGAGTGGAATCCAAAGAGAAATGATTCAGAAAAACTAGTCATGAGAGGAGGAGATGTTGATGGAGTGACTCTTCCAAGTTATTGCGCACAGAGGGCCCATTGATAATGGTGAGCCCTTGGATCTTGATTTTTTTTAATTAAAAAAAAAAACCTGATTCATGTAATAATTCACATGAATGATAGGAAAACTATCTGCATCCTTAAATCCATTGGTGGAGAACTTTCAAAAAAATTTGAGATCTAGTTTTTTTTGTTTTTGTTTTTGTTTCGTTCTCTCTCCAGCAAAATTCTTCTTTTTTCTCTAAATTTATTTATTTATTTTATTGTATCATTACTCGATTTTGTGCAGTAATTGGTTACTACACTCAGGTGTAGTCTCCCGAGTTCTTCTACCACCATAACACCCATGAACCATTACCTTGTCCCTTGTGCTCTCCTTGAGATCTAATTTCTACTCAGAATAATGAGAGTTCTAAAATAAGCAGGATGTGCTCTTTTATCTCCAAATTTTTCTGTGACAGTGTATAGGAGGTGAGTCCCAATGTGGAGTGGAGAAAGTAGTTTGGTGAAGGCATCATAGCTGAATATTAGAGTGCCAGGAGATAGAAGATATAAACTCCAAAATAAATGTGGTAGTGATGAATATAATATCAATATGATCTTTCTACATTCTTTCCTTCAGAATCATTTCCTCAATAGTTATCCCCTTAATGGTTCTATGCAATTTTTAGATGTTTAGAGACCTCCCAGAGACTTGAAGAAACTGTTTAAAGACAAGCATTCTTACATAAATTGTCATCATTGCTTCATTTAATTTCTCAAAGGGGAAAAAAAAGTTGATCTTCTTTAGAAAGATCAACTTGTTTTCAAAAGATTAGTGTTTCCAAACTGGAAACTTTCAGATATTAGGGGGAAAATGAAGTTTAAATAAAAATAATGTTAAAAATAACCTAATTTTTAGAAATTTATTCTATTCAGTTTATTTCATATAGATGGTAAGTTGTAAACAAAAAATAGTTGACCCAAAGTGTCCTTCCAAGTGAAACAGATTTAAACATGACAGTGTCTCAATTTAAAGTATCATAGCACAACTTTTTCAGCCTATCTTCAAATATTTATCAACTGTAGGGGAAATGCCAATTTGATAACTGATTTATAAAGTCAGTTAAGTGAAAGGTGATTGTATTGATTACAGTTAACTGATGTAAGAAAATGACCACAAACTTGTTGACATAAAATAGAAAAGTACTCATATTTTTTAGAGGTCAGAAATCAAAATGGCTTTCCTGGATTGAAATAATGGTGCCAATGGGACTGAAAGCCCCCTTGGAGGCTCTAGGGAAGAATCTGTTGACTTGCTTGCTCCAACTTAGGGAATTGCACTCTTAGCTCTCTCCATGGCTGATGACCCTCTCCTCTGTGTTCAAAGTCAACAGACTCTTGTTTTAGAGGTCATACTGCCTTTTTCTTATGCCTCTACATTCAAGTCTCCCTCTTTTAAGTTACCTGTTGCTGTACGCCATTTGTAAACCAGAAGGGTCATTTCAAACAAGATAAGGAAAACCTCTTTCGTTAACCATCTCTAGAAAACTTGGGACTGATTTACTGAAATGACCTTCTGAGAATGCAGTGACTCCGCTGGCCCTCCCAAAATCAGAGATAGTGACCACCTGCCTACACTTTCCCTTTTTTAATTACTCTTAGACTTTAGAATGTTAATTGTCTCTCAGGTTTGTTTGTCTTTTTTCAAATTTAGCAGGCTCTCCCTATCTCTGATTTTAAAAAGGCCAGCAGAGTCACTGCATTCTCAAAAGACCATTTCAGTAAATCAGTCCCAAGTTTTCTAGGGATGGTTAACAAAAAAAGTTTTCCTTACCTCATTTAAATAACCCTTCTGGTTTACAAATGGCGCACAGCAACCTGTGACTGCCTTTAAAACTCACCAGGATAAACCAGGATAACTTCCCATCTCAAGAACATTCACTTTAAGATATCTGCAACATCCCTTATATTACACAAGGTAACTTTCATACATTCCAGGATCCAGAACCTGGCATTTTAAAGGACATTATTCATCCCAATAAAAAAATACAACATATCACTCCAAGAAGAGGCTTGTGACCTGAAGTTCTAATTCCAAATCTGAGATAAGACAAAGACCAATATATTTAAAATAGAGAATAATCAACTTTGCAACATATTAATGTATACACATGAGAAAAACAAATAACTGAAGCCAAAGATTGCTGAAGTCACCACCTCAGCAGATACACTTACCCATATTGAAAGTGGGGAAATAGGCACCAGATAACTCTTGTATCGTTCCTAACGTTGTCATGGTAGAAGTATTTGTAACAAGTTTGAGATCACTGGCTATATAGATAGAATAATGAGGTTGAAGGGGTTCTTCCTCTTTCTGTCCTCCAAGAACAGGAATTTCAACAAAATTACTCTGTGAGAGGGCTTTCACAACTTCAGTATTTATATTCTCAGTGATGGAAGGGGAAGATAGGTAGAAAAATAGGGCAATTTCTCCTTTAATTTGAATGAGATAGTGGTTTTATTTACTTCCCATTTACTCTTAATATAACATTATTGAATGTGGATAAAAGTCTATAGTTAAACTTTTGTCATTTCAACCCCTATTATATAAAGCAAGTGAAAATGGACCCAGTTAACTGAATGATTGAAAAGAAACAGATTTTGTGGGGCAGTAAATAATTTCTTTCTGTCTGCAAATGCTACATGTGAATGATTACAAATACACGCTAATGGTTTCTCAATGCACTTAGCATAAGTGTCAAGGATAGTACCAATCATTCTTGACTCATTCTCTTGAAGGATGAGGGGTTCATTTTCTATAATTTTAGTTTTAGAAATCTCTGGTGGTGGAGGAAGGTGAGGAAATGAAATCGTTATTGCTAGATGATGAAAACCATGATCGAGACCCTTATTATCTGAATTCCCCACGTTAATGGTATATAAACTGATTTTAGAGCAGAAGATCACTACGTTCCCTTCAAATTCTGAGTTTTATGATTCCCTGCTTTCATGTTTGTTGAAAAAGAAAAAACAAGAAACAGAGCAGAGCACACATGTTTCCCTGGCGTGTGAACCATTTGCCTTTGTTTTGGCTCAGGATGCCCACTCTTGGAGACAGGGACAGCTTCATGTGTCACATTCTTGCCACCCTCTGAGCGCAGATTGTCATTGATAGGGTGATACACCTGGGAACCGCACCAGTTCCCAGAACCGCGATTCTAAATACCATCTTAGCCATCTCTAAATTGCTAGGGATTCCTTGTAAGGCGAGAAACCTCTCTCCTAGAGGTTTGTTTATTTTGCAGTTAGCAAAGGTAAGGGAGTCCTTTGTGAACCATTTGCTTGGAATTTAAAAGTATAGTATTGCTAACAAAGTGCTGAAAATTCATCCCATGGTGTAGTGAACATTTTCTTTCCCTAAGAGTGGTGGGCTATGGTATACCCTCCCATCTTCTCTCTCCAATTATCTGACTGTGAGCAGAGGATCTCTGAGATGACTCAGCTCCTCCCCTACTGACCGCTGCTGCCATCGGTCCACTGGCTCACAAGGGTTCCCTCGTCGCAGATTTGTTTGGAGGGCTCACGTCCAAAACAAAGATTAAAATGCCTTTTCTCCTTACTAGCCTTACTGAACCCTGTTGCTTGTTAATGTTCAGACACTAATAGCACTGGAAAGAGTCATTGCTTGTGTCAACTCATCAAGTAGTCTAAACAAGCCTGTTGGAGGCCGGCCAGTTCTGGCCAGTCATTGACCACAGACATGATCTGGAAGGCTATTACAACTTGTGGAAGTGAGAGGTAGCTCAGCTTCCTGTCTAGCCCACTTCCCAGGGATTGTCCCCAGAAGCACTGGACTTGGAGGCTGGGAGGGGGAGGGGGTAAGGAGTTATTTTCAGCCATAGACCTACAATGTGCTTTATTTTTTTAGCACCAAAATTGAGATGTATATACAAGCCTCAGAAAAGTCACAAATAAAAGCATTATCTGAAGTGATGCTTGGCAGCTGAAAAACTATAATTCAGTTCTGTGGTTAAGGTCCTGATAGTTTTTGTCCTACTTGCATTTTTGATAAGTGAGTGGCTTTTTGACAGTTCCCTTCTATGGATGATTAGGTGGTTTCTCAGAGTTCTCTAGTCTTTTTCTGGATTAGCCACAGTGACTCCAGTTACATGCTTCACCTCTTTTTTTAAAATTAATTATTATATACATATTTCACATCTGCATATTCCCTGGGGATCACCCACTACCTTCCCTCCCTGATCACTCTCATCCATCCCCTCCCCTTCCCCCCTCCAGTTGTGTACCTTGGTTGTTAGCTTGTTTTGACTTTTCCTCCTGGCCTTTTGCTTGCTTTTTCTATACCCCATATATTAGTGAGACCATTTGGTTTCTGTCTTTTTCTTTCTTACTTGTTTCTGTTAATATTTCTTCTAGTTCCATCCATGTTATCTCAAATTCATCAAAATTTTCATTTTTAATTGATGAGTAATATTCCATTGTGTATATGTACCACATCTTTTTCATCCATTCATCTGTTTGGGACATATGAGCTGTTTCCATGTCCTTTCAATTATAAATAGTGCTGCAATAAACAGTCAAGTAAAGCACATACTTCATTCATCTCTAATAAAGAACTCTAGGGTTATTCCACAGTCCTGAGTAAGATGGGTTGAGAAAAATCTTTCAATATGCCCTCCTGGTAAAAGCAAATAAGCAAACTAAAAAGTGTGGGATTTTATTGAATGTGTGTGTGTCTACGTGCATGCATGCAGTTGTATCTGCTTTCTATCTCTGGAATATCCCACAGGAGGAAAAAAATTAATAAAGTGACTATCTATTACACTGCATCTATGATCCAATTCTTATCTCATCATTTATCCCAGAATGTTTTGTTACTATGCCAGGAGCCAGACAAGATATGGGGGATTCAAAGATAAAGCAATATCATCATTGCCATAAGGAGCACATAGACTAAAATAGTTGCTATGATGGAAGACAGTAGAAAACACTAAAGAGTGCACCTGAGAGAGTCTGGAAAGCCTTGAGTAGGAGATGCTACCTGAACAGAGATGTAAAAGACTATGGGGTTTTTTCAGATAAACTCAGGAGAACAGATGGAGGTGCTGCTGCAGCAGGACCTTCAGAGGCACTGAGCTCACGGGATTGGTTACCCAGGGAAGTCCAAATCCTCCTGACATCTCATATGGGCAGTAAAATACTATGGGAGTGTGTCAGATAAAGTCAGGAGAACAGATAAGATGGAGGTGCTGCTGCAGCAGGAGCTTCAGAGGCACCGAGCTCACAGGATTGGTTACCCAGGGAAGTCCAGATCCTCCTGACATCTCATGTGGGCAGACTGAGGGTGAGGCAGGGCTGGACAGACCAGCAGGGACACAATCATTCAGTGCCTGTCAAGGCTGCTTAGATTTTAATCTTCATATAATACTAGGCTATTAAAAGATTTCCCCCAAATGGGCCATAGTCATATTTGCAAGAAAATAAAAAAATCACATGGAAAATTAAATGCATCCCAATGGGATCTATTCATGACTAGGCATCTAGTCATTAAGGTAGAATAGGAAATAGAGAAAAAGCTATCTCCCTAACCAACCTTCTAGCTTTACTGTGATCCATAATGGATTTAGGGGCTTTCTAAATCTTATTTCTAGGCTTACACAAGCTTTTGTGAAGTTTGCTGAGGTTTTCCAACATTTTATCTCTGGCTAGATTGAATTCTTTTCTTCCCTGCTGCTCTTTCTCCAGCATCCTATGATGCTTTGCTATTTTTGAGCTCAGTGATCTTAAGCCTTTTCAAAACATGTTCCAATGTGGACTAAAGCTATGATAATTAAAGCCATGTGATATTGGTACAAGATGGAAAGACATCTCAATGGCAAACATAGTTGACTGAGAATTGGATCCTACTGTATATAAAAATACCATGAGAGAAATGAATCATCACACATCAGTCTTTCATGAAAATGTGTGATTAATGCAAATGATTAGTACATAAAATGTTTAGTTTCATGGGTAATTAAAAAAATCCAATGAAACCAAAAATAAGATAGAAGAGAGTATTAAACAAGAATGTCTGTGAATTGTAGGTGAGAAAAGCATACTTACTCAGAGTAAGTAATAAAATTCTGGAAAAATTTTGATGTAGTAAATCTGTTTTTAAAAGTTTACATGCTTTATCTCATGGTTTTGCTGATAGGGGCATATATTAGGAAAGAAATTTGAGTATTACATAATTATTTATGTTTATTGCAGGAATATCAGTGATATCACACCTTCTAAAGAAAAGTCATTTATAAGATTAATGATGCCAAGAGTTGCACTCTTCCACATAAATGAGTAGATACTGAGTTTCTACTACAAGTCAGTGATTAACTTATCTGCTGAAATCTTTCTATGCTATTAGGAAAGTAAGGGACAGAAGGGTTTGATCATTTGTTTAAGACCACACAATTTTGGTGTTAAACCAAGTCTGATGTAATGCTTATTCTTTCCATTACACCTTGCTACATCTGAAATTGGGTTGATAGGGGCAGAAACCACCAACCAACAAACCACACACACACAGAAAAAACACCTCTTAAAATGCCGCTTCTGCTGCCCAACTTTTTTTTACCCTGGTAGCAGCTGTCACTCAAACGCAATTCAATAACAGGGTTTAATTACCAAGGGAAATATAACCAGGAAAACAAAAAGTTCTTAGTGCACGAGTGGCCAGTTATCTTACCCCAGTCACCATTTTCAGCCCCAAAAGTCCCAAAGACACATGTCCCAGATGGTGCCCCTTTGGCCCTCCAAACCTGAGGCAGGCACTCTGCAAATGTCTAGTCTTTCTCTGTTGTTTTCTCTTTGCTTCTCCACTATTCCATGCTGCTCCACTTCTCCAAGGCTCTTCAAATTTCTTCTACTATTGCTGATTTCCAAATCCTTGGCCATCTCTAGGTACCAGCTCACTATGCCACCTTGCTGCAGTGTCACACTCTCCACACTGGCTACTCTTCTGCCAGCCACCATGGCTCCCTGCCAACTCCAACTCTTCCAGGAGGCTTCCCCTGGACAGGCTACGTGGTTCTGTTTCCTCAGTCCACCATTTTCATCTATTTGCCTCCCCCTTCCTTTTATCTGCCTTTTGGCACTTCTTGCTTCTTCTTGCATGTCTTTCTCTCAGACCCCCACCCACCAGGGTACTCTGGCACCAAACAATTTTTAACTGCATCACTCACAACCCTGTATCACTTCTATTGATAAACACATACCCATTGTTAGTTTTTATGTAAGTAACTCTATATGACTCTGTTTTCTCTTTGACACATACAAGAAAGTCCTGCTTTTGAATTCCTGTGGTGTGAGGGAGAGAGAGCTAATGCCTACAGTTTAAAGAGTCAGTAAATTTGTCTACCATTTAGATCATTTGTTTCCCAAGAAAAAATAGTGAGCCAAAAGAATGCATGTTCTCCTGGGAATCTTCTCTCTTTGATTCTTGGAGCAGATCCAGGGAAGACAACTGAGTACACCTCAGACAGGATCTGTAATAAATATCGTCTTGTCCACAACATTCTGTGCTCACAGTTATTTATAAGGCTACCTCTTTAAATGGGTAACTGGTTTCTCATAGTTAAGGAAGCATGTTAATGCCAGGGTATTGAACATAAAGAAAGCATGCTGGCTAGGGGCAGGAGGTGTGGGCTGAAGGATTTCTCAACAGACAACAGATTAACTAGTTCTTAAAAGTGGCACTGTGGACTTTAGTTTCTGCAAAACTGGAAAGTGGAACTAAATCACCAGCCTCACAGCATCAAAGGTCTGTTAGTTAATAGTTGCAAGTTACCAAAGAACATGTTGTTGGGAGTTAAAGTGTTGGTAATCTACTGAGGTCAGAAACTAAGTAAACTAAGTGGGTACCTCCTAATTATAGCTTCCTCTTTGAAGGATTTGGGAACACATGTTTTAATTATTATTGCAATATAATGTGCTATTCTGCTCTCTCAAGGAATAATCATTAGCTAGTGGGAAGCAATAAAAAAGAACTCATAAGAAAACCACAGAGAAATCTCTCTCTTTTCCTTCATTCACTCTCTTTATCCACTCAATTCCTTTCTTTTCCCTCCATGAAGAATGAAACTATGTTCATATTTAATTAAAATCAAAGTTAACACCAATTATGAGACTAGCCAACATTTCAGGTATAATTAAGAAAGAGAAGTACTACCAGTTAAAATGAAACAAAGTTTTTTTATAACTGACAATTTATATTTCATTCCTACTGAAAGTTTGTTTAAGCTTATTAGGCATAGATTTTTCTTTATCATATGTAAGAAGGACAATATGAACAGAGTAACTAGATTATGGCCCCTCAAAGAAGCATCCCTCAGCTTTAACCCTTCCTAGTGATTTTTTTGATTAAGAACTTTTCTGTACATAATATGTTGTTCGTTCTGGTATCAAAATTGTCCAACACAAAAGTGTTCTACTATTATCTCTGGGATTTTCTTTCAAGTCATAGCGAGTGACTTTTTTTTGCGAGTGCTGGTTATTGCTTGATCTTACCAGATCAAAGAAAGACTTTCAGACAACAGTCAGAATTCACCTTTCTTCCTCAAATTAACTTTTAACAGTTTGTTGACTAAAATATTGAAAGGTTTCAATTATCCCATCATGCTTCTAGAATGTCAAACAAGTTCAAGTGTGTAGGAGCAAAAGTAATGTTAATTATGTGAAGACTTCTATCTAGCCAATAAAGATTATAAGATACCCTTAATTATAAGACTTTTCTTTGTCTGCTTTCTCTTTTTTCCCTGCAATTATATTTATTGAGATAAGTTGAATTGTATCATTGTATCTGTTTGGGGGTTTTAGGCACAAATCTCTACAAATGTATATTTCACAGCATGTCTACTACTAAAACCTCAATAATCCTCCCTTATGTGCCACTGGACCACTTCACTCCCCTCTCTCCCCCTTCCACTGTTCCCTTCTGGTTGTCTTGGGTTTTGCAGCCTGGTATCCAGTGTTTGTTATTGCACTGTTTTGTTTTGTTTTTTTTTCTATATTTTTGTTTTGTTTATCTATATTCCTCATCTGTATGAAATCAAAAATTTACCTTTCTCCTTCTGACTTATTTTGCTTAGTATTATCCCCTCCAGTTCCTTCCATGTTGTTGCATGAGAGGAATTCATCTCTTTTATAGATAACTAGTATTCCAGTGTATTTGTGCATCTTGGGTACCTAGGCTGTTCATTAACTGCAAAACTAAATCAATATAAGTACATAATGATTTAAAGTAAAATTTAAAATTTAAGAGTGTATTAAAGAAGTACATCCTAGAACTGATAAAATAAATTTTGTATTCAATTTCTACTGATTACAGGGAGTGGGGTAGTGGGGAGCGGAATGGGATTAGGCATGAGATTGAGGTATTATCTTCTGATCTACATTAGGATTTGAGGCAGTCCTAGAACCTGAGAGGGAGCAGCCCTGTGTTCTGAGGCACAGATCTCCCACCAGAGCTAGCATATCACCACCACAGGTCACATCTCAGCTAACCCTGCAGGTCAGGGCCAGCAGCTGTGTGGGCACAACAGCCTGTGGCTTGCTCAGTCTTTTCTCCTGAGACCCTTGTCCCAAATCACTGGCTTCATTAAATCCAGTAGGACACAAACCGGAGAGTTTCATAAACCTCTGCAAACCTCTCAGTGAACTTGACCTGGATATGAGGTTTTGATTCAGAAGTTTGGAGTTTCATTCAGAAACATTCATGACTCTTGCTCAGCAATCTGAGGCCAAGTCTGAAATCCCATCAGACGCACTTCAGACCATATGGACTAAGTTGGAGACCTCTGTGGCTCTCCACACTAGCCACACATTTACTCCAATGTCTCTAGATCCCCCGCAGACTTCACTAGACTTATAAAAAAGAACACTTTTTTCCTTTTTCTTTTTTTAAAAATGATATTAGATATTACTCTCAGTGGCTGCGAGAAAGTGAACTGGTCAAAGACTATCAATTTCTTGACACTCCATTACATATGTTAAAGGATTATTTTCAAAGTGTTTGCCTTTACTACCCTCAACAGACATGTTTGCTGCTTTTGAGTCCAATAACCACCCCCAACTGTATAATGCATGCAGGCCTTGAGTGATTATTTCTAATTATGTTGGTAATTTTTCACAAAGGCTCATTATAGACCAATTTTAAAAATTGCAGTTCAAAATCTAGTCAGTCCTATAAAATTCTTGACTAGGGTAGATATTTGTAATATATGAGATAGTATCAAGTTGTATAGTTTGAAGTCTGGGATATGTACCTTGTTCTACCTGTTCCAGATATTTAAGAATCTATTTACATTACAAGTTCTCATTCATATTTAAATAACTCTTATTTTTATGGATAACTATTATTTTATTGCTGCTTTCTGAAAAAGAAATAGTAGATCATAGGATGAAATAAAGCAAACTCACATAAAACAGAGACATTTCTATTAGTTTTGACAGTGAGGAGAAATTCCCATTTCCTTTAGTGAATAATACAAATGAAGTCGTTTTCTCAGTTACAGTACTTTGGGGGACATCTGGCTGCCAAGTATTGAGTTTTTCTAGAGCACAGCTCTTCACAATTGGATTCCATGTTATTTCTCAAATCCTCAGGAAACAGATTAGCTTTGCAGCATAGCCTTATTTATTCAAACATATTAGAAATCAAAGTGAGTTTGAACTGGCAAAATGTCTGAATTAAAGACTATAAAGAAATGCATCTGGATTCCTTTTAAGGATATATGGTCACTGAAACATGGCTAATAAAGTTTCTAAGCCAAGTCCTTTGAAGGAAATTCTTTCATGAGTAGAATAGACAGTTGAGAATAAATTATAATCAACAAGTCAATTGTTTCTAATAAGTGGGTTCTTGAAAATTGTTTGTTCCTTTAAGATTTAAAATTATCCCCAAAGTCTAGTTTTCACTATTAATCTTCTGGGTATAGTTTGTGTTCACAGGGAATGCAAATGTATGCTTCACTCCAGCTTCTGAATCAGCGAGAAATCTGGGTCACTATTACCACCTAGGCTACTGCCAGTACAACTTTCACTTCTGCCTATATTTTCTATTTTTCTCTTCCATTGCTATGAGATCCCAGGCAAATAAATGCACTCCTCCACATCTGCTGGTTTCTCTGTTTTTAAATGGTCCATTCTTCTAATCCTAGATCACAATCAAGCTTAAAAACTCCTGAATTTATCTTTCTTCCTCCTTGCCAGTGCTCAACCGGTGACTGACTGTAAAAAAATCCAATCAATGATTTCACAACAATCTCACCAACTTGCCTCTGTTTCTCTAGCCTTTACTTAGAATGTTGGCTCAACAAATGATCCTGTTTTGCCTGATATATCTATAGTCTTTTAGATCACCTAACTCAGATGTGAAACCTTTTCCAAAGTCAGGTTTCACACAGGGTCTTATAACCACGGTTGCTCCAGGGCACTTTTAGATCCCATGACAAAGAACTCCATTCTCAGGGGACAGTGATCTGGATAAAACAATTTCTATAGCAGATGGGAAAGGAGGCCAGCCACAAAGGTCATGGTGGGTTTCTGAGCAGAGCAGCAGTGTGATCAAGGGGCTGTGGCAGGAAGATGGATCTGGTGGTGTGTCTGGAGGGAGCCAAGCAGGAGATCCCTGCTGGAAACAATCTCCCAAGGGCCTGTACCCCTAAAACCCTTTGCTGATGCTTCCCACATAACATTTATGCAATGCTGCCAACTGGGTATTTATTTGTTTATTTACTCCCTTCTCACTAATACCTGGCTTTTAACCAGAAAGGAGTAAGGTGGCTTTAGAGGATCTTACATTTGCCTATTCCAGTACAGTTAGATCCTATGTCTTCCCCTTTTAAACCTCAAAAATACCAAGTAGGCATTTTAGGTCTTTGTACTACCCTGGTGTTTCACTCAGAACAATAGTGAAGCCATCTGTTTTGGGGCACTTAGGTTGCTTCCATGTCCTTACAATTATAAATAGTGCTGCGGTAAACATCCAAGCACAGGTGTCCCTTTGTACCCACACTGAGTCTCTTTTGGATGAAAAAATGTGGTGTATATATACACGATGGAATATTACTCATCAATTAAGAATGACAAATTTGACGACTTTATGACAATGTGGATGTACTTAGAAGAAATCATACTAGCAGAAGCAAGTCAAAAAGAGAAAGACAGAAGTCAAATGGTTTCACTACTATATGGGATATAAAAAAAATAAACAAAGCCGTGAGGAAAAGTCAAAACAAGCTAAGCACCAAACTGAAGCACACAACTTTGGGCAGGAGGGAAAGGGGGGGATTGGAGGGGAGGGTGGGGAGGGGGATAAATCCCTGGGATTACAATGATGTGAAATTTATATATAACTAAATTATTTTTAAAAAAATAATGAAGCCAGGCATGGTGGCACAGTGCCTGTAAATGACAGCTTATGGAGTCGCGGCGGGGGGTCTGGGGATTGCGGGTTCGAGTCCTGCCTGGGGCAACAAAGGGAGACCTAGTCCCAGAAAAATAGCTGGGCATGGTGGTGCGCGCCTGTAATCCCAGCTACCTGGGAAGCTAAGGCTGGGGACGGCTTGAGGCTGTGGTACAACGGGCAACGGGAGCCTGAGGTTCCATGAGCAAAAAATAGCGAGACCTAGTCTCAAAAAAAACAAACAAACAAACAAACAAAAACAAAAACAAAACCATAGTGACTATGGATGCTCAGAATCCAAGGAACGAATGAAGGAACGAATTAACGAATGATAAGCATCTAAGAGATTTCTGCTAAAGATGAGATGAGAAAGGGAATATTGTTAAACTAATTGTGATATTGTTCAAAATAATAGACACCCATCAGTAAAATGAAAAAAAATTTTATGAATTAAAATGGAAGAAAGAATAATATACAGTTTAGTAAATCACAGGACAAACACACACATATAAGAACCAGTGTGCATGTGTGTGTGTGTGTGTGTGTGTGTGTTGCACAAAGAACAATTACCACTGATTGCCTCTGAATAAATAATGGGATTGAGAAGGATTCCTATAGGCTTTCATGAGACACTTCCTATCTAGAGTTTATGTAATTCTGTATAGTTTTAGACACACTATGCTATATATTTTACAACAAATTTGCAAGGCTTATGTATGTGTCCAAATAACTTCATCGTACAAATTATATATATAAAATATTATATCTACCTATCTATCTATCTATAAAACTAAGGGTTAACATAACAATTTAACATTGTCTTGTTGCCTTAGCCAGGGGTTAAAAGCACCTTTCACGGTCTCCCATGTGGTGAATATCTTCATTTCACTTAATCTGCAGATTCTTTGCAGCTTCTGATCAAGACCAACTGTCTTCTCTGTTTTTACTGCCCCACAAATAATCACAAAAGATCACTAGTGGTCTCTTGTTTGTCTTTCACTTTCTAGGAATTTTCATGGAATATTCTGGTCCCTGCTGGTTTTGACTCTTTTTCCTTCTCAGGACCTTCTATCTGGATTCACTCAAGGTGCCCTTGCAGCCTCCTGCTTCAAGGTTTCACAGTGCTTGTTGACATTTTCAGGGTATCACCTCAAGACTTCAGTTACAGAGGACAAACTACCTTGGGCCTGTTCTTTTATTTTCAGTAGAAAGAATTATGGTACCATGACTGAATCATTCTACTCTCCACCTCACTACCACCTCCAAATCAGCAATCTTTATTTTCAGAATTTCAAGTGTGTTCTCTAGCCATGAAAAAATATAGGCACAGGATGCTAACAAACTTTTTTTTTTTTTTTGAGACTAGGTCTCACTATTTTTGCCTGTGAAACCTCAGGCTCACATTGCCTGGAGTACCATGGACTCAAGCAATCCCCAACCTTAGCTTCCCAGGTAACTAGGAATACAGGCGCACACCACCACAATCAGCTAATTTTTTGGAAGTAGGTCTCACTATGTTGCCCCCAAGTGGGACTTGAACTGTGATCCCTGGTCCTGGCCATGGCTTCTTAGGCTGCAGCTTATAGGCATGCATCACCATGCTATATCTAACAAACTTTTTAACTATTAATACACTAAAAGTAAGTAGAACTAGGATTTTCTTCATTAGCCATTGTATCTTTTCCTCATATCTGAGTGTTTTCTCTTTTGCAAAAATGTACTTTTCCTCCTTAGTTTTTCCTATTTCTCCACCCACCACTAAACACCTTATCTAAATCACTTTATTCCTCACTCACCTTTTAGTCTCCTAAGATTTTGATGATGAATCACCAAGTCTTGTCTTAGCAGACAATAGTATGTAATTTTGTCTTATTGACCAAGGGAACCACACCACAATGTGTGAGACTATCTAATAATCTTCAGGGACCTAGGAGATTAGTTGTAACTACCAGACAACCTTTATCATTATTGTCACCATCTTTCCCATTTGTTTCAATTTCTTGTTGAACAAACTAGAGGCCTGGGAAGCTCTAGCCATTTCATCTGAGAGTAAAGACCTTCTCCAAAGGGCCAGCTGTGAATGTGGTGCACCAAGAATTCCAGCACCCAAAATGTTGCTGATTACATGAAAGCTGTGCAGAGCTTAACAGAAGGAGTACAGAGCCTACAGAAAAATTCAAGCAGCTTTGTGAAGTTCAAAAAAATTGTACTTGTGCTACTCTAAATTTGCAAACATCCACTTCTTCCTAGGCAAATTCATTCAGTCTCACCTCTGTGCCCTGGAAATGAAACCATACTGTAGTTTTAAAGTTTTGTGGTCAAGCGAGAGCAACTCAGCTGCCCTGTCTGTAGCCCTGGGGCTCTGCAACCAGCCCCCACCCCCTTTTGGAAGCAATACCCTCTTCAGGCAATGCATCCCATAGAGGAGGCCACATGGTCCCATGCTTTCCTGAACTGAGGACACAGGACAGGGAGAGGTGAGGCCTGCTCTCTTTTGGGGCAAACTGGGGCAACTCAGCAGCTCCATCTGTGGCCCTGGGGCTCTGCCCCCACCTCCTTCAGGTTCAGGGGGCTGGGGAGGAGCCGGTAAAACAGGCTGGGGGGATCCCCCTCTAGTTCATTCCCAACTCAGTCCTCATCACAAACAAGAAAAGCAACAACCCAAATGCAAATATACTGGAGGAGATAGAGAAATAAGTAAAGACCCTGAACACACCCATCACCTGCCCAAAAAGAGTATGATTGGGACCCCAAGACAAAAGATTGTGTAAGACTAGAGTGAAGACATGTCACCAAGTAACACCAACAACATTTCTGGTGCTGGGGGCTTAGCTCTCCATCCAGAGACATTTTCAACATGTACAAGGAGCTCCCTTTTCCCAATGGAAGAGGGAAAAGGGAGCCACAGAGAAGTGACAGTGCCCATGGACAAGTGTGAACCATGAGAGAGGAGATGAGCCAGACCAACCATCTGCTTAGGCCTTCCCCACCTGGGAACATACCTGCTGCCAGAGGCTGGGAGAGGCTCCACCAATGCCAGATGCCAGAGCTATAAGGCTAAGAAGCAGCACCACAGAACAGATATTGGGATGAATGGAAGAGACAGCCAATAAGAACAAGGAGACCAGAGCTCATAAAGGTCCAGAGAAAAAGAGACTGTCTCCATCATCACAGGAAATGTCACAATGAAGAAGCCTGCAGAGCCACTCCACACACCTGCCCTGCAGGAGGTATTCTGACATGCTCAGACGCCCTAAGGCTATTCCTGGAGATCTGGTTAGCCTTCCCCCAGCACTGTGGGACTTCACTCAGGAGGGCACTGCTTCAGGAAAGAAACAAAGAGCCCAATGGGTCAATTATCAACCAACAACTGACAATGAGAAAGGAACTAGTGACCAGGGCAGGACCCAGGGGACAGGGAAGGAAGAGGACCAAGCCTACAAACACGAGTTATGTATGTAAACAATGAGACAAAAAGATAAAATAAAGTTTTGTGGTCACAATCCTTTTGAGGATTGGAAAAAGCCATGAGGTCTTCTTTTCCTGAAAAAGGCATTTCATTCCATACCCCTGAAAATGTAGTGTCAAAACATTTGTTGACCCTAATATCTCTCCCCCAGAATTTCTTTCTTACATGTAGCTTAAGAACCTTAAGCAAGATGGGAGAAAGTCTTCTGGAATAAAATATAAAGAGGTTAAAAAAATGTAAAGCTATTCTAAATGGAGCTCACAGGTGGTTCTACAGAGACAGGAGAGGTGATGAGGAGAGAGGAGGCAGCATTTAGGGAAGCCTTGGCAGAAATATTGGTGAAATAAAGGACTATAGTGGTATTTTGCTTGTGTATCAGCCTTTGATGATGCTAAGAACAGAAACTTAAGCAAAACTGCTAAGCTTCTTCAGGTAGTATAGCTGAATGCCTAATGTAGACTGGTTTCAAAAGACTGTTGTTGAGGCCTGACTGATTCCATATGGTAACCTTCAACAAGCTACTCAACCTCCCCTCACCTTCATTGTCATCAGTTGTAAAATGGGGATAATTACAGCTTAATGGTATTGGACAAGGTGGTGGCTAAGGACACCGATACCTGTGCAATTGAAAACACTGTCTAACTTTTGACTTCCCACAAACTTAGCAATGGTCTTCCTTTGGTATCTTCAGGATACCAAGTTAGTTTCAGGACCTTGGATACTCAATCCATGGACACATATGTCTGTTTTAGTTGACCTCTGTAAGCAGGGGTTCCACATCTGTGGGATTCTGGGGGCATTCTAGGGTTGGAGATTTAGTTTTATCAAAGTGGAACATGGTGTTAGGAAAGAAATGCCAGTCTAAGTGGATCTGCACAGTTCAATTCTATGTTGTTCAAGTGTCACTTAGTTGTGAAGCGCTTATTACGATGCCTACACAGCTAACATCTACTAACATTGTGCAGTTTCTCATTTTCAGGCATTGAAAGATTTCTATGTAGGTCACTTATCCTATAATATATATATTAGTCAACTGAAAACTATTTGCAATTTGAACTCTCTTTCTCTGTAGGAAGTTATATCATGTTAGTTCAAGACAAAGTGGAAAGTACAGGCACAAGATAAAGGAGCACACACACAAAAAAGACACCTTATTCTGAAAATTATACCTCTGAGACAGCTAAGAGAAACTCTTATGAAGATACAAAGGGCAAAGGAGGGCAAAGGAGAAGAGAATTATGGAGTAAGGAGGTCCTGTTGTAGGACCACAAGTCCACTGTATTTTGCTAGCTGTATTTGAACATATATATTCAGCAACAGACATGGTGTTCAATCATCTATAAAAGAGAACGTGAGACCAGCCTACAAATTGATGCTAAGCAAAGATGGTAACTATGTGAATTAAAAATCATTGCCTCAAATTTCAAGCATACTGATACTACTTCTACGCTAAGGGAGTTTTGTAAATTGTAAACATAGTTGATAGAGAGCAGAAGTATTAATAATGAAGTAGGACAAACAGCAAGCCTATCTGATTTGCCCAAAATCTTGAGGTCTTTGAGAACTAGTGGTATCCATGCTTTATGATCTGGCCATGTAATGCATGGTTCTGACCTCTGCTTTTGACAGAGTCTCGTTATTGTGATGAATAGCGTGGTTAAAATAGCCAAGCATGGTTCCCACTCAGGCAGCTCCATCTGTATTTTACCAATAGACTTATCCAGCCCTCTAACTCTCCCAGGAAAACATGTAGTGTCTTTAAAATGATGACATAGTGTGATTCGAAACTTAAACCTTTATCATTTTCTATACTAGTCATCTAACTGCTTAAAGTATATAAAGATTTTATTTCATGTTCTATTAAAACGACTATAGCACTTCCTCTAATTTAATGATTCAGGTGCACATAATCGTAAAACATTGAAAGTCAGATGTCTGTATATGTCCTTATTGTTTATTAATGTATATATATGTTACAAACATATCAAGTTATTTGATGAAAACTTATGTTTCTGGATTTCATTTTACTTCTAGGAATGAAATCTGAAACGACTCTGAGGTTATTTAAGTAAATTATTTAAAGCATAACATTGATTGTGCAACTTGTTTTGTTTTTTTATATATTTAAAGGTCCATGGATTGTTTGACCCTGAAAACAGAGATTTTGGTTTGTAACTGGTCTGATCTTCATTAACAACTGTTCCTTTTTTGTAAACAGGAGAAATAGATAGGGACACTGAGCTAAACAGGCTAACTGCTTCTAAATCTGATTCTGATGCCTCTTTCTCTCTGTCTCAATCTCTCTCACTTTCTGTCTCTCTCTGTCTCAATCTCTGTGTATCTCAGTATCTCTCTCTGTCTCCGTCTGTGAGTGTGTGTCTCAATCTCTCTTTCTCTCATATGATAACCAGTTAAATTTCTCATGGTATTTGTTAATTGCTAGTTAAGAAGAAAATTAAATGTTGGAAGTTTCATTTCCTGGAGAATTCCAAGGATTTTCAAGAATAGCATATGATGCATGACCATTTTTATCATAAAGGAATAGCCTTAATTTGTTGGGTTTTCACATTTAGTTTTGTTTTTCTGATTAGCTAAAAACTTTCATAGGTCACTCAGACTATTTAAGGAATGAAAGTTCTCATTCAAGGGCACAGCCCATGGTATTTGTGAATGAATAACAATTAATTGAGAAAAAGATGAAGTATATTCCATTCATTGTTAATTTAAGTAGAGCTGAGGTATTAAAAGGTAAAATATTGCTAAATTTCTATGTTTCTCAACTTATCTTGGATTTCTTTTCTATGATAATTTGAAAGATCAAAAGTTGAGTGTATTTTTTCAAATTATTTTACTATATAGATTTATTTCCTAGAAGTTTTCATACATATAAGTTTCTAATAATATAACAAACTAGTAGAAGATCTGATCAAACTTTGATCTTAAACACTTAGTTCAGTAAGATATTCAACTGTCCTATTAAAGATTTGTTAAATTATATAATTCTCAGATGAATGAGTCTACATTTACTAGCTATGTAATTATGTAAAATGTTAATGGGAGTGAAATTGCAAAACTGAAGAATTGACTTGTACTAGTCAATGAGCCTTTCTTTGCTTCCATTACTTTAAGTTTGGTTTTGGCTTTCTAAGAAGTTGCACCCTTAATTTTGGAATTCATTATTTCAAACTTCAGTAACCCTAAAACCAAAAGCTGAAACAATGGAATTTCTTATGATTTTAACTTGATCATTTCCTTTCACCTATAGAACGGTAAGAATTTGCCTCCAACTGAATTAAATTGATGTAAAAGTTTGATTTAAAAAATGGTGACTATTTTGTGTATGTAGAGGTGTCCACAGAGGCATGACCTTTCTGCCTTCCAATTTTACTACAAGAAATGTTCATGCCACTCTTGCAGAAATGCTCACCTTATTTTTCTAAGATTCCTTTCACTTATAGTTTCAGTAAGAGAAGGAGAGCAGTTTGCAAGAAGTTTAGTGCTGTGGTAAAATACAGGGGTTCCTGCTTTAGTGAGATTTCAGAAATGTGTTATAAATGGAGGAAGTTCAGTTTTCTCATTGATAGAAATAGGAAATTTTTAGTTTGTAAAAGAAGTGACAATAATGTGCTTACCTTATAAAACACAATGAGGAGCAATAAGGAATTAAATATAAATATATATATGAAAAGGTTAAGATCATTGTCATAAACAGCTTCAACAATAAAATTCATTAAGAGGAATGCAACCATTGAACTTTCTTCCTCTTGGTTTTTAGTCCAAGACTTTGTATTTTTTTCTTATCTTTGCTGCTGACACTGAATAATCAAAAATAGGTGCTTGGATTAACATTGCTTATTCACCATCTCCTTGCTGCTCTCAGAATTTAAGAAAGATAAAGTGTGTGGTCACATGCGCACACACACACTACAAATCTCAAATCCTTATGTTTTCGAAAGTAATACTGAGATCAATTATTTTCCATCTTTTTTTTTATTATGAACTGTCGCTTATAAGTATTTAAAGTTTAAAATCTTTTAAACTTTAAAAAAAGTGTAAGTTTCTCTTTCTTGTCTCTTAGTCTTTAAATCTGGTCCTCATATGTTAATTTTGGCTTTCCTCTAGTCAGGCTTCCTGTCATGGCATCCAGATAGAAAGAATAATATGGAAAAGAAGAAAGTAAAGAGATGAAAATGTCAACAGATAGGAAGAAATGGAAAGAAAAGATTAAGGCAATTCCGTACTACAAAGGCACAGAAAAAGAAGAATCTGGGAAGGTTAATTATATTAGGTCTGTGAAACATTTGAGCTTTTCAGAAAGAACTGGTCAGCAAAAGAAGAGTGCAGTTGCTGGCCATTGTGTCAGTCAAGGGAGCTCTGCCTGTGATGTGTGTGGGGTTGAACCCAAACACTTCGAAGCCCCAGGGCTTCCTTTATCTCATATTTTGTTGGTTATCTGAAAGCCTGGGCTTTAAAAGAATGATGAAGGGCAGTCCTCAGGAAAGATACTTCTCTCCTTGCTTAAGACTGACAGATTGGGTAGCTGTATCTTTCTAAGAATCAATCTGTCCATCTTGTCCAGGTTGTTGTATCTGTTTGTATATAGATGTTTATAGTAATCTCTAATTATTCTTTGGAGTTCTAATATGTCCATTGTAATTTCTCCTCTTTCATTTATGATCCTGCTTATTTAAGTGATCTCTCTTCTTTTCTTTGAGAGGTTTGCAAAAAATGACAAATTTGATGAATTTGAAATAAAATGGATGTACCTAGAAGAAATCGTATTAGCAGAAACAGGTCAGAAAGAAAAAGACAGAAATCAAATGGTTTCACTAATATATGGGATATAGGAAAAACAAGCAAAAGGCCAGGAGGAAAAGTCAAAACAAGCTCACAACCAAGCTAAAGTACACAACTGAGTGTGTGTGTGTGTGTGTGTGTGTGGACGGGGGAGATGGGAGGGAATGGTCAGGGAAGGAAGGACGGACATGGGTGATCCCCGGGGAATACAAAGTTTGTTAGGCTGACCAGAGGTCCCTGTTTACTCAAGACAGACATATTTACCTCTGTTACCGAAATTATTCATAGCACATCACATCACTCTGAAAAGAGATGGATGACAAATTCCAAGCCCATTCCAACATTCAGACGCTGAGATCTCTGTGAGATCTAATAATCGGTCAATCTTTGTGAGCTCTGAGGAATGTAAGACAGAGTAGTTTGGCTCGCAAGTCACAGAGGCTTGTGCTCTTCCTGTGTGATTCTCATAAGCTGGAATCATCCTGTGGTCTAGAGATACAAACACAACTGATGAAGAAAAGAGCTAATAAATTTAACCCTTTGGCCAATGGCTCTCTGATTTGGTGACAGGCATCATTTTGTCGAGTTTTTAATAACTAGTGTCTGGCTCCCACCATTGAATTGACGACTCACCTGGTCCGGGGTATAACGTTGGGTCCCAGCGCTGGGAATCCTGCCGTCCACCCTAATAGTTAAATCCTTAAGGTATGTTAAATAAAAATAGATCTTCAAGAGTATATTCACTCAACTTCTTAAAAAATTAAGTTTTAACAAAAAAAAAGAATAAAAGTAAGTATGTGCTTGGTCTTTTAGTCACTTTGGTAAAAGCAGCAAAATTTAACAATAACAAATATAGAAAGTCATCATCTATAATATAAATTTGTAGAGAATTTCTTTGAAAAATTTCTTTCAGGGTACCTTCTATCCCTCCCTGGAGAACTTTTTCAAGGAGTTTCACTTTTCTCTCTCCTTTATTTCCAGTGTGTCTCCTTGCCTCTTTAAATACATTTACATCTTTCATTAAAAAATAAATAAAAATAAAAATTTCTTTCTGTAATTTCTTTTCTAACATGGATTTACTTTCATGATCCTATTTAATGACAACTGGGGTGGGGTAAAAATTATCTTAACAGTTGAAGAAAATGACTGCTTTAAGTAAAAGGCTCATATAAAACATAAAAGTACAGACCAAAAGTGACAAATCTATTATCAACACAATATCTTAAAATCTTAATATCCACAAAATCTTCTGGTGCACTTGCACCAGAACCACCTCAAGTCCACTTTCTTTACCAGGTACCCGCTAGGGAACATTAAGCAGGTAGTGGAGGTATAGCTTTACAGGAATGCATTGCTTCGTGACTTCTTACTATTCAATGACCACATGATTCAGAGTCTCTCAAGTCCATTTCTCCCCTTATCAGTGAAGTCTAACTTCTCCTTCCTAAGCGTTTTATCCTGGCCCAATTCCAGGGCTCCAAAAATAAAGCTTAAATAATACAAACAATATATTACTGTTAGTAATCTGAATCTTCCCTTATCTGGGTCATTAGCTTAACTCCTTTAATATTTTCTATTAAATTGTGTTAGCTAATAAAATACTAATTGCACATAATAATTTAAATTTCAGTGCTAGTTTTAAGCTTCTATTCCTGATGAGCTCTTCTCAGATTCTTTAAAATATACAGGAAAGTTTGATATAATGTTAGCCATGTCATACTAGTTAGTATCTTCAAGGCTATTACTAAAACTACAGGTGCAAAATTCTCCTCCCAAGAAGAACATTGTTTTGATGATTCTGAATTTTCTTGCTTGTTTTGCTACCAAATATATTTTCAATTAAATTAGTGCACAGAAAGAATGATGGGATGATATAGGTGATGTTGCTTGATCCTTTTCTGCTCTAGAAAACTTTAACAAGTTTTATTATTGTCATTATTCTTTCCAAAGAAAAACGATGTGTACAATTCATTGCTGGATTGATGTGCTTTGAAAACTCCAATTTCTTTCCCTTTTTCAACTCTTCACCCCTCCCCCAAATTCAGTTCACCAGTTTTTAAGAGAAAGTGATAATGGCAACTAAATTTAAAATTTGACTTTTCACCTACCTCTCCTGTGATATATAACACCCCACTTAAGTTTATAAAGACTTTTCATTAGTTAAAGGTTTTCCTTGTCAATGAAGCTTTATTTGAAATGTAAAGGTTTGAGTTGCTGTTTTTCTTTTTATCAGCAAAATCCCTATTAATCATTTTGATCTTACATGTACATGGTTCTATTAAAACTAGAAATCATAATTATATAGCATTAAGTAGACTGCACAGAGCTTTCTTTGATAAAATGAAAAATAAATTACATTTCCCCTTTCTTTGCTAGATGAAACATATTTTTCTAAGTTTTGACTTATGATTATATCCCTTGTACTTTTTTTGTTAAGCCATTAATAATCATTGAAATTGCCTTAATAGCTGGGGCATGAGCAGTTTAAATTCTTTAACAGTCTAGGGCTACAATAACCTTTAACATATCTTTAAACATTCATAGGATCAGTTTTCAAACCTGGGTATTTTTCAAGTCCACTTTAAGTTAGCATATTTTTTACTCTGGGTAATGTTTGCTACTGAAAAACCTTTGTCGAGTAAATATTCAGCAAGATTGTCAATAATCGTGTTAATGATGGTAATGAAAACGTACAGTTAAATGATGGAGATAATTAGTTCACACCATTTGGGTTTATTTATTTAGTCGAAAGCATTGTTTAACATGTCATTCCTAAGAAACAGAAACAACTACGAGGAGGCTTAACATTCCTAATAAAGCAATCAGTATCAAAACATTTTATGGAATAATTTGTCCGTGTTCATATAATAGTCTGTCAGCTCCACGATTCGTTCCTTGTGCGAATTAACACCATAATCACTTTAAGATTGGATGCAGAGAGCTTTTGCTCAGTAGTGGGGGCAGGGTGTGGGGCATTGGGTGTGTTGGGTTTACACGGTATTTTTTAGTGAATTCGCCCTCAGATTACTCGGAGGACTTTTAGGGAAAGACAATAAAGTGTCACAAAATTCTAACAATTTTGATTGCTTTCTTAGCCTCCACTTCCACTCCAATCCCTGCCTTATCAAAGGTTTTTTTTGTGTGTGTTTTTTGTTTTTGTTTTGTTTTTGTTGTTTGTTTGTTTGTTTGTTTGTACAACAACAACAGTTTTAAATGCAATTGCCAGCTCTAAATTTCCCTCTAATTGGCGAATGCACTGAGATGTGGCTGAACCCGACACTTTTCGGGCAAGAACGATGGGGCGGGGGTGAGGGTGGGGGAGGCCGGCAAGAGAGAACTTTAAAAAAACCCTTCCTTTCCTCCCAAGTCTCCAGCACTTGCACGTCGCAGGCCCAGGAGCCAACGCCTGCATGAGAACTCCTGGTGGGCTCCCGGCTTGGGGTTGGGGGAGCGTTATACCGGCACACCCCGGGACCAGCGGTCCTCCAGCTGCCAGAGACGCTGTCACTGCGCTTCTTGAGCTGAGCGTGCAAGGGCTGGAAACTTTTCACTCCCCGCGCAGCAGGGACCCGCGAACTGGTCAAAAGCATCCCCTGGCTGAGACCGCGGCGGGGTGGGGGCGGGGCGGGGGGGTGAAGGTAGGGGTGAGGAGCTAAAGGAAAATGGAACGCGAGTTCTGCTTCCTCGCGACAATGAGCACCTCGGGAACAGACGCCTGGCCGGTCTCTCCCGTGAGTGGGACCCTTTGCCTTCGCCTGACCTGAGACCCAGACGCCGGAAGCCCCAAATTGCTAACTGCAGCTTTGCAGGAGTGAGAAAGAATGTAAAAGCTACTTTACCACGAAAGGCCCGCAAAGGATAGTTCAGAGCATCCAGGGACTATTAATGCCCTACAGCCTCCACCCAACCGCAGACAAATCATTATGTATATGTGCATACAGGTTAACAGGTCAGATTTTCCTTGATAAACTTCCCCTCTCCCTGCCACCCCTCCACCGCGCCACCCCCTGCAAGAACTCAGTCACTAGATGTATTTTAAACTCCAGAATGGAAGTTTACTAACAATTCTTTCTAGCATATTTTTATTTTAAATCCTTAGTGATAGGAAAATCACAGTGGTATACAAATTGATATTTAAGCTGAATCTTCTAGAAATGGATTCTAACTTCTTTCAGTTTCCATCATGGGAGATAAATAAACGTAATAATTTTGGAAAGTGAAATTAATGATCAAAATAGTTTTGGAAAGGAATAGAAAGGCTCTAGGGAGACACATCCATTTACTTATCACTTTGTGGCTGAAAATAATTGGAGAACAAAGCAATGCCAGGAATGTCACATGCTCCTTAGATCTTGGTATCCTGTCTGGGCAAATATCCAGTGTTCCAACAGTACAGAGAAAGGGACAAACCTGGGCAGCAGATTCCCAAGAGTAAATAACACATGCAAAGAAATCTTTGAAAGAAGATCATTTAGTTAGTGATTTTCCACTCAATGAATATTTGAACAAGCCCCTTCTGATGAAAAGCACAAGAAATAATTAAGGAAGTAATGGGATATGTATAAATGCAGAGTTCCTATTCTCTTGCTCACAGTTCACTCAGTATAGTGGTAGGAGGAAGAAAAGTTCAAATGATAGCAAGGGATAAAAAGTGTAAATACCTCCATAGGATCTAAATAAAGTACTAGAAAATTCAGTAGAGGGAGACTTAATTGCAGCAAAGTGATTGCTACTGAGTGTGACCATACAACCTGTCTTAGGCTCTAAGTAAGTAGATATTCACTGAAGATCATTTCCTTACAAGAGGATCCTTAAATGGATTTAGTATACAATTCTAAGACTTTCTGAATGTTTCCTTCTATTAACTCTAAGTGTCATTTTCTTTCTTTCTAAGATGCTTAAGCACTCACTTTTAGGATCAGTTCCTATATTGTAAATTGAGGTTGAGCTGAGGTGACACAATCAGAGGGAGTTAAAAGTTATGAGCTAAGTATGTTTTATTTATTACTGCTATCAAAAAAAAAAGGATCTGGTAGTCTAAAACTGAAACTATCCCGTTTCAAATAAATTGTAAAATCAAAATAGAAATCCAGAAAAGAAAATGGAAAATTGGAATAAGTCAACCCTAAAAGTTGACATGTTTAGTGAGATTGAGCTTTATATTTGACGCTGAGCTTATTAGTAGCCAATGTAAAGAGAGGAAAACCCTATGTGATATAAATCTTGCTGCTGAAAAATACTAAGAATGATTGTTTTCAGATGAAACTAAGAGCATCACGAAGGATACTGAGGGAGGTAGCAAGCAATGTCCTAATAGCACATTCATAGAAATGCAAGATGGAATATCAATGTCCTGTTTCTTGGAATAACCACCCATAAAAACTAAGATTTGTGGGAAGGTGAGTCTTTGCAGATCATATATATATATATATAAGCATTTGGGGGTTCTCCTTGAATATCAACTGACAGATTCACCAGGTCTTCTTCACCATATATCATTTCTTTTAACTGGGACCTTGATAGCAACCACAAAATTAAAAATTAATATTCTTCTCTCTGGTAGGCGAGAATGTTGGTAGGAATTTTGGTATTTGGATCATAAAATAATAAAGATTTATAAGGTTTGACAAACATGTGAACAAATGCTAAGCGTGTCATCCTGCCACTAAAGTTAGAGAAGCCCAGCAGCAAAGACTACCATAATTTTCTCTAGAGGTAGACTACAGGGGCATCTCAAGAGTGAGTTAAAATTTTCCTTAGGAAGTTGCTTTGAATGTGCTTCAGCACTTGAGTAAATGTTTACTTGAGTCCCTGGAGTTCCACACTGTTTTAGCATGGAAAAAATTTCAAAGCTGGTGTTTCCTAATCCCCCTCAGTGACTGGAGGAAAACATCGGTAGGATGCCCACAGTACCTCGGATTGATTGAACAATGAGGCTTTCTGATGGGACTCCAAGATGAGTTCATTACAAAATGACGTTGAGTAAGCTGATAATAACTTCCACAAACCAGGACTTAAATTTTACTCTAGCTGATTTGGCCATTATTTTTGACAGCGCTTAGATATTACAACCGCTTTTTTTTTTTTTAAGGTCACTTTTGGTTTATGATAATAAAACAATGGCATCAAGCCAGAGGATATTTATTATTTATTATGGTGGTGGTGGGGGGCTTTTAAGAGAGAAGGGAGACCATCTTGTTTTATACCCTTCAAAATATTGTTATCTGATCAGACAGGAAACTAATCCTGCCTGTCTTGATTCTTGTAGGAGTTTCTGCAATGGAGAACTTAAAAAAATGTTGTTGGTTATGATAAACTATAGGTTAAAAGTTGCCATTTAACTATTTGTAAGTGTACAGTTTAAAACTGTTTCATAACCATCACCACTATCCATCTCCAGAAGTTTTTCATCTTCTCCAAGTGAGATTCTATTTCATTAACTACTATTCCCCACTCCTCCAGTCTCTGGCAAACACCATTCTACTTTGTGTCTGAATTTGACTACAGGTACCTCATATAAATAGAATCACATAGTTTTGGACTGTAGTGACTGACTTATTTCACTTAGTATATCATCTTTAAGGGAAAAAATTAACAAGTATTATTAATAATCCATGATGAAATTGTGCTAGAAATAGATGTTGACTTCCCAAAATGAAGATTCAATAAAAATTCCAAACTATCTTACATTATTCTAAGTAAGCTTCTCCTCAAAATGACAGTGAATCTGTCATTGAATGCTAAAAGAGAGTAGTTATGCCTATAACCTACTTGCTCCTCATGTCAAATCTCGAACTGAGATCCTCAAAAATACATAAGACTAGACAAAATTTTAGAGGAATTATGAAAAAATATTGTTGAGTTTATCAATTGTGAGACACAGAGGATTGCTAATGACCATTATAAGTATAATAGAGAACCCTACAAGAGGTTGGAGGTTGAGGGGGTGTTGAAATACCTAATTTTGGCAAAGACCGGCACATGTCAGTCAGAACAAGGCATAAGTCAGTTCTGCTACTGTTTCAATGTTGTGAACAGATATCCCCCATAGCCAACCATTTAAAACAGCAACTTTAATTTTGCTCACAGTTTTGTAGGTCAGGAATTTGGGGGTGGCTCAGGGAAACGGTTCTCTCCTGGGTTTGTACTGAGATGTCAGCTGAGAAATCTATGATGGGAAAATGATTCTGGTTGTTGGTTGGGAACTCAGCTCGGCAACCAATGGAAAACAAGTGGCCTCTAAGCATAGTGGCCTCATGGATTTTTTTACAGAGCAACTGGCTAAACCTTAAGCATCCTCTTCAGACCAGCATGGAGCCTCCCTGAGCTTTTGTATTTAGTTTCAGAGTTCATGGAGCAGCACTTCAGTCATTTTCTATTATTCAAAGCAAGGTTGCCCAGATTTTCATAGAGGACACATAAACTCCAATCTGAATGGGAAGACAGTAGGGGAACTGCAGCAATTGCCCTGAAAGCTAATTTTGACTTAGGATAAGTCAGGAAACAAAAAATTGGGAGATTTTTAAGGTATATTTTGAATGATTAGGATTTGGTGATGGTTAAGGTGTGGGAAGCATGGGACACAGCATACAAAACTTACGTTCAGGTTTCTGCCTTGATAAGGTAGGTGCCTAATAGAACTCTTTATTTTGATGAGAAGTCTACAGAGAAACAATTTGGAGATGTGAGACTAAGAGTTCAATTTGGGATATGTCAAGTTTAAACTGCGTGAGAAGTCATCAAATAGATGTAAGTATAGAATTGAACTTGGGGAAATATCTGCCCTGGGAATCAGAAATCTTAGAACTGTCTACATAGAGATGGAACTAAAATCCAAAGGAATATACAGGACCACCTAGGAAAAGAGGGAACAGAAAGTTCTAGTTAGTTTCAAACCTAGGACTTACAAAAGGAGATGATGGCAAGCAAGATTAGCTGCATTTCTGCAAACAGGTGGTGAGGGTGAAGATATATGTATTATAACACCACCGTAAACTTTTCTGTTACCCTTTTGCTTTCAGTCTGAGTTATATGTTCCATGTAAGCTGCAGCGATTGTTTTTATTAATCTAATTGTCTGTTGAATAAAAGAAAGCAATGGCATCATCCCATTACCCAGTTATTTGTTTTTAAATTTGACAAATGGAAAAATAATTTTTTTAAAGGGAAGCTTTTGATCACTTTGAAAAGTGAGAGTACAGTTTAATTTTAAATATGTAAGAATTGATATTTCATAAACATTAACATATTTCCATTTAATGCTTTTTTGCTACAGCAAAATGCATTTATAATGACAACTTGTGGCAATATGCTTGCTGCTACAAATTTCATTAAATGAAATTCTGAAACAAACACCAAGATGAGCAACTGAATCGTAACAGGTACACACTGTTTCCAAGCAAAAGAGCCAAGTCATTTCTGTTATGTAGTCAGTGTTCCCATTTCTTTGAGCCAATTTTTGGTCAAATTTGGAATTTAAAAAAAAAATGCTACAAACCCTGTAGTCAATGGCACCTTACTGGACCCTCACTTCAGCACAAGCCAAACTAACCCGTAGCTCCTTCAGGATCTACACTCGAGCAACAGCTGCATAGGTATCTAAAAAAAAAGTCTATTGAAACATCAAGAACATGGATATTCTTAAACGTCATCTATTATCTATTTTATTTCCCGCCTTTCAATCATTGCACCTTTTTGTTTTCGCTGTTCAATTTTTTCCCCCTGGGCAGTATTTCTTCCATTTCATTTTTGAGTACTACTCGTAGGAATTCCAAAATACATTGCAGTCAACGTTCTGCCTTGAACAAGGAAAACATTCAAACATATGACTGGGGGTACAGGAGGAGGACTGACCTAGTGTCCCACGATCCATGGGTATTTTGTGGGGTGAGGCGTGCATCTCATCCTGCCATCCCACACCCCCTCCACCTCACACACACCCGCTCCCTTAGAACTGGCTCCTAGGGCAACAAAGACTTTAATAGGTCCCTTTGAATAGATGCGACCTGTAGATTCATGCGGAAACCCCGTGGGAAATAATTTGGGGTGAAGGGAAAAGACAGCCTTCGTCGCTGGGGTATACGTCATCGTGCACTTTCCAGTTAAGGAGCCTCTCTCTGAGCCTCAAATGGGCGCGCTATTATCCGGCGAATCCGGAGGCAGAAACGTGAGTGGCAAACCTCCCGAGTGCTCGGGACCACCTGCCCTGGCTTTCTCCCGGCCCCAGGGAAGAGTATAAAGGACCTGGCGGATACCCTGGGACTCGGGGCCCCGTGGCCGCCGGGAGCAGCGTAATCGACGCCGTCGGGGCTGCGCGCAGGGGCGGGCGGGGCTGGAGGCCACGAGCAGGCCATTGGCTCCCGGGCCGACGCCGCGCAGTCTGCGGGGGCTGGGCGGGGCGGGGCGGGGCGGGGCGGGGCGGGGCGGCGCGCGGCGGCTGCGTAAACTAAACTCCCCTCGCGCGGGTTTCTCCCGCAGCCTGGGCGCCGGAGTTTTTTCTATTTTAAGAATGAGCGAGTGAGCCGGGCACGGTGGCGCGTGCCTGTAAGCTTCAGCCTATGAAGCGGCTGGGGCTAGGGATCGCGGTTCGAGCCCCGCCTGGGACCCGTAGCGAGACCTAGTCCCCAAAAAACAGCTGGGCGTGGTGGCGCGCGCCTGTAATCCCAGCTACCTGGGAAGCTGCGGCTGGGGATCGCTTGAGTCTGTGGTACCCCGGGCAACGAGAGCCTGCGGTTCCACGGGCAAAAATAGCGAGACCTAGTCTCAAAAAAAAAAAAAAAAAAAAAAAAAAAAGAGCAGATGCCAGTGACAAGTTAATAGTTCTCTCTGTGCTCCTGGGTTAAACCCAACCTCATTCCCGCCTCAGGAAGCTTTCCGCCGACCGACCCTCGCCTCTGGGGCAGGGGTTCCGCCCGTCACGAAGTCTGGGGTGGAGCGCAGCGGCTGTCAGTTCCTTCCCTTTGGGTTGTAGCCCCGACCCACCGTCGCCGCTGCAGAGCCGCGTACCCCAGCCGGGCGTCCCCCCGAGCTGGCCCCGGATCTCTCCCCCCTCGCCCCCGGGGTACGGAGCTCTGAGCAGCTCACCGCGCACCCGAGTGTACGGCCAGTTCTCCCCACGCCGCGCACACCAGCGATCTCTTTTAGAAACACCTAGGCAGGCAGGCATCTTCCAGCTTGCAAGCTCACACACTGACCCCCACCTCCTCTTCCACCATGCACTCACACCACCTCCTCTCACGTTCACTCCACTTCTCACACCTCGTCGCGCCCGCCTCCCCTTCCTGCCGTCCGCCCTCTCCAACCCTCGTGCGCGTTCATTCCGCATTTTGCACTAGACACCAGCCCGCGCCCTACGCTGGCCCCGAGCGCCGGCGGCAGATCGTGGGAACCGGGCGGGGTCCCTTCGTCCCTGTCTCTCCACGGCCATCCATCTATTGCCAATGGGCCCACCGACGCCTCAGAGGCGGCCTGACCGCTGGAGGTCCGTCCCCGCGCGTCCACCAGGCCCCAAGCAGACCTGGAGGCCCGCGGCCGGCGACCCAGGAGTGCGCAGGACTGGGAGGCCCGCGGCCAGGGAGAGCACGCGCCCCGCTGACTGGCGGCCCCAAGCACACGGCTCCGCAGCGTCCACTCGCCGCGCGGGTTCTCGAGCGCAGGGTTGTAGATGTTAGGCAGGAGCCCCTGGCGCCAAGGCCCCAGGTGGCCTAGCCAACGTGGGCCAACAGGAGGGGCCCCATATTCACCGCCAGCAAAACCCTTCCGAGGAGCGGATAACACGCGTTCTTGGTGCCTGACCCACCCTTCTAAAGAAAATGAGTCTGCCCAGCAGCTTAAGCCTTATTTCCTCCCTTCTTTCCTCTCTCGCGTTCGGACACCCCTCATTGACAGGCTCTAATCCCCGGATCGGAACTACTCTGGCTGGAAGACTTTGGCCGGCTTTTCCTTTTCTTTCAACATTGCTGAAAAGCCAATTCGTTCTGAGCTGCATTGATGGCTGTGCGGGGTGGGGGGTGGGGGGAGGGTTGGGTTGAGGGGTTGGGGGAGGAGGGGTACCTCCAACTTCTGGCACCACCTGGGTGGTCGCCATCACCGAGTGATTGCTTTACAGCTATTATTCTGCTCAACTTTATAAAGACTGTTTTGCATAGAATAGTTAAATAAGCTTAAGTAGTCTGCTTTGGCATTTATCTAGCAGGGTCGTAGTTTTTAGTTATTTGTATTCAACTAGACTATTTGGTTCCGTAGTTCTAGATCCTAGTTTTGGGTAGCTGTGCGTTCAGTTTGATTGAATTCAACTGAAACCAGCTTTTTTTTTTTTTTTGTATGAAGCTTTGCAAACACTTTAAAAGATACACTTGAAATGTTATACAAAACTTTCCAAGAAGAGAGAAGAGGAGATGGAAAAGGAAATTCTAGAATACGTTCAGATCTTTTGAAAGAAAGGGGTTAGTGTAGACCTTCAAAGCTAAACCAGACAGATCCTGACATCTAAGTGAGAACACAGAAGCTCTAAAACCACCATTAAACACCTTAAATTCATACTATTTTCCAGGCTCACAGTCTCAACCTTTTTTAATATATAACAGTCTCAAACTTTAAATTGTCTTTATTACTTTTCAGACTGGCCTTCAAACTTTGCATCAAAGTGTTGAACTGTGAACAAAGGCTAAACTGATACAGACTATTCACATCTAGAAAGTGACAACATGTATTTTTTCACTTAGAGAGCTCTTATCCCATTTAAGGGAAAGCATGGGTTAACAACCAAATCAGAGTCTTAGAAAAGCTTGGTGGTATCATGGAGAATTAACTAAACTGCTGAGTAATTAATTTTATTATAGGCTAATCAAACATAATATCACCTCATGTATTATTTATGATTTATTATTTATGATGATATCCAGGTTTTGCAATATATCCAGACATGTAGATTTTTATTTTGACTGCTATATAGTAATCCATCAAATTAATATTCCAATATGTATTTATTAATTCTCCTTTCTGGGACACTTTTTTTTCTATTAGAAATAATGTTTTATTATTTCCTCTTTGAAGAAGTGTCTTTTTAATTCTTCTCCCCATTTTTTAACTGAGTTTTTTACTTTGTTTTTGTTAAGTTGTGTTATTGCTCTCTTGGTAATCTACCCAAATGAGAACTCAATGCTTGTACAAAGGGACACCTGTGTTTGGATATTTACTGCAGCACTACTTATAATTGCAAAGTCATGGAAGCAATCTAAATGTCCCAGAACAGATGACTGGATGAAAAAGATGTGGTATACATACACAATGGAATATTACTCATGAATTAAAAATGACAAATTGGATGATTTTATGATAACATGGATGTACTTAGAAGAAATCATATTAGCAGAAACGAGTCAAGAAGAAAAAGACAGATACCAAATGGTTTCACTATTATATGAGACATGGAAAAGATAAACAAAAACTCATGAAGAAAAGTCAAAGCAGCTAACAACCAAAATGAAGGACACAACTCTGTGGGGGGAGGGATGGACAAGGTGGGAATGGGTGGGAAGGGGGGCAAACCCTGGGGATTACAAAGATGTGAAATTTATATATAAATAAGTAATTTAATTTAGTTTATTAAAAAAAGAAATAATGTTTTAATGATATCTTGGCATGGTGGTCTCTTTGCTTGTGCTTGAAAGTTTCTTTCATCCTTAGACTTTAAATTGCTGGGCTATAGGGTTACATATCTTTTTCTTTACAAGGTATTTCCCAGTTCTTATAGGTGTTTACAATGATCTGGTTTGTTACCAACAGTGTATCAGACACCCACTTTTTCTGCATTCCCAACATTGCTTGGTATTTTCCATTTTGTCCTCAAACTCATGGATACAAAATGGAATGCCATTTTAACTTAAATTTCCCAGTATATTAAACCAGCTTTGTCCAATAAAACTTTCTGTAATGGTGGAAATAGTATCCCTCTCTTGGGTTTCTTTCTACTTTCTCTCCATCATCAATTTAGCAGCAAAGGAAATATGAACTTGTTAACAACTTTAAAATGTGGCAAAATTTTGAAAATTTAGAATGCCTGTGGTTCACTTTCTATAGGTTGCACCAAATTATGATGCCTGGCAATCAAGAGTTTTACACCTAGCCCTACTACTTAAATTTCAGTGTTATCTTCCATCCAATAGCCCTAAAACTCTGTCACTCATTTCTAAATGAGTGACACATGATGACTCATCATGATGACTCATCTCTGAACCATTGTTCATGCAGGTCCATAACATAGCTTGTTATGCCTTTGTTCCCTTCTCAATGAATCATGCTTCTTAGTGTCTATCCTACCAGAGAGAGCTCATGAAGACAAAAGACTTAATTTAAAATTGTTTGTTTTTATTTTTAATTAAACAATTTTGTCTACTCTTCCTTATATTACCATCCTTTTCTCCTCCCTCCTCCTTTTAAATCTCAGAGCCCTCATAGTATTCATTAACGTCCAGTAGTTATTGTACATATTTTATCAAATTGTCTCCTACACAAATACTCAGTATTTGCTGAAAATGAGTTCATTTCATCTTTCCTTATGTGTGAATAATATTTCATAGTATGGATATACCACATCTTGATCCAATCATCTATTGAAACATTTAGGCTATGTGCAAGTTCTGGCTACTACAAATAGTGTATAAACATTGTAAAGCTTATTATCATTTTTTCACTGACAGTTTTATATTCTTTGGTTAGATGCCCAAGGGTGGGATTGCTGAGGTCAAAGACTTTATGTTCATTTCATTTTTGCATTCCCAGTGCCTATCCCAGTGCAAGCCAAATGGCAAAGGGGCAAATATTTCTTGAATATATAAATTCATGCATGCATGAAGTATACTAGTAAAAATATTGCCTGAAGGTGAAAAATCTAAAACACAGTATCATAACTGAAACAATAGCCCAGTGTCATCATCTTTGAGGCTATTCTAGGTGATCTGACTTATAAATCATAGACATTTCTCAGAGTTCTGCAGATTGGGAAGTCTGATATCAAGGTACCAGCAGATATGGTGTCTGTCTTTTTAACTAACACATGGGGTCTTCGTGCCCTGTTTTTATGTGGTGGAAGAAGGGGCAGTGGGACTGTCTGGGCCTCTTCTAAAAGGGTACTGATCCCATTCATGAGAGCTCCACTTACACAATAGAATTACCTCCCAGAGACTGACTTCCTGATACCATCATCTTGGGCATTAAGTTTAAACAAATTAATTTTAGGGAAACACAAACTTTCAGGCCATAGTATCCTCTATCACAGGCTTTTAGAATTTCAAATTAGAAACTTATTACATTGATTTGTATTCTTTTCCACTGATTTTTTCATTTCTATTATGAACTAGTTTTGCTTTGCTCCTTTTAGTATAATGAAGAAAAAGCTTCTCCATTATCAACTAGGGATACTTCAACTAAGTGGAATGAAAACAGAAAAGTAAATAATGTTCATGAATAATGATTTAAACAAATATTTTTACCCAAATTATAAGAAACCCGAGGGAGACAGTTGCTTTGACAGCTTCTATAGCACTGTGCTAACCTCTGACTCTTGCTGCTGTTCTGGCCATGTCCACATCAATACAGAAAAGAAGGAAGGGAGAATGACAGCATAACTGTCCTTTGGGGAAAAAAAGTCAAATTTTTATTACAGTGCTCCACACAGTGACTTTCTATATCTTATTAGTAAGAATTAGGTAAACATCCTAACTACAAAGGAGGTGAGGAATACCTTCATAATCATGAGCCAAAGTCTGGGACTGGACATAGAGCCAACACAAGCAAATAGAGTCCTATTAGCAGAAAAGGAAGAGGCAGAGTGGATAATTAGCTACATGTCTCCCCTAAAACATGATCCTAGTGTTTAAATGTCAAAGCTAAATGCCTGGTCTAATCTTACCTATAGTCACTCTTCTTTTATCTCCCAGAAAACTTGGGAACCTAAAGACTTAGAAGTTTCTGAAATGTACAAGATTCCAGGCTTTTTGACCACCAGGTTCTGTTTCCTCTTAATGGGGAGTGGGGGGGGGGGAGAGAAAGGAGAAGTCTTTCTTAATAGGAAAAGAAAGACTGAAAACTAAGAGAGTTGGAAAGAAGAATTACGATTGGATTTAATTAAGAAGTAACCCATAAATTAGGGTTGCCTTCAGATTGATTCTACTATGACCCATTGCTCAAAAAACTAGAAGTTCAGCATTTAATGTTTTATGATATCAGACAGTCCATCCAAGTCAAGGAGAGGAAAAGCAGTACTACTGCACAGGACAGGAACTGTCCCTCTCCCTTTCAAGGGCTGTGCTCCTGAACCCTGAAAGCCAAAGACCTGGATCAGATCCTAGAATGGCAGTAGTTGAGGGAAGTTTAAGGACTAACTAAAGTGGCAAGAAATCTACTAAGGGAGATCATCGTTAAACATGCAATAGCTCACCTATGTTGTCAATAGGATAATGAAAAGTGGATAGATGAGAATGTGATTTCTTGAGTTTCAAGAAGATATGGGACACATACTGTTGTAGATTTGCTGTAAACATCCCACTATTTTGACTACCCTGAATTCTAGCCTTTCCTCAAGTTTCTCTCTATAACTGTGTACTACTACTCATTTGCTCATTCATCTTTTGAAGAAATAAGTTCCCCAGAAGGGAAGAAGTAGGGAGTAGCTTTAGGGTGAATGGTGATCCTGGATGTTTGATGATGGGTGTGCTGTGATATATACAGATATTGAGGTGAGAGAAACTGTGTGCCTGAAACCTGTACAGTGCTATTAAGTTAATGTTGCCTCAGTAAAAAGAAAAAGAACCAAGTATGTTTCTAGCACCATCAGGAAATCATTCTTGAGTGAATTTAGGAGGCTAGAGGATGCTGTCTGTTAGATGAATAGTTAGAAAATTATTATCTTGGATTACTAACAAATTGGTTACTTCTTTTTCCCTTCTGTTTTAATTTAAAAGTATGCTAACATAAGTATAGATACCTTTTACAGGTAGGCAGCCAATTCCTGTCTGCTTACAACTGATCATCCTAATTGTTCAGCTTGTGATTATTTTGAGTATTATGAATGGCTTTAATTAAGAAGTAGGAAGATGTGGATCATAATCAAAGGGAAAAAAAAAGAATGGAGTTACAGTAGGTGGTTGTAAATACCAAGCCATCTAATTTTTGTTTTGGAGTCTCATAAAAATTGAAGAGCAGAGAATGGGGGCAGAAAAAATATCTGAAGAAATAGTATCCCAAAATCCCCAAACTTGGTTTATAGCAGCCATAAAAACAAACCAAAAAATTGACCTACAAATTCAAGAAACTCTGGAAACCTCAAACAAGATAAATATGAGGAAAATCATATTTTCAACACATCATAGTTAAATGCTGAAAATCAAAGACAAAGGAAAAAGTTATAAAGACAGCCAGTGGAAAAAGGAGTACACATACAAGGGAAAGATGATACAACTGATGGCTAATCTCTCATCAGAAACAGTGGCTATGTAAAATAAGTACATTTTCCTTTTATAATATTGAGGGAAGACTAAAGAAATGAGGAGGAGGAGGAACAAAAGAATAGCTGTTAGAAAGCAAATTTCTGAATGTTAGATGTGATTTGAGGGTGACTTTAGAGAGGCAGCTGAGCTGCTTGAACTAATCTAGAGAAGAGAAAGAGAATAACATGAGTGAAATCCTACCCACCAGACGCTCACATTGTTACTGTCACTGCTAGTTTGGGATCTGTAAGAAGGTCAAAGGGAAAAGGCTTAGAGGTGAGCAAAAGTGACAGCAGAAGTGGAGACAGGTGGGGTTAAACTATGCTTGAAGAACAGAATTGGATTCTGATAGAGATGGTACTTGGTGTAGACAGCAGCACCAGCAAAGGTGGAAGAGAGGCATGAGATCCTGAGGAATCTGACCTACATGGGAGTGGGTAGGAGGAAAAAGTGAAAAGGGCAGGGATGATGTTTATTTTATTCAAGCCTTTATTGATCAGTCATATAAAGTGCAGAATAAGAGATCAGGATTAAATATTCAGGCTCTGAAGTCAGACTGCCTAGGGTGACACTTACTAGCCAGCTGTGAAGGCAAGTTACTTACTTAACCTTTTGGACTCTTCAGTTTCTTCACTTGTAAGTGGATATTGAAACCATATCACAGGGCTGTAGTGATGATTGAATGAGTGCAAACATATGTGTAAAGCTCTTAGAATGGTGCTTAGAATAAATACTTGCTACTATTACTAAATTGTATTCTAAATAAATATCTGTTGACTTATTATTATAAAGTTTGGTGGTCAAGCTGAAGTCAAGGTGGCTGGTTCAAACAAGGGCTGAGACACAGTCAAGTCAGCTGGAATTGTAAGTCTCTAAGTTAACTCACAAAAACAAGTCAATATCTGAGGTCATCTCTTCACCTGTAAGTCACCAGTTGGTCCTGACACAGTGAATAAGATGTGCAAAACAATTCGTTTCATTGCCTGCGAGGGTAAAGACAGAGATTAGGCAGATAAATTCCATAAAGATGGTACAACTTAAACTTGACTTGAGTCACATCACATCATGTAATTTTAAAACTTCATTTGAAATACAGCTATGTAAGCCTAGATTTATTGCTTAACAGGGCAACCTCTACGCAAGAAAATACACTCTTAGCAAATTAAGTCTTTAAAAATAAAATGGTCCAATTACGATAATTGGATCCACCAGTTACAGTAAAAAGTGACTTTTCTCCCTTATGGAGCCAACACCAACACAGACAGAGAAAATGGACCATTTTCATTTCATACTCTTTGGTGAGTGATAAAACATATACTGCTTAAATAAATACTTTCTAACTTGAAGGTGTGTAGGAGAGTGCAAGGGACTTTTGACCCTTGATGGTGGACTGACTCATCTTCAAGTTCTATGCTGTTGATAGTTCTCTTGCTAAAGCACATATTCATGTGGTTATTCCCTGCAGCATTTAGCAGAGAACTGTAACTCATGACTTCCACCATCCAAGTAGGAATGTGAACCATGGCAGAAGACTACTGCTACCACCATATTGTAGAAAGATTAAGTCATACCTTTGAGCTGCCCCACATTCAATTGAGTGATACCCATTGAATTACATGAGACTTAACCTACTTAAAAAAAAATACGTCATTCTATATAGGAATCTTCAGTTGGTAGACATCAGAATTCATGGTGCTTTGTAGTAGTGCCAAAAATGATAGAAGGTGAACAGTTAAGATGAAATGAAAATGTATAGGAAAGGCAAGTTTCTGGGACTTCATGAAGTCTGGCATGAACAAAAGATCCTGGGTCTATTTCTTGTTCTTTTTATTAGTGTTGAAGTCACTGTGAAGTTTTGAGAACTGACCTGATTTCTAAGCTCTGATCAAGTAATTGGTGAGCTATGTACTGAGTCACAATTTCAAGATATTTATGGAAATATCTGGATTCATGGGAAATGAATGATATAATGGTCAAAATCAAAAACAATCAGTTTCCATGAAACACAGAAGATAACCAAGATGCATTGTGCAAACAAATACAGACCCTTGCCCTACCACTTGGAGGCCACTCTGGGAGAAATCTACCAATGTGTCTCCAGTTTCCCCCACCAGAGCTATGTCAGCTATGTAATGTGTTTATCAGGTACAGGAGAGGAAGTGAGGAACAAGCATTCTCATGCAATAGATACAAGGATCTTGATGGGGGCTGCTGCTTTCGCACACCTTTAAACTACATAGATGAATAAATTTGACCAAGAATTATACATATTAACTGATAAAAAGAAAAAAAAAACTCTAACAAGATTTTGATGTAACACTTTACTGGAGAAACTGAATTATCTAGAGTTGGACATATGCTCCTGAACTGAACTTTCCTAAATTCTGGTGACAGGATTTGGACCTGTTGACATCTTGACAAACATGAATTATTCCCTTATTCCTAAAATCTCCTCTGGAATTAGTGGTCCCCAAAGCTTGAACAATGCCATTGAGATTTGACACTATGGGAAGAAGCACTGAGATGAGCCAGGCAGGTTTTGGAATCAAACCCATTTCTCAACTACATTCTTTCTCATATCACTTAGAGAACTCTCAATCTTATATCCTCTCTGGTGTCCATACAGAAACTTTTCCCAGCCGTTCTTGTCCCAGCAATTCTATCATCAATTTAGTGCAGTAGAACCAAGACAAGCGAGAGTGGCATAGTTACTGACAAACAAACAAAAAACTTGAACTGTCCATCTAACATCTGAGATGTCATTATCATACATTCCTTGAAAACTGGGAGACATGGGAATTTAATTTTGCTGCAAAACACGATACACTCTTGACATCTAAGCTGACCACCTTTTGAAGCACTAACATAGGTCTTGATTTGATTTGGAAAGTTTGGTTTATTTCTGAACTCATCACGCCTCTTGTAATCATTTGAATCTACTTAGCAGTCAGATTCCCAGAAATGAGTTGCAGTAATGTTCCCTCTCCTCCCCTAATGCACATAGAACCCCTTCTTTATCAAAAATCTAATCTCCACCTTCTTACACAGGCAACTTCTCACTTTCCGTGCTTGTGGGGAACACAGGGTATTTGTCTTTATGTAAAATGATGTCAGGCATCTGAGCCTTTAATGGATTTTGAGACTCTGCAATCCTTTGGTTGGGGGTTGGGGTTTGGGTTGGGAAGGCTGTGCTGTGAAATCATGTTTTCAATCCTTAAGGTAAGAATTTTAATGAGAAACAACTGTCAAAGAAGCGCCTTTTCGGAATTTGTACCACAATTTTATTTTGAAAAATGGGTTTTTGCTAAAAGAGTCCAGTTTTCACCAGGGCTGGGGGAAGAGGGGCTTTTTTGAATATCTGAGCAGAACTGGAAAAATAACTGAGCACTTTTAAAGAGAAAAGACCTGCTCTCTCTAGTGAAAACACAGGAGAACTTGCAGCCATCCCACTAGACCGGTGTTTTCCTAGCTCTGCAGCACTCTTGTAAATTTGTAAATTTGCCACAACTCACTTGTAAATTTGCCAGGGTGGCAGGGACACATGACTCTTAGCTGGGAGGCCTGCCAGCTATCAGAAGCCCCCAACAATCAGGAGTCAGAGGGAGCGGGTACCTAGAGACCACCCTGTGTTATATTTATTTGGGGGGGATACTTGCTGGTATTGATAACAAATTCCCCTAGACAGATGCAGCCCACATGGAAATGTCTTGTTGAGAATTCCATCCACTACCCAGTATCAGACCTAGCACCTTATAAAATAAATCCTTCCATTGTAACAAAGGTAAGTATGGCCTTTCCTATCTCACCCTACATGTCACCTGATTTTCAGTTCTGTGCCTGAATCCATCTCACCAGAAGTCCTTGTTTATTCTCAGTAGGTAGAAGCCCATAATTCTTACTCATTTTATCAATTCTCCCTCTGTTCACAAATCCCCCTTCATTCCTCCTCATTCCTGGTTACCTCATTGTCCCTTGGCCTCCAAAGAATCATCTCACACCCGCAAACCCAGACAGATTAATGTCCCTGTTTCCCAAGGTGTGTATTTGGTCTGGCTCCAGGTAACCGCTGGGATTCTGAGCCCTGACCTTATCCTGAGGGGAAACTCCTTCTCTTTTTATACTAAATGTGTGCATATTCCTGATCCTGGCTGAGCTTTAAAACAATCTCTTCCCAAACATTTCAGAGAGGAAATTTAACACCCTCCTAATGTACACATACCACCTCAGACCCTGCAACCCTGAAAGAGAGTGCAGGTCCTTTCAGACTTTCAGAGTGACTTACATGCAATATCAGGGAATTTTAAATCAAAACCTTCACCTGGGTGACTCAACCAATGGGTGTGTGGTGAGAGGGGCTGATCTCCTCCATGCCACTGGCATACCCACAACACTCACCACTCAACATCTGTCAGAAAGGAGCTCAGAAGGGCAATGCCTTTGAGAGAACTGGCAGAAGATGGGCTTAGGACACTAGAACATCAAGAAGTGGTCAGTCCTCCTGTGGGAAGGAGGGACAATGGGGAGAAACAGTGACCTACAGCATAAGTAGTTTTAGAGATGACATTCTAGCCGTCATCATTTTGTCAGGCTTATTTATTTCTCCATAGAGTTTGAAGAGGCAACAAGCATTACACAGCTTTTGCTTACAAACGAAAGATAATGTTGACCACTGTAGTTATTAAGAAGTCATAAGAGCTTCCCGAGAAAAAGTTGTCAGAACATATATATATATTTTAGAGACTCAGTCTTGCTATGTTGCCCAGGGTAGTCCCACAGACTCAAGGGATCCCTAGCCTCAGCTTCCCAGGTAGCTGAGTTACAGGTGCGTGCCACCATGCCCAGCTATTTTTTTTTTTTGAGACTAGGTCTTGCTATGTTGCCTGGGGTAGTCTCGAACCCTCAGACTCAAGTGATTCCTAGCCTCAGCCTCCCTCCCTAGGCTGGGATTAAAGATGCAGGCCACCACGTCTGGTCTTCAGAACACATTTTTTGTCAGTTGTATTGACATTCATGATGCAGCAGAGTCACAGTCATGTGTGGGATTCACCACATGACTGACTTTTATTCAGAGAAATACCAGCAATACACAGGGAGAATTCAAAGTCAAAACACAGAGGACAGTGTCTGGCCCATGAGCCCATGCACTCCTTTCCTTTCCTTTCTCCCTTCTTTCCTTTTTCTTAGTCGGATGACCCAGAAGAAGCTATTCATGCAAATGCCTCTAAATATAAAATAAGAAAATAGAGTCCTTGGCAGACCTTTGCAGTTTTGCAACTTTTGCACCTTGACATTCACCAGTGTACTACTTCCTGTGATGTACCCCCTCATTGTCCAAAAGTAGAATGAGATTCAAAACAGTTTTCAGATGTTTTCTTGGTTTGGCTTCGTTTGCATGTTGATTGGTCAGATAATTTGGAGTGTGGTAGAGAAAGCAGTGCAATGACTAGAAATTTGATGTTCAGTGAGAGAATGCTAAGAAAGGGAACTTTAGAGGACCAGGAGAGGCAGGAACTGACTAACCAGAATCTTTTTCCCTCAAGTCATCTGTGCTGATTGACTCAGGGAATTTTGACATGATGAGTAAGAGCATCAGTATATATCCAAGTACTTCAGCAAGAGAGGAAAGGTCTTGGAGAAGATTAGTGTTGACTGCAACACTGCAATTTAATGTAGTCACAGTAAATAATAAATCAAATTTGCACATAGATTTATCTTAAATTCAGGCACCTATTTTACCTTCCTTGCATACATTTCATAAATTAGCCATGCCATCTCAAAAAAAAAAAATTCACATATTTGGAACTATTGGTTCAAGTGTAATGTCACTGTGAGGGAGATGAAGCTAATGTAATTTGCTTCTGAAATACTAGAGGATGGAGATTCGAACAATCAAACTGAACAAGTTTTGCATCATTTTACTTCCAAATGAATTACCCATTCCTAGGTAGGTTATACATTCCAAAATGGCTGGATTACATCCCAAATACTCCCAAAGACAGATATGAGGGTAATCTGGTTGCGACATCTATCACCCCATTGATCACTGATTAGGCCGATCTGGCTGGCTAGGCAGGTATCCCCCTTCCTCCCTCACTGCTCCATATGCTTCCCTCTCAAAGCCCTGTGCTTGGTCAAACCGGAAGGCCTTCCCAGAATAGAGACAGACTGGTCTCAGTCAAGAGTATACAAGTCGCTGCACTCCCCTGCTGGAACCTCCAAACAAGCTCCAAAATAACTCCCAAAGAGTTTAGCTGTTTAAGACTTTCATCTTCCTGTTACTTTTGCCTTTGGGGCCTGTTGTAAAGGTGCATCTTTTGCAGGAGGGTTGGTTCTGAAGTCAGTGTGAGGCAGAAACTGCATATGAAAAATAAGGTCTTGAAAGTTCCCCAGAAAATCACGCCAGTCATCAGTCTATGCTGTCTAGTTCGATATTCCTCCAGTTAAATCAGTCACTGTTTTTTTTTGTCTGAGACCTAAAGAAAATAATTGATTTGCTACATGGATTTAAAAAAAAATATATATATATATAGGTATTTTTCTAGGCTAGAGTCACACTCAGATTAAGAAGATGCTTATGCTCTGGGAAGCAAAATGATCCTGAGAAGTGGAACTCAACATTTCTTATCGTCTAATCTCTTGGTGGTACACATGTGCTCATAAAGCAGAATAGGAAAGGGAACCAGTAACAGTACTTAGACTGTACTTTTCCCTTGAAAGTGTTTATATTTTGCAGAATTCATCAATTGAATTTGTACCCATTAAATGCATGCATGACATAAACTCACTATCTGCATCTTCTAAAGATACAGAAGGTAAGTCATATCTTCTCCAACTGCCTTGAAGGTAGTTTTTAGAACTCTTAAGCCTTCCTAGAACTCATGCTCCACATGAAACATCATCTTTTCTTCAAATACCTCTCACTCTCTTGCTTTTCTCCTCTCAACAGATCTGAACACATGTCTGTAAGTATAAATTCCAGGCATGATCTGACGGAATGTGCAACCAGGTAGCACAAACTGGAGGAGATGGAAACATACAGTTCTTTTTTTTTTTTTTTAACTAGCTCTCGTTATTTTTGCCCATGGAACTGCAGGTTTCCATTGCCTGTGGCAGACAGGCAATATCCAGCCTCAGACTCAAATCTCCAGCCTCAGCTTTCCAGGTAGCTGGGATTACAGGCATGCACCACCACGCCCCGCTATTTTTTGGGACTAGACACATACAGTTCTGAAGGCTACTCTTCATTTCTCCTGCCAAAACTTGCATGTCTTGTTGTTAAATTATAATTACAAAACCCTAAATATTTTTGAATATTAGGAAACATATAAACCTATAGAAAAAGACAATAGCAGATACCCACAGACATCACCAAAATCAACACATGTTGGTCTGTCTTAATTACCTATTTCTTTATATGTGCTTTCATTTCCCTAGGCACTTTACATATTCTATTTCTATACCCACTTAATCATTCTGTCAAGAGTCATTGATTCAACTATTATTTGTTAATTTCCTAGTGCTTCATCTTAGGGGGTCTTATTTTACTCTTCAAATGAACTATGTATTATCTCAACTTCATATAATTCACAAGTGTGATTACAGACTCTACATAAACAACATTTATTACAACAAATAGGGTAGGGTTGATGACAGAGCCTGTGACCCACCAGGAATGAATCCTTTACACTGGCTAAAGCATCATTGGCTTTCCCCAATTCTTTGTCTTTGCTTTTGTTTTCTTTCATCCTGGAATGGCTACTCACTTTCTTCCTCCATATGACTAACATTAATTGACATTTTGAGACTCAGTGTCACTAGCTCCAGGAACCCTTCCGTTATCATTACCAGTTTAGTTATGTGCCCCACCAGTATACATTTTTCTATCATAGCACATAATTATTGCCTACTTACCTATCTTCACCCTTCCATCTTGAATGGCAGAAAATGTTCCCATGTTTATCTTCATATCTTCATATTCTTAACTTTTATCAGTGTGCCCATGCCTGGACTTAAAATATGTTAGCGCATATATGGTACTCAAAAATTCTTGTTAAACAAGCATATAAGAATAAAACAATTCTGTCAAATCTCCCTTTCATGACTGGCATGCTTTCAACAGTATCTCCAATACATCATCACTTCTAACCACAGAGAATTTGCCATGCCACAGGACAATTCATCCCTTATTTGAGGGTTCTGGAGTTTGAAAGTCTTTTCTCATATTAAGCCCCAAGTCACTTTCCTGTGCCAATACTATAAGTTCTCATTATAAATATGTTGAGTCTCTTTTCTGAATGTCAAGGATTCTTTTATGGCACTCACTTGGGTAACGAAATAGTTATTAGTGAATATGTTCTACATATAGCTAGCAGAGCTGAAGAAATTATTTCAGTGCTCAAAATGGAGGCCTTTGGGGGGCATCCCATTAAGGTTTCTGCCCTGAATTCTTTCCAGAAGCTAATTGGGGCTGTGAAGACCACAGTGCACAGGTGTTCCATGTTCTATACAGCTCACATTCCTATGTAAACATGCCACTACTTTCCCCAGCATTGAAGGCTCCTGGGTGGTCTTGGGGCTGCCTTCAAACGGAAACAAGTTGGGCTTTTCTCTCATTGCTAATCATTTGAGGACCTGGTTAACATACAACTAGACCATATTCTGGAATCTCTATTTACTAAGTCTATGGGTTCAAACCTGAGGAGAAACCAAAGTCACTAAACCTAGCCCAGATCTGATTGAATAACCAAAGTTTTGTAGAGAAAATGAAACTGGAAAGAGCAGGTTAACTTTTGTGTTAAGTTTCAGGCCTTCCTCTAAGTTCCTGATTATAACTATTACTAGTGAGGTAGAAGTAATTGTGTTAAGTTTCAGGCCTTCCTCTAAGTTCTTGATTATAACTATTACTAGTGAGGTAGAAGTAATTGCCATCTTCCCCTAAAAATATGGAAACAAAATATTTCCTTAAACTTCAGATTTTTGTCCCACAGTTTACAAGTTTTCCTAAATGGCAACATGTTGGCAAGTTTTACAACAGAGAATTAGAAAATGTCAGAGCCTCATGTGTGTCAGGCACTGTGTTAGAATTTTGCAGAATTTAGCCAATGTAACTCTTCTGAAATAATAAAAATTATTATCCCCATCTTATAGATGAGGCACTGGTGGTCCAAGAAAATTAAGAAGTCTGTTCAATGTTCTATAATTACTAATTCTCAGAAACAATTAAAATCCAGACAGTTCTCCTAAGCCCATGTGTTTTATACCTGGCCTTACAGCCCTTCATTTTCAAAACTAACTTTCAATTTTTCCATTTGGACTTAAGCTCTGTTTTCCTTTCTGGAGCCTACATTCTTGGGAAACTTTTTTAAAATCTGCATTCTGTAGAGACAGAGTTCCAACATCAGATATAAGTGTATATATTGTTTTAAAATAATATTACCTTAAGAGTATCCAGGATCTGTGAAGATGATTACATGAATGCCTGCTAACTTCTCTCTTCTACCTCATCTTTGGCTTGGCATAAGAGGAGAATTGGCAGGAGGTGATCTTTAGTTGATAGGGGGAAAAAGAAGTAATTAATAAGAAACCCAACTTGCTTTAAAAATCTTGAGTCCTCTGGATTAAGACACCATATATAAGTTTTTTTTGAATTCTATTCATGACTATTTTGTCACATTATTAAGGGTTTTTATCCACCTTGCTCTATACTTCATAGTAAATTATTTACAGCAGGCACCCAAATCTGACCCACTGCTCATTTTTATAATTAGACTTTTAATGGAACATGGTTGCAGTGCTTCATTTACACATCACCTGTGGCAGAGAAAAAAAGTAGAGTAAATAGTTGCAAGGAGACTGTATAGACCACAAACCTTACAGTATAATATTTATCTTCTGGCCCTTTACAGAAACAGTTTGTCAATCCTGCTTTAAGTAGAACAAAAATAAAAGTGTACTGCAGTCCAGTAATTAAGCTGTGCCTACATCTTTAAAGTCTCTTTCAACCCTGTGCTTCAAGAATTTAAAAATTCATATCTAGATATATATATAGATATATATATATATATAACTTTTTCCCTCATAATATATACGAGGGTAGAACCAATACAGTAGCTACGGACTTGGAGTGCAATGGATATGTTGAATCTGTAAGCATTGAGACTTTATTAATCATTACTATTGATACTCAGCAAAGCAAACTATGCATCCAATATGTTAGGAAATCTTGGATGGCTCCAAAGATAGTCAAGGTTGGAAACATGAGCATTAGCCCTGTCGATTGTACTGATGTATCAGTATTTGAGAGAACTCTGATTAATTGTTCCATTGTGCTTGTGGCCTTTGTATCTCCATACTTTTAAAGAACACTTCCCCAATCATAAAAAAGCTCATAATTAGGTGTTTTATTAATTTATTTATTGACCATCAACCTTTTGCACATTAATATGAAATAGGAGAGGAAACAGCTTGGTTTGGTTCTTGAATTTTCTATCCATGACTTAATACTTACTAAAATGTTTTTGTTATTTTAAAAGAAATTTTCAAGTAATTAAGATGCATGTCTGAAAACTTAGGTACCTGGTGTCAGAGAACCAGATCCTTAGGACCTCACATCAGCTAGATAACTTTTTGTATCTCTGGGAACTTAGATTATATTTTCATTTGAAAACCCATCTTTTGAAATTGTAATATTTTTTAAACCTCCTATATTCTTTGGGTCTTCAACTGTATTCATCTGATCTTTTAACTTGGGCCAAACTTTCTATAAACACAAAAAGAGTGTCAAATGTAGGTATTTATAGACCTCTGATCCCTGATATACTTAAAATCATCATGTCATGTATACATATTTTTAAAACATTAACTTTATATATTTTATGCATCTATACTAAGAAATTTAAAGAGTGGGCTCATTTTTTAATTCTTTTTTTCCTATTCTATTTAAATCATAATAGACTTATGTGAGTTAAACATCAGACAATGTAAAATATTTAGAGTTTAGAACTATTTGCATAAAAAGAAAAATATGTCATGATTTGAAAATTGAAAGGAAGTCTTATCTTGGAAAGAAGCAAGACTTCATGGCAAAGAAGAAAAGATTTGCTTGCATGTGTAGAGACTGAAATGGACTGTAGGCAAAACCCAGAAGGAGGTCCAAGCTGTCTGCACCTTATATGCGCACCTGGTGTCTTTGTGAATGCGTTGATAGCATGTGTTGTAATTGTTCTCAAGTCAGCCAATATATGAATATATATATGAATATATATTTTGTCTTCTGAGTCAGTAAAAAGCAGAATTTTTTTACCACCTATTTCTTTAGTGTTACCTCTTTTCTTCACCTATAGCTGTATGATAGAATTTTTTATAGTAGGTACTTAGAGATGCTGATGAGTTACTTTAGTGCTTCAACTAGCTCATTAGTAAGCCTGTTGAGAAGCAAAATAATAATAATAATAATAATAATAATAATAATAATAATGAGCTTAGATGTATAAGCACGGAGCATCAGCAGAGAAATTTATAAGTTCTAGAATTGATCCTTTGAAAGACAAGTAATTCTCTGGATGGATCTTTAATGTTTATTTCAAATAACAATTTGTCAATAAATCACTTGACCCAGCAACCAATATGTCCATTTAATGATTCATAGTTTTTTCCTCATAAGGAAAAAGGCAATAACATTCTGTCTTTCAATCAGATTGCTCAATATATAGTTTACTTGAGAGAGAGACAACTTCTTGGGCTTTTGAAAAATGCAGGTATCAGATATGTTACTTTTTTTTCCCTTTTAAAGGCATGGAAAGGTTTTAGTCTTTCAATAAATTTTCTAATCCGTTTACTGCCTTTTCTACTTCACATAATTTATATATTTTCTTTCTGACAGGGAGAAGAGTTGAATAACAACTAATCACTTGGAATGTCTTCATCCATGGGTGGGGAGGGATCTTCATATGCACTTCATAGTGAGCTTATGAAGGAAGAAACAAGTGTAAGAGTATCTGTTGATCTTAAATTTGGAATTTTAAAAGCAATTGTGCTAATAACTATAAATCAAGAAGTTCTTCATGGAAAAATAATGTTGAAAAATTGGTTTTTTGGCAAATTACTTCTTTGATGAATTAATTCTTACTATTTGGCTGATTTTCTATGAACTGGCGACCATCTTATAAATCATCTTTCCTCTCCCAAGAGACACCCATTTGTGTGAACTGCAAAAAACAGTCTCTCTGGAAACAAGTAGATGAAGCTTCTGCCATATTTCCCAGTTCTGTAGCTTTGTCATGATCCATCATTGCACTTTAGGTAAAGGGAAAACATCTCTTAATATGACTTTTTGGAGAATAGGAAGAATCTGTCCTTTCAAAGTGAGCATTTCAAAGTGATTGCATTAAAAATAAGTCTTAAAAAAATCTTCATTTTACTTATTAAAATCACTTAATTATAATTCCCAGTGGAGATGAGAGCTAGGAAGTAAATTAGAGGAGGATATGGATATATATAACAGGAAGGGAAAGGCAAGAATATATGTGAAAAAAATGAGTGCAAATGTTTAAGTCTGCAATAGATAGAGGAAATATATTTGAATAAATAAAATGACACAAGACCATTAGATTTTGAAGGTGCTTATGTATATGGGGGTGTACTCTTGTATGAGATAAAGAGGTGTCACGTACTAAAGATAGAAGGTCCACCCTTCCCAATTATTCACCTTCTCAAATTATTCAGAAGTAAATTTTTGGGAGTAGATACAGGCAATTTCCAGGCTTGCTTTGTTGACCTCCCCCTGCCCTTTTACCTTAGTCATTGAAATAAGGATCCAAGGAATGTAAGGCAGGATACAGGGTCTCACATTCCAATGACATTGACCACACTCCATTCCATTAATGTTTTCAGTGGTGACAGAGACGGATGGCAACCCAGTACTAGAACTGACTATCTGAATGATCAAAGGTACTAGATTCGCTTCCCAAATACTGACTTACATTCTTTTCTGTTCACAAGACACAGGCATTCATGGAAGAGAAGACTCAACTGTTACTTTGCCAGGTCTCCCTTTGTAGCTGTGCAAGGTGTGGAGGGTTTTAAACAGAACTTCCTACCCTTTAAATATAAAAGTGTAGCTTTCTCATTCCAAGTATCAGTGTGGAGTTCAGATTTCTCAGCAACCCATCTTCCCCATGTGAAGAAACAAACTTGAGATTCTTGAAAATTCTTGAAATGAGTCTTTGTCTTTCCAGTTCTTTTTCCTTTTGCCTCCTCTTGTTTTCACTGGATTGAATTCATGTTCTTTGCTGGAAAGGGAACTTCATCAAGCATAGAGGATCAGGAAAAGGTTTTTTCACCTCCATGATTTAAGTAGCAACACAGACATCTGGCAGCAAGGAGTATGGAAAACGTCTTTATCCTTTTTATCCTTTTTTTAAGGGACCCATTACCCCAGGTAAAGGATATCAGGTAACTTGTTTCTGCAGGCTCTGGGTTCTTTCAAGAACTCCATTGGTGATCAAACCAAATATTTAAAAGGACATTCCCATAAACAAAAACATGGGCTGCATTCACAAACCATTTTCAAATAAGATCTCTTTCTAGTCAAGATTCTTACCATCTGCTTGCCATCTTATATTTTTTAATATTAATCTGTCAAATATATGCTCTGTCAACACAGGTAAAGGGATACTTGAAAAATCTAAGCATACACAAATCAGTGGGGCCAGATGACATAGATCCTGAAGTCTGGAGGGAATTAGCTAATGCAGTCTTGCAAATAAGTACCCCAAACAAGGGCAGCTTCACAATATTTTATCAAACCACCTTCCTCTCAGGAAATACACAGGTAGTAAAATAAATACTATCAACATTCTTTTAAATTCTCCTGGAGTAAATTGTTATCTTGGACAAGTTACCATTTACAAGGTTACACATATGAACTTACTCTACAACTTAGGGGGGAAAGATGGTAGCATATCTCTAAGAAAGAGAAAACCAAAAAATGTCTTCAAGATTGTATTGTTCTTAAGATTATAGAGGAGATCTGTAATTTATTATCAACAAAACGTGGTTTTTCAAGATCTCCAAGAGAATAAACCACATTTGAATTGTAGCTGAGGACTTCTAGGGAGACACCCTAGGGCTGAAAGTCAAAATCACTCTGATTCTGTTTTGTCAGCAGGCTGCCTGGCCACAGCCATATGCTTCCCATAGGTAGAAACTAGGAGTCCGACAGTCTCAAACAGTGTGGTAAATTAAAATCGCTTCCAAATACTTGGCACTCTTCCCATTGAGATTTGGGATCTCTTTCTCCTCTCCACGGATCTGGACTGGCCTATAACTCATCTGAGTAACAGAGTATGGTAGAAATAAAACTATACCCAATCCAGGTTCTGTTAGGGGACTATGGCCCCCAGTACTGGTGGTGCTGCATAAAATGGCAGCTATTGTGTCCTGGTGGGTAGAGACTTGGAGAAGGGAAGTTAAGCCTTCTCAAGAGAAAAGAGGATTAAAGGGTTAGGGAGGGAACAGAGAAAAAGACACGGAAAGAGACAAAGGAGAACAGGAGAGAAGAGGGAATGGAGAAGGAAGGTATAGAGAGGAGCAGCAGGGAGGCTGGAGGTCTCAGAGCTGCCGCTGCCATGCAGAACTGCAGGGCAGGGAAGGAAGCCAAGCTGTGGGCTTCCATTCCCAGCCCCGGCCGGTGAGGAGCCCAGGGAAGCATGTTGGAAAAACTTGTGACCTGTGTGAGCTGTCTTGGAAACATGGTACTTGAAAAGTTGGTTTAATTTTGAAACTGCAAAGTTTGAAAGTTTTCTTTGAGAACTGAAGAGGGTTCGCTGTGTTGCCGTGTTCAGCGTAAGACGTCTGAAGTGCTTGCTGTGTTGCTGTATCAAGTGAGTTTTGCTGATGCCGGATCACTTTGGAGTTGGAGCTGAAAGAATACTGGAGCTGTGCCTTTTGGAGAAGAACTGACGGCACCACCCTGGCTTCCTCGTTGGATTTGAATCTCCTGCTTTCGGAAAAGGATCGACGACACCATCTTGGCTTCTTTTGGCTTGGAGTGAGTGGAGCTGTGTCATTGAAGAAAGAGTGGTGGCGCCATCTTAACTCCTTTATCTGATTTAAGGTAGGGCAGCCACCATTTTGTGGACGCACATGGATGCTAAAGCCATGTGCTCTTGGGAATAGAGACTGGACTGGTCTGGACTGGTGGGTAAGACTACCAGAGGGGTTCCTGTACCCTCAGTGACTTTTGTCTAATTTGTCTTTCAATAAGTAAATTTGTTTTTGCCTCCCTCTTAAAGTTTATGTGGTCTTGACTACTGCATGCACAGGCTGGTAAGAACCTGGTGTGTGGCTGACTTTTAAAGGGCCAGCTGCTCCCCTTTGTAAGTTTGGTTAAGTACCCCATTTGTTTGTTTTCACCATCCGATTTCCGTTCAACCTTTAAGGGGGCTGACAATTTTTAGCTTTCAGCCTGACCTGGAGAAAGCCAGTCACTGTGAAACAGGCTGAATCACCACAACTGCTAAGTTATGAACAAGCCCAAACTCCTGAGCCACAGAGCTAAAGAGTTCATAAAATGGCAGTTGCTTCACATCATGAACTTAGGGTGCTTTATTATGGAGCAAGAGAGAGAGCTAGCAACTTTCCATTTACTCAGTAAACTCTACACCTTGTCCTGTGTGTCTCTGCCCACCTTTCCTTATTTACCATCTTCTCCCTTTTTTCCTGACTATGTTAACCACATTAATAGTCATTTACATGTTCGGTTTGTTTGCAAATGAGGTGGGATTTGGATGCTGTTTCCAACCCTTCTTCCCCAGCCCCACATTCACTATTTTAGAAGAAAAATTGTGCTTAAAACTTTCTCAAAAACAAAATTAGTTAATTGTTCTTCTAATATAGGAAACAATGAAGTTTTGCTAGTGCTCAGGAATCTCTTTTTTGCTTGATTATTAATATGAAAACTTTGAAATATGAAAGCTTTGTCTAGCAAAGTGATTAAATACAATGGAACTATTCCATATAAGCTGTTCAGACAGTATTGTAATGATACTGCTGTCTCACTGCCTCTCCTCTGAGTTTTCTTGCCTTGTTAACCCTGATCCAGTTACAAAGGTGCTGGCACAGTTTCTCAAAAATACTGTACATGTGCTCATGTTAGTGCCTCTGCGTATGCTGTTCCCTCTGCCTGGAAAATTTTGAGAAATGCACATCCTTTGCTCTCCTTCTAATCTCAGGCCTCTGTTTATCAATGTAACCTTCCCTGGCCATTGTACAATACTGAACACTCCCTTTCCTGAAACTTCCTATCTAGTTCACCCTGCTTTATTTTTTTCTCCTTTATGTTTATCACCATTTGATATCCTCTGTGTTTATTTGTTTATTGTCCATTCCCACTGGAATACTGACTTTGGGAGCACATCTTCAATGCTGCCTAGCATTCATTTAGAGACTAAATCATGGCTCTGCATTAGCTATGATGCTATTAATTCTGTCTGCTGCCAAGCACCTGATAATATGCCATTATAAGAAAAGACTAGGTCATGAAATGGGATGATGTATTTAAACATATGCTTTGAAAAGAATGTAATAGTCTCAACTAGAAATAGTTTAAATGAAATCTCAACTAGAAAATGGTTATCATTTTGTAAAATGAGAGAAAGTTGTAAAATTGGAGGATGGCTCAGTGCTGCAACTTGGTGACAGAACAGCAGAGAGGTTACTAAGAGAAAGGCTGGGACTACGGAGGATGGATGATGCAAGAAATGAAAGGGAGGCAGAGTATTCTAAGCAAGAACCAGAAGAAGTATTAACTTTTCTATCTAGTACCTATTTCCTTCTCTTCCTTACTAACAAAATCTGATTCCATTTGGGGGAGCTACTAGTTTAGCCAAAGTACTCACTTTCTTGAGTTTCTTGAATAAAAGGAGAGCACATCAAAAATGCAAACAAAAGTGAGCATTTTGAAAAAAGATTTTTCTTTTCTGAAACAGGTACCATCTTTTCCTGATCTTTCATTTTCTGCCTCGGTAAGTCCTAGTACCACAGCAGCCATTTTGCAACCATGAGGGACCAGATACAAAGCAAGGCTGTCATGACAGGTATAGTAAAATGATAAAATGAGAGGATAGAAAGAACCTGGGTTCTGAAAACATTGTTCAACCATGGTAACATCTTTATACCAACTCCTTTGGATATCTCATTGCAGCAGCCAATTTTGGGAGTTTATATATTTTTTCTTCACATTTTGATTTTTAAATAATGAGTATGTACTTTTTATAAATTAGAAAAAGTATGCATATATATGTGTGTGCATACATAACACTGATCAAGGTGAAAAGAAAGCATTTAGTTAACCTAAAATTGCGCAGGAATTCTTTTTTCTTCCCTGGTTAATATAAAGAAAGAGAAAGGATCCTGAATTCCTGGAGCTCTCATCCTTTTTGCCACCTGATTTTGTACAAGCAGCTACAAACACTTGATCAATAGTTGGCACTGTGATCTCAAATCTCTTTGCAGTGACCTCCTGCAGAGAGTTAGCCCTTGTGTGATTCAGATAGATTGTGGTCCTTTAGCTAAATTCCTAGCTAAAAACCAACTGAATGGCCTTGTGGTAGTAGAATGAAATGTATTATTTTAAAAAAATATATATGATCTTTAAGTGTAAAACAAAAATGAGCTAACCTGAAACTCCCTGCCAGCTTTTTTGCTGGTTAGGCTGAATTGCTATTGCCTCACTGAAGGGAGATCCTTCGTCTTTCATGCAGACCAGTCTTTACAAAAACGAAGAGTATGGAATAACTGCATCTGTATAGCTCTCTACTCCTCACTGAAATATCAGCATCACAACTCAGCCGTATGTTGCTAAATTATTTCTGCTCATGGCACCTAAATTATTCTAGCTCTCTGATCTTTCTTTCTCTGCTTAGTGGCTTGTTGAAATTTGAAGAAGCACAATTCACAGTATATCTACTTTCTCTCACTTAAATTCTGAACTAATAGAGAATTAAGAGAAAAGAGTAAGTTAGGCAGATAATAATACAAATTTTATTTTTATTGATAAAATTGAGGCTGGTGTATGTTTCTTTTATCACCAACTTAGCTCCCAGAATGAGAGGTTCACCAGCCCACTAACAGTTGACATTTGGCCACCATACCACCTTCCCCAAGAAAGGACTTGATCCTGAAAAGCTTGTAACAAAAGAGTAAAGCAAGGGGCTCTCGTTCCATAAATAGACAGATTTTAAAAAGGAGTTGGTCAGTGCAAGCCTAGTTCTTCTTCCTGTATTCATCAACCAGATCAGTAACTATTTCTTTTGTTCGTGGCCCTTGATTTCTTCCCTTCTACCCTCTAAGGCAAGATCAGCCTCCTCCCTTCCACTGCTCATCACCAAACAGTATCCTCCAGATGTCCAGCTCTGTTCTCTGTAATAAGTTCACCCCTATGTGGTATTTTGTAAGAATGGCACATGCTCCAAGTCTCCTTCCTTCTCTTCGCTGCACAAAGGTTTCATTTCTTCCAGCTGTAACCATTTATCTATATGCCCTTTGCATCAGTTGGGTGTTCGTGTGAAGATCTTAGTCTAAAGAAATACTCTCTGGATCAGGAACATATGCAAAGACATATGGAGTCTCTCTGACCAGCTGTGACTTCCGAAGTAAGGAGGAGAAAGCGAGCTTTCGATAGTTTTGGAAATAAACTACCTTCAACTGCAGGGGAGCACCAGTTCCCATCATGGTTCTAAAAACACTGATTTTCATTTTTGACTATTAGTCCAATGCAAGGCAAGTTTCACTCAGAGAGTAAAAGTGGAGTGTTGAGTCCCTGGGTCCATCCACGTTTTGGGTTAATCTGTCCTCTCCCATCGGTGGAGATCATACATCCTAAGCTTGAAACAATAGCTAGTCCTCCACATTTCTTTCCAGATCTTCTACTGGAGCCAAGCATAATTAAAAGGCAAAAACTCTCCCAAAATCAACAGTCAACATAGCTGCTGTAGACTACAATGAAAATCCCTAGGGACATGATTGTTATTCCAACCCCATCTGCTGATCTTGATGTAACTTGGTGGGAAGTGGCAGAGAGGCCCAAGTCTCCAGTTAGCCTATTTTTCAGATGAGGTCAGGCACATTCAGGGAGATGTGGCTGTAGACAACCTGGTCTTTTTTCAGAAAACAAGCTGTGGTCTAAGATGTAACACCTCCCAGAAGGTTTATTTACAGATCGATAATACTCTTTTACTCTTACCATAAACCGTTACTTGCCTGTGAGTAGACAACTTTAAGACACCTCCCCGATTTGTTCTTTGAATATCCAGCTGCTAACCCAAACCCAGAGGGATTGGGCCTTCAAGTAATGTTCATTAATGAATGAATGAGTGATTTAGGAACAAATATCTGATTCAAAGGACTATACAAAAAGTATCATGGAAAACATGATGTTAGTACTGTGATATTGTCTATGAGCTCATTCTGTCTAAAATTCATTTCCAACATAATATAACAATAATGTTATTTGTGGAGTTCTATGTGTCATAGATTTTTATTGACACACTCCAAAGATAGTTAAGATTTCTATTAGCAGTGAATACCTGAATCACAAGGATGTCTCAAGGGAATTCGTTTTCTTAAGATATTATTTTCCAATTGGTTTATATCATTATTTCGCATATACTTTATACTCTTATTCTCATGCAGTGGCTTTGGTGTCTACCTGTTTGTCATTCTCCCAGTAAGATACATTCAAGATCTTTTTGTCATGTAAATTCTCACCCCCTAATTTATATGTTGTCAAGTCTGGGTTTGAGTAAACTGTACTTGACTTTCTTAAAGCAGGACACACCTGAATTAGCTTTGGGGATAAAAGGAGTACAAAGAAAATTGATTGTGAGCAGAACATCTGAAATAGTTTTACTCGCGAAGTTCAAATTTTCTGAATGGGATCAAGATGGCGCAACTTGAAATGTGGCTGAAGGAAATAAGAGAAATATGGTAAATGTCTACAAATCTGAAAGCAGTAGTGGTGAAGGTTTTGTACCGTATTTCCTGGTGTATTTCCCCTTAGTTATTTCCACATATAGATGCACACTTTGCAGAAAGCAAATGGAGAATTTCCCTGTCTCAACCGTAGAATCATTACCATCCCATACATTCTTCTGTTATGTGATAATAGCCACTCTTGCCAACATTCACTTTTTAAAAAAAAATTTTGCTTTGACTTTACCAAGCCACAAAAAAAAAAGGAATAATTTGTGGAATATAGAGAAACTAAACAAAGGAACAGAAAATTAAAACCAAAACAAACCGTAGAAATTGAACTGTAGAATGAAGTTACCAGAAGGGGGGCAGTTCAACTGGGGTAGGGGTAGGGAAGGGGGTGACATGCACTATGCCAGACCATTACAGATGTTTTAATAGTGTTGTAACATACATGAAGAGATATGACCCTATACCCCCAATTCTATACAATGTTGTAAGCCATTGTTACCTCAATAAAAATAATACGCTTTGTTTAAAAAACAATGAGATGTGCTTGCTGTTGGGAAAGGAATGGTCTTCAAAGCTCGTTCCTCTTGTCCTGCAAGTCTTCTTAACTACCGTCTAATTTTGCTTTGTCCTTGCAACTATACAACAAACCTTTGTTCCGTACTATCTAGGGACCAGACATTATGATTAGTGTGTGTTGCACTGTCCCTGTAATTACATTCACCAGTCCCATCAGATCATAGAGCTCATGACAATGTCTAGGTCAGTCACAGGATTTAATTAAAAGTAAAACTTGTAATTCATTCTATATCTTGTCCATATCTATCTTTTTAGCATTTTCTAGCCATCATCTCCTTCACGTGAGGTCTCCAAAAAGGTAAACTAAATACACCCGGCTCCTTCAACACTCTGACATGAATGCAAATTCCTCAAGCCTCTGTAACAGTAAGGTTTTGCTGCAAGTGACAGGGAAACTAATCAGCCATGTTTTAAACAACATGGGAGTACATTTGTCTAAAATTCCAGGCAGGTGGTGTGTGGCTAGGTTTGCACTCCACATTAGCAAAGACCCGGACTACTTCAGGCTGTCTTCTGTGCTTTGAGTTCATCACATGGTTTGATGGGTAACACCCAAGCCCAAAGCAGTAGGTGGAGAAAGGGTAAAGGATCCACCACGTATGCAAACTTGCCCTTAGGACAGGTATCTAGAAATTATGAACTAGATATCAAGGGTGGTAGCCTCTGTGTTTACCATACTGACCCTTCGCTCTGTTTTGTCCTTCTTTTGACCAAAACTGAGAAAACTGAGTAAAACTATCACTGTATCCTCACTTTTTTTTAAAATATAACACACTGAACTTACTTTCTTCACACAGGTATAAGAGAATACTTTCATTTTTCTAAATACAATTAATAATTCTGACTCTTACCATACTGACAAAAAATTCAAGAGCCCTGATTTATTGCTGCCTCCATATGATCACACAAAGGCAGGGTGGAGATTGAGAGTGTATTGTATGGTTTCTGGAAATGGAGGAATGCCCCTTCTTTGCAGACTCTCATAACCCACATGAGAGTTTCACTCTCCAAGTTCATGTGAAGATATGGGGTTCTGCTCCTTTCATGCCAGAGTGGGATATTAGGGTCTTTACAAAGCTTGACTGGAAGCTGGTGCCTTGTCCCAGCTTTGCTCTGTGCATAGTACAGCTCTTATTTTGCTCAAGGTGATGCCAAGTTCTCTCCAATCCTTTTCTAGGATTGTATAACTTATCCTTTCCCACAACCAGCCATTTAGATCTTTACCCTTCAAAGTATATCCTTTGAGTTCCTTAACTCTGAAAAAGTTCAGCATTGTATTCTCTTCGGGGCCATAAGGAAAATAATTTTTGCCATGTTTGGGAGTCTGAAGGGAATTCTAGTGCCAGTCACTTTTTGTTTTTGGTTTTGCAGTTGTTCTGTTTTTATTGTCTTGTTTTGTGTACTATCACCCAGGTACAGTATATTTATTAATGTACAATGGTCATTTGGACTATTTTCATTATCACATTATTGCTGACTAGTATCTGGATATCTGGATTTCAGTTTCTCTGCTAGTAACAGATACCCAACTAGAGGGCTAACTAGGTAAATAAATTTCTCATATAAAGTAAATCCTGAGGTACCACTTCAGAACTGGTACACTCTATATTGTCATCAGGAGTGCTCTCTCATCTTTTTGTTCTGTCATCCTTACTCTTGTGTATCACTAGGATACAATGTGGTTGCAGTAGCTCCAGTCATTGCATCTATGCTCCAGGCAAGAAGCAGGGATGGACAAGAGACAAAAATGATAATCTTCCAATGAGTCAATACTCTCTGAAGAGATAGCTCTAAAAATTATTTGCAAATAAATTCATTTATATATTATTGGACAAACCCTTCTTTATGGAAAACTGGAAATGTATGTTCTTAACTAGGTATATTGCTGTTTCAAATAAAATACAGATTTTATTATTAAGGAAGAAGGAAAAATGGAAATGGGTGGGCAATGGAGTCTACCTACAGCATGTTCTTGCTAACTCATATGTCTGTCCCTTTCCCTGTACTTAGAGTTAGATATTTGAACTCAAGCAAAAACTCCTACATCCATTTCAATACTACTGTGTTTATATTTACATTTTAAAATCTTTAAACTAAACATTATTTTCACAGCTTAAACTTTGCCTTGTCAATTACCAAGTCTCCTCTTCTTTTTGAGGGCTTTGCGGTAATCTTTCTGTGTGTGTATATGTTTGCATTTATGTGTACACACATATATATGATTAGAAATATTACCTCAACAAATAACCCAATGGTAGAAAGACTTGTTCTACAGTTTTTTTTTTAAACTGAGAGTTCATTGTTCATGAACTGTTCTATGAAACTTTGATGATGTTTCATATTTCAGGAGTTTTAAAGATACAGAAATAATAACATTTGCAACAACAGTGATGAAAGGATTGTTTTGAACATTAAAAATAGTACAAAATAATGAGAGAAACAAATTTCAATTACTAATTTTAGTTCTTCTCTCTTCAGTCCTTATTCATAAAATATTCTTTCAGCTCTTTTTCCTTCACAATGGGAACTGATGGCCCTTTGCAACATTTTAAAGTCTGTGTACTCTCTGTTGAGGGTAAAGAGGCCCAACCTTCTCTCCCAAGGGGAGGGAAATTATTTGCATTCCTTCTTAATGAATCACACACACACACACACACACACACACACACATTGCATCTTGGTTTCTCCGTGGCTCTTTGGTAGTATAGACCCTGTTCCAGCCTGCAATCCTCATGAACCCTGCCACTTATTCTCCATGTGCATTTGCGTGTACAAGAAACCTTCTTAAGCCTTAGCTTCCTCAACTGATAAATGGGGACAGTCGTGATTATTGTGCAGGGGTTTCTAGGTTAAGATCACCTGAAAAACTTCTAATACAGGGGATCCTTAACGAGAATGGGACAAGGAAGGTGAGTTGATCATCTTTTTATACTTTCAAATTCCACTGTCAATGGACAAGATTGACTATCATTGTTTGCAACATGCTGCTTTGTAACAATTATAAAATAGGAAATATGGCGCTAACCCTGTGGATCTGGCTGTAGTGGCGCTTGCATTGGCATGCAGTATCAAAGCAGGGGTGAGCATTTATTGAATGTGTCAAAATGTCTTCCAGTGTTAGCATTATTATCACATTAGTGTTAGCATTATTATCACAGCAACTCTATGAATACTAATGTCTTCATTTTGAGAAACACAAACACAAAAAATTAAATCACAGAGTTAGTAAGTACGGAGATGATCTTGATATTGATGTCCTCTTTGTACTTTAGATGCTCATGCTCTATGGTAGACAGAATTCTAAGATATTCCCAAAGATTTTTACTCCTCTGGTGTCTACATCCTATATAATTGTCCCTACCTCCCCTCTAGTTGGGTATGGATGGAACTTGTGAATATGATGGGATAGTAATTCCTGTGATGACATTGTGATTAATTCCATCTCATTCAGGGAAGTAAGATGCCCTGTTGTGAGGGGGCCACCTTCCAGAATTATAGAGGATCTCTGACCAACAACCAGCAAGAAATACAAACCACAGTCCACAACCTTATGCAACAAAATTCTGTCAGCAATCTGAAAGAGCTTACTTTCTGATTCTAACTTTCTGATGATAATCCAGCACAGCAGATACCTTGCTTTTAGCCTGTAAGATACAAACCAGAGAATCCAGATTTGCCAAGTCAGGTCTTCTGACCTACAGAAACCATGAGATAACTGTGGGTGTTGTTTTAAGCTACTAAATTTGTGGGAATTTGGTGCACAGCAATAGAAAAGTAATACCTACTTGGTACTGGGTGAGGCTCATCTACTCATCCACTGCCTCATCTCCACAATAAGGAGATGAAGTTTCAGAGTCTATATTGTGATATTCCACCAGCTACTAGCTCAAAGAGTTGGACCCATTTGCATTTAAGAGGAGCCAATAATGCTTGTCTTTTCCACTTGAGAGAGTGACTGTGAAGCTTATCTAAATGGTGGACTTGAATATTGTTTTCCAAGGTGACATTCGAAAAGTTTGACAGCTAGTTCAGTGTAGGTGGCAACCAGTCAGACAGGACAGCAGCCACAAACAATATGATCAGATGGGTGCATGCTGGGAATGTTCATGGCCGGGTAGAAGGAAAACTATTTCCAGGTTCAAATACAGAATGTTTGGGAGCCAGGAACAGAGAGGTAGAAGCGAAGGAGACTCATAAAGAAAACAGCTCTAGACAGCAACTTTCCTTTTCTATATGCCTCAGAGTTTGCTTTGACGTTATTTTCTTTAAAGTCTCTCATATTTTCAACAGCCATCATGTTAATGGATTCTTTCTAAACTTTGTGCAAAAGACTCCACATTTAGAGAGTCAACATTCCTTACCCTCTCCCCACTTCCAAAAAACAATGGTGCCCTTACTTCCCTGAGTCTGTTGGAGCAAAGTAAAATAGAAAGATTACTCAATGCTCAAATGTATACTATCAAATGAGAAAAGAGAGGTTGTTTCTTTTACAGTGTCATTCACATTTATTCAATTTGACTGTGTAGATGCAAATTTTGACCTCCAAGTTTTACCTTTTTCCTGTAGATATTTTCCTTTCTTCCTCCAGGTATTTTTGTGTTATTTCCTAGAGTCAAGCATCCCAAAATGTCTCAGTTGCTTTAGTGGCTTAATTGTGGAGTGGCATATTTAAAAGTCATTATTTTCATCCTCTATCAAATGCAGTCCAGAACAGTTTTTAAAATTGGGTGAGGCATTTTTGCAAAAGCATTTATGATGTGGGCTGCCAAGGAATGTGCAGCTGCAGGAGTGTCTTTCTCTCATCTCAGACTTTTACTTGAAAATGTATTAAGGGTGGATACCTGTGAAGAAGAACCAATTTAATCTCTCAAGAACTGCAAGTGCTGGAGAGAGACAAATACTTCGTTTGAACATGCCGGATGAACTGATCCTGGGAAGTGTAAGCACTTATCAGGCAAGCCTTTTATATTGAAATGAGTTGACATGGACAGAATGTGCTATATTGATAGTTAAGAACACTTTGGAGAAAGCATCTGAAGGTGGCATGTTGGTAAATGGTTCGCAGACAGCAGTGAGGACAGCAGTGCTTGATTTCTAGCACTACTTCCTTGGTGTAAACTTTCCCACTGCAGCTGATTGTAAAGTGAGGTCACTGAATGCAAGGTTGTGAATAAAATATGGCATACTATCATATAATGATTTTGTCATATAATATTTTTAATAATTTATTTATATATAAATTTCACATCTCTGTGATCTCTGGGGTTCACCCCCCCCTCCCTGACCATTTCCACCCTGCACCTTCCACCCAAGTTGTGTACTTCAATTTGGTTGTTGGCTTTGTTTTGACTTCATGGATTTTTGTTTATATTTCCCATGTCCCATATAGTAGCGAAATCTTTTGGTTTCTGTCTTTTTCTTTTTGACTTGTTTCTGCTAATATGTATTCTTCTAAGTCCATCCATGCTATAAAATTGTCCAATTTGTCATTTTTAATTGATGGATAATATTCCATTGTGTACATATACCACATTTTTTTTCATCCAGTCATCTTGTTTTCAGACATTTCGGTTGCTTCCATGTCCTTGCAATTATAAATAGTGCTGCAATGAACATCCAAGTACAGGTGTCCCTTTGTACCTACATTGAAGTCTCCTGTGAGTAGAATCCCAAGAGAGCAATTACTGGGTCAAATGATAGTTCCATTTTCATTAATTTGAGGGCTTTCCATACAGCTTTACATAGAGGTTGGGCCAGTTTACATTCCCACCAGCAGTGTAATAGTGTTCCTTTCTCTCCACATCCTCGCCAGCACTTGTTGTTGCCCATTTTATGGATGTGGGCCATTCTTACTGGTGTAAGGTGGTATGTCATTGTGATTTTGATTTGCATTTCCCTTATTGCTAGTGATGTTGAGCAGTTTTTCATGTGCCTGTTGGTCATTTGTATTTCCTCTTTAGAGAAGTTTCTTTTTAATTCTTCTCCCCATTTCTTGATTGGGCTTCTTGTTTTGCTTTTGTTTAATTGTGTGAGTTCCTGTGGATCTTTGTTATCAAACCCTTATCACTCTTGTGGAGGGCAAAAATTTTTTCCCATTTAGTTGGGCTTCTTTTTGTTCTTTCTGTCATCTCTTTTGCTGTACCAAAGCTTTTTAGTTTGATGTAGTCCTATCTGTTTATGTTTTCCTCCAATTTTTTGCCATCTGTAGCTTTTTCCAGAAAGGGGTTTCTGAATTGTACTTCCTGGAGGGTTTTTCCCAAGTTATTTTCTATGTACGTTAAGGTTTCAGGTCTGACATTTAAGTCTTTTATCCATTTTGAGCTGGTTTTTGTACAAGGTGTGAGGATGTTGTCTTGGTCCATTTTTTTTTGCAGATCTCAGTCCAATTTTCCCAGCACAATTTATTGAAGAGGCTATCTTTGTTCCATTGTAAGTTTTTCCCCCATTTGTCAAAGATTAGTTCACTATATACGTGTGGTTTTATTTCCGAGCAATTGGTACAATTCATTCCAAGCAATGGTACAATTCTGTACCATTGGTCTGATTGTCTGTTGTTGTACAGTACCATGCTGTTTTTATTATTATGGCTTTGTAGTATAACTTGAGGTCTGGGATAGTTTGCCCTCCATTCTCTTTTTTTGGCCAAGAGGCTTTTGATATTTGAGGTTTTTTGTTATTCCATATGAACTTCTGTAATTGTTTCTCTATTTCTTTAAAGAATGTCATTAGAATTTTTATAGGCATTGCATTGAATCTGTAGATTGCTTTTGGAAGGATGGCCATTTTGATGATGTTAATTCTTCCAATCTATGAGCAGGGAATGTCTTTCCATTTTCCTATGTCTTCTTCTATCTCTTTTAGCAGCTTTTTAAAGTTTTCTTTGTATAGCTCTTTCACATGCTTTGTTAGGTTTATTCCCAGGTTATAATGTTTTATAAACATATAATGTGTATATGCTATCATATATTATTTTATCATATAATGCCTTATCAATAATGCTTTATAAACATGTTTATATGTTTAGGTGCTATCATATAATGTTTTATCAATAATGTTCTATATAATGTTTAATTTCAAGACCTTCCTGGATTCGTGGAATAAAAAATAATAAAACAAACAGCATTGTGCCTACCATTAGACTTAAGAAATATAACATATGCTTTTACCATACAAATACATGCAATAAACAATTCAAGAGCAGAGATAATGGTAAAATGCAGTGAAGAAATTAGAAACGATGATCTTTGTTACTTTTTATTTATTTGTTTGTTTGTTTGTTTGTTTGAGGCTAGGTCTCACTATGTTGCCCTGGGAACCGCAGACACTCCTTGCCCGGTATACCCGGACTCAAGCTATCCCCAGCTTCAACCTCCCAGGTAGCTGGGATTACAGGCATGCACCACCATGCCCAGCTATTTATTGAGACTAGGTCTCACTGTGTTGTCCCAGGCGGGTCTCGAACACGCATACTCAAGCGATTCCCAGTCTCAGCCTCCCGTCCTAGGCTGGGATTAAAGCACATAAGGACTAGTGTCTTACAGTCACTTCAAGTAGTAAATGAGAAGCCTGTGTCCTTAGTTGCACACAAGATCTGGTCACAGAATAAGGAGCACTGCACCAGGACACATGGCACTTCCATTTCATGGGTAAGGATGAGCATTTTCTATAGCTCCAAAATGGATCATCATCAGAGCTGCCTTGTAGGACTCTTACCCAAAAAGCTAAGTGGTTACCTAGAGGAATAACAATGCTGATACAGGGGTAGGCATCCAAAAGCCTTTCAGAGGATGCTATTAGTTAGACAACCAAGGATGTCAAGGTACTGGCAGTCAGAGGACACTGGCTTGTTCACTACAGTCCCAATAATTACCTTGCCTGTGCCAAAGAAGAGGTTTTGAGAATCTTCTACCCTAGGATCATCAACATTATGTGCAGTTCTGCCTTTCCTCTTCTCTATCCCTTGACACAACCCTGCAAGAGTCAAAAGTATGAGATAGAAAGAAGGGGTAATATATACAAGGAAGGGGTGGAGTCATAGAAACAATGGCCATGGCTGACTAAAGTCTACACTGAAAACTTTACATTGGAAGAAGAATTTCAGTTTGATTATTAAGAGTAGAGTAGACCATAGTCATATGATTATAGACTGGATCTTTCATATTGAGGGATAGTTGATATATGACATTATGTGGGCTTGAGGTTACAACATAATGACTCCATTTGTGTATTTTGTGAAAGAACCACCACAGTAAGTTTAATCAATATCCATCACCGCAAATAGTTAAAAAATTTGTGTATGTGATGTAAAATTTTCAGATCTGTTCTCTCGGTCACTTTCAAATATGTGGAACAGATAAAACAGTATTAGCTTTAGCCACTGTGCCATGCATTACATCCCCACGGTCTATTTATTTGATGTAGACAGGCTCTTTTTAGATGCCAAAACACAAGGGCACTTAGTTTATTTTCTAAGAGCAATGGAAAAAACTAGATAACATTTCATTTGAGGGAAATAAAGAAAGAATCCAGAAATCAATTCTGAGGGAGAGTGAAGATCAAATTTAAAAGTTTGGTTTTATCTTCATAACTTATTGATATCAGTCACACAGCAATTTATAACTATATTTTTTGAAGGTTGCCTGAATACATTAAATTGGTATGAGTTGAAACTCATACCAACTGCTACTTAAATAAATAAGGACATGAAATCATATTCATCAATTGGGACTTGTCTGATGACAAATGACAGATAAGAACTTTTGTAATTAAATATTAATGTACCCTCCCCTACACACACACACACACACACACACACACACACACACAATGTCAGGGTTGAATGCCCTGCATGTCCTTCTTAAATCTAACTCCAAATTGGTAAATATTAGTACCCAAAAGATAATCAGAAAAAATAAGCTCACTGGTAGGAAGTTAGAGTGGATTTACCTTTTCATGGACTCTACCTTCATTGTGGGAAACATGTCAGAATATGAGAAAGATATAATCTGTAATTTCTGAGAATCTTTTCAAAACACTATTACCATCTTGTCTGAAGCAAAATCTCAGTAATCAAGCTCACCCTCTCTGAGACTGTATTTCATTGAAATGTTCAAAAGTTTTCCTATAACTGGGACTGAAAGATGATACTAGATCACCTTTTCCTTGAGTTTAGTCCACTTTGAATTCCTTTTTAAATAATAGCAGAAAGTAAATTCTCTTTGAAAAGGAAATCACTCTAAATGTTAAATATCATAACATGGTCTTGTGTCCCAGGGTTCTCTGAGATGGTATTTAAAACATTTACCTAAAGTTACTCAACACAGGTCAGTTTGAGGAAAGAAAAGACGAAAAGATTAAGACGAGGAAGAGAAGGACAAAGATCAAATGCATGTATTTTATTATTTTCTGTGAGGTCAGTCTTAAATTTCATATTTTAAGAATTGATGTTATTATGGATCAACGAAAGTTAATAGAACCATTGTAGCACCTACACAAACAATGACTAAAAATATTTTTTAGTGAAAAGTTTAGTTTTCTGGCAAACCACTTTAGAGTTCCTTAACTGAGTAGCTGTTTAAGATGGAGACAGCATAGATAGTAAACATCCTGTTTTGGGAATATTTCTGAATTTTTCAAATTGTGTAATCATGATGAAATTGAGTTATAGTGACTATAATAAAATAATCTCTAGAAAGATTTTTTTTCAGCTTGGAGACCTTGAAGATGCCCAGTTCCTGAAGTGAACCTGTAATGGAATGCATTGATCTCAGTCCAAAATAAACAGAGAAGACCTTTGTTTCCTTTCCTTCCCTAATTCCAATCACTTCCCTGGGGTATATTACTGATTTTGACTTAACTATTTGACTAGGGGGGAGGAAACAGCGTCAAAGACTTACACTCAAATTTCTATCCTGCTTCACAGCTCTCACTCGCTCAGCCGACCGAGACTAGAGTCAATCAGGACCAAGTGTCTTATTTCTGTTACGAATTTGGGGAGCAGGGAAGTGACCTCTAGGTGGGGCTGTAGTGGACTCAGTGGAAACTAGACAGGAGTCCGTAATTCATTTGTTAACTTGTCCCCAGGTGACCACTTGCCAAGAGGGAACCAAGGCAATGCATTCAGTCTGTTGGTTTCATCATCCTTGCTCACTAATATATGACCATGTTTCTTTAGGAAGGTCCCAGGGACTCACTACTGTGTTCACTAGCCATGGGTTCTTCTTCCTGGGGACCCTACCTCTTCTTTAGCCACTGGCTCCCAGTTTCAAAAACTAGGTCAGGTTCAAAAACCTTTAATTGGGACTGCTTTCAGCCTCTAGATCATCCTTCCTTGATGTTTTGGTTATATAGATTGAATAGTACCTCCCCTGCCTGTCCTTAGGGACCCTGTGTTCTGCTAATAGTGCTCATAAACTCTGAGCATAAGCCCCTCTTTGGGCCTTTACATTACTTCTTCCCTGGGGTGGCTTCTCCTACAAAAGCCCTGACCCACAGGGGAAAAACCACACTGAACTCCCTACAGATTCTGGTGCCTCTCTTACCAGCACACCCTTTGTTGCTGTAGACCAATTGCCGCTGGTGGTCTTCCAGTCTTACACAACATTTCCCACCAGCAAACATGTTCCTAGAGGTCTTCAACCCCATCTTTTACTGTCGATCATGGCAGTTCTGGCAAGTCTACCCTATCTAGTGTGTTCCATTGCTTTCTTCTCGGAGATATCTTGGTAGCATGTTCAGAGGATCCATGCCCTTGCAGGATGTTAAGTCCTATCTATGTCCTGTATCAATCGGCTTCCTCATCTGACCTCACATCCCAACACCCTTCACCAAACACTCCATAGTCCAGACTGGAGTAGTCCTATGACATCTAGTTCCCCTATCTCCTTATCAAGTGTGGCATTTCCCCATCTGGGTTAAATCATGACTGAAGCCTTACAGCAAAAAAGGAAAGTGCTAGCATTTAAATGGTAAGACTGGGCTCCTTGTGCAAACTTGGTGCATATGGTGCAATATGAGAATTCATATACATTGATCCAGAGATCCTGTTCCATATGCCAGGGTCATTTCTGCACCTTCAAACTCCAGGCCAGGGTCTGGACTTAGCATAGCAGGTCTGCCTTGTTTGAGGGCTTAACCTTCTGAGCTCTGCTGTGCTACAATTAATTCCTGCCTGCTCCTCAGCTTTATCTGCCCTCCACCCAGGAGGGGAGAGCCTCTTCATGCTACAAAGGAGGCTTTCTCTGACCTTAGTGAAAACTCTTAGCTTTTAAATGTCATCTGATTTTTTTTTGTCATAATTTGCCAGTGTCATTTGAGTTTCAGTGCAGCCAACTAGTTCCACTATCCTCATGTTACTCTTTCCCACACACTTCTCAAACTCTCATACACTACCCCGCTGGTGCTCTCACCAGTCACCAGTATACCATACTAGCTCCCCAATGGCAAAGGTGTTAACAATTGCACTGCAACTTTGCACCACAGGTTACCTGCGTACCCATCTATCCCAGTGAGAAAATTCAAATTGCCATTCAAGAGATCCAGAAATCCATCTCAGCATCTGTCTTTTCATCCATTTCTAGTAGCAGTTGACATTACTTGGGTTCTCCAGGAGGCAGATTCAGAGATACAAATTAAAATTCAAGAGGTTTACTGTGGATGTCTTGGGCAAAGAGGAGAGATGAAAGCAGGGTTAGGTGATCAGTGTTCATCAATCGATAGCTGACACTACAGAGATCTTGAACGATAGGATGGATGGCCCTTTGTTATCCTGAGTTGGAATGAGAGGCAACACTGATCAGACTTTGGCTGTAGATCTGGGAAAGGGTCATGACTTTGGGTGAGATAACTCTCTTCAGTCAAGCAGTTCCCACAGGACTGCACTCCCTGCAGCTGTGAGAGAAATTCAACCATGCTTGAAGAGGGTTCGACTTGGTATACAATTTTGCCATCCACATCCTACAATTGAGACAATCTCAGATATTCTTGGCTTGCTGAATCTCTTTGTCAAATGACTGTTGATGTTGAACATTTGCAGATATGAGCTAAATAATCCCATGGTTCTGAATTTTGCTCTCATGTTGGCATGAACTTTTCAGCTTCATTGGTAGAACCTATCTTAGAGTGCTCTCTAATATACCACATTCTCTGAAGCTATAATTCAGGAAGAAAAATCTGAATTATTCCCTTTGGGAATACAAGGTCCTGAGGCTAAAATTACCTTTCTCTTTTTTTCTGTTAGGCTAACTTCTGCTTTCCCTTTAATGTCTAGCTCAAAAGTCACCTCTACTGTGACAGATTCCTCTGTACCTCAGACCAGAGCTATTTACAGTATTTTCTTTCCTATAAGTGTCCGATAATTCAGCACTTAACAGGGCATGCTCATAGTGCTAAGAACTAAACTTGGGAGTCCCTGTGATTTGAATTGTAGTGGCTCTCTAACCTTGAAAAAGTTATTTGACCTTTCCCTGTCTTTGTTTTGTCATTTATAAAAGAGGACTCTACCTTATAAGGTAATGGTGGAGATTAAATGAGTAAATACACATGAAGCACTAACAACTGTGGAAGACACGTAGGTTACTCTTTTATATCTTTGATGTTACCTCATTGTAACTATTTCACACCATCCCTCATTTGTTGGCTTACCCAGGGCAAGGACCACATACATTTCCTCACTAGCCAACAGGGTGCCTGGTACTTAGAAGATAGAGATAAATATGCATTGACTAGAAATTTGTAACTTAGCACAAAATAACAATGAATTACTGTCACATAAAGCTAGCAATTGTGACTCTTTCCTTGGAATGGCATGTTAAACCAGTGCTACTCCAAGCCTCTTTGATAGAATACCATTTCTAAGAAACAATTCACAAAAATTAGTTCAGTGGTCACATAAGCTTGGGAAATGGCACATACACTATTGGTGGTCACACCAGAGTAGTAGAGGTTCTTAGAAGTCCTATAAAGGTAGATAATGATTTTAACAATGGTCACAGATTGTTTGATCCCTTTTTTCACTTTCCTTTTTTTCCTGATGCTTTTTAAAATTGATTACACATCTATATATTTCACAGCCTTGTATACACTGAAGTTCTCCCATCACCATGTCACCCATGAACTGCAATCTTGATCTTTTGTTGTCATTTCTCCCCTGATCTCACCCTATCTCCCCCTCCCTTGCTGTATTCTTTAGTTCTGCTGTTCCTTTGTTTGATCTTTCTTCTCCAAGAATTGAAATTCCTTTCCCCTCCAGGTGCATATGGACTGAATTTAATGATTAGATTCTAATAAACAGACTATGGCAGCAATGATAGTACATGATTACCTAGGTTTAAAACTAGATTGTAATAAGTTTTGAAGTCTTCACCTGTCCTCTCTTGGATCATTTGCTCCAAGAGAAAACGATTGCTATGTTTCATAGAAAAGTCCCAACAGCAAAGAGCCTCCTGTAATGGTAACATGTGCACATGCTCTTCCAGTCTCTGTCAACTTCCAGTCACTTTGAGATGACTGCAACCCTGAACAGTGTCTTGACTGCAATCTCACAAGGTTCTGAGCCAAAACCAACAGAAGCTAGCTATTATGAAACAATAGATTACTAATGCAGAATGAAACAGGATCCAGGAGCTCATCAGCATAATACTCATTAACATTACAGCCCATCCTCTTAGAGTGTTAAAGATCACTGTACAGGTATAGATTACCAAATTCCTTTGAAGCATTGTTTTAAAGCTCTAAGAAATGTTCTTTTAAAACTATTTCACACCCAGCACGGTGACTTGTGCTTGTAAGCAACAGTTTATGGAGTCGCGTTGGGGCCTGGTAGCACGACGAGCCCTAGTATGAAAAAATAGCTGGGTGTGGTGGTGCGCGCCTGTAATCCTAGCTACCTGGGAAGCTGAGGCTGGGAACTTATGGAGTCCATGGTACCACGGGCAACGTGAGCCTGCCATTTCACAGGTAAAAATAGTGAGACCTAGTTTCTAAATAAATAAATACATAAGTAAAATTATTTCACAATTGAAAAAATTCCACAATTGATACTTCAAAACCTGTCTTAGAATTACCTCTACCTTTTCTAAAAATTAGCTTAACACCTTTACTTTAATAAAATGAATGATGCAGGATTTTTTTTAAAAGCATATTTATATTGATGCCTTGTAACTATTCAAAACACATATGCCATCTTCTCCTTGTAGAAGTTTAATTCACTCTCATTCACGAGTGGTTTTAAAAATACATAGCAGGTTTTATTATTGGAATGCATTCTTACCCTCTAAGACCTTGCTCAATGTGACTTATTTAAAGTTTTTCTACCAGGTTCAAGTCAAGAATCAAGTATTTTAGACATAGTAAAAGAATCTGGCAATTTCCTAGAAGAGATTCTCAGAAAAAAATTTTTCCAGTGCAATGGTGTTACTACTGTATCAACTCCTTAAAATCTCACTCCAAGATAAAGTAACACAGCTAAAAAGATAGTAAAATGAACAGTACAGGCTTCTTTTTTTCTTTTAGCCCATTTATATTGATGTCTCCTAACTATTCAAAACACATTAGGTCACTATTACTGTCATTGGGCAATTTATCAGAATTTTACTTTATCCAGAGTAAGCTTGCTTTCAAGTTCAATGCAGTCAATGTGGCATTTGCTTAATTATAGCTTTTTAGACATTTCAATTTCCTCTACTTAATTTTAACTTAGAGAATCCCTTTGAAGCTCACCTACTTGGCCACCTCCCTAACCTTAAGGAAGCTTTAAGAGAAGAGAGCACATATTTTTCATCACTTTAAGGGAAAGCAGACATTTCCTGCCACAGGGTGAAGAGGTGGAGAAAGAACCTAGGTATGGGACGGGGCATCTTCTGTGCCTGAGCCGTGTCCCCTGAATATGCTTTCATCATTTGCTTTGAAGTAAAGATCTAGATCACCAAGCACACTGATTTTTAAATGTAAGAACCAACACATTCCAAAGTCAAATTTCAAAACTTTTCATTTTATGGCTGTTTTACACTAACCCAATCTCTGATCTTTCCAAATAGTTTAAAAAATTAAGGAGACCTAATATGACAATTAAAGAGTACAATTTCTTCATAGTTGGTTACCTTTATTGAGTTACTTTCCTTCAATTTCACAATAAAAATAATGAAACTCTGTATTCTGTAATCTGCATTTCTACTACTTACGGTTCTGGGCTTTAGATTCTAAAATTACACAGAAGAAAGCAAAGCTAAGCATTGTGTCTGATATAGACCTTTCACATGTGTCATATTCTTATTCCTAAAATAGTTCTATGAGATGAAAGATAGTTCTAGCTTTTGCTAGATTTTTGTCTATCTATTGGTTTAAATAAATTTATTTAGTTGTTTCTAGACTTCTGCATTTTACAGAAAAGAAACTGAGGCTTAGAGAAGTAATTTATATCTGACTATATAACTGAAAATAGATTTGTCATCCATCAATATCACAAATAACTATATGAATCATTTTAATCTTGTTCTAATAAGTTTTGCTCTTTTAAATAAAAAATAGGATGTTCTTTAACTGATAAAATAGTTATATAGAATAACAGACTTCACGATGATGACAGAGGTACAATTTGCACAAAAGATTGTATCTACTTTCATTATTCCTTTAAATATGTCAGGTATATCAGTTTTACAATCAACTATGATAATTAGTGAAACAACAAAGGCCCCAGAGGGAGCATTTTGTAGTGATTATATCATAGATACATAATAATATCTTTATAAGCTAAGCAGGAAAACATTCTCAGAAACATATTGTTCAGGTCAGTGATTTTAAAAGAATTCCATAGGATGAATAGCCTCTCTGTCAGAATAAAAGTTGTGAGCAAATTCCATTACAATTCTCTTTTCTCAGTCACTTGGAACTTTCTCAAAAAGTCTCTTTCCAAGTGAAACTGTCCCTGGTGGCTGCCTCCCAAATGTGTGTGTGTGTGTGTGTGTGTGTGTTTTAAGTTAAAGGAAAATTTGCTCCTCCATCCAAGAAGGAAATAGTTATTCAGCCACTTCCCCCCCAAAGGCTTTTATGCATAAATACCTCCAAATTCAAATATTGCATGCTTAAAACTTTATGAAAAATTAGGTAGCACTCAAATCTTTTTGTTATATCACATAAGAAATCAGAAACAACATTCATCAAGAATGCTACAAACTTCAATAAAGTGTTTGCCATATTCAAATCTGGAATATAAACAGAACTGATTTTATAGAGCTACAGTTGGCTTGAACTTGCCTAAACATTTAACTGAAGTTTGGTTCAAGGTGGGTTTAACCAGTTATGGAGTCTCGATAAAGCATCACAGTCTCCTTTGTTCAAATGCCATCGCAAAGTTTGCAAAGCTACCATTTTAGTGTTTGACTGAGTGCTTTTAGTCATTTGCCTCCATGGAAGAAGGTTTTCCTTAAGGTGAGTTCAGCTTCTGCCTGAGCTCAAATGCAAAGTCTCCCTTGGCTGTAAAATTAACCAACTAGCTTCATCCCAACTACTTACTCTGAGAATGCAGGAATTTCTGCCACTGCATGTGAATTGATTCCCAGCTGTTCACATAGCTATTGTTTCAGAAAAGTTTGTAAGGTATAGACACACTTGTAGTAAACTATTTTAAAGAACATTTTACCTGCAAGATCTATTAAACTAGACATTGTCAACTATTATTCAGAAAAAAGAAAAATCACTTTGTGCCATGTAAAATATAAGAAATGAAAACCAGCCAACAAATTCATAAGCAATCAAAACTCAACAATGCTCTGATCCCTAGCGCAGTTTGTTTATTGTTTTTGCCCTCTCCCAGGACTCTAAAACTAAACCAGACTAGTCATTGTTGTAGAACTTCATAAGTGATAAAGATCAAGTCCAATAGTATATTATATATTGCTTAGATAAATTGGTTTGGCTGCAAGTTACAAAAAATATATATAAAAAGATAAGGTGAGTTAAACAAACTGAAAATATTTCCCTTATGTTTAAAAGTCTGAAGACAATTGGTTTTGGTTGGACACCTTCTAGAGTCCCTTCCTGTGCCTTGACATGTGTCTCCCTTCAGCCTACAGAAGAAATTAAGAAGGGGGTATACATCCTAATCTCGAATTGACTCCCGTGGTCTCACCTGACTGCATGTGAAGGTAATACAGTCTTTGTTATGGAAAGCCGTTGACCCAGCTAAAACTCAGCACTTGCTTTTCCAGGGAAGAAGAAAGTATACTTAAGGTAAAACTATTCATTTCAGCTGCATGAGATTAACAATTAAAATTGTGAAGTTAAAGCTATAGTAAAAAGGAGTCTTAGGAGAGCACCTGGCAATGAGTGAGATATTTGAATTTGATTATGCGTGAACATAAAAATCAATTAGTGTGGGCTATTTCCTTTCATGCATTGCTTTCATGAGGTCTTCCTGAGGCCTTAAAGTTTAAACACATTGAAAGTTAAGATCTAGCTTAGAGATCTGCACATTCCAAAGGAAAGCAAGTAAATTCTGATTGTGTAGTTAGCAACCTGACCGATGAGAATGTTGAATCAAGAGTTGCCTCACTTGTCACCCTATGGTTTGTTCATGTTTAAATAGTTATGATTTCTCAGAAATATCTTGCTTTAAGAAAATATGTAAAATGTCATCTTTACTATGTAGTTCTTTGTTTTTAGTATACACCATTCAACCATTTCAGCAATCTACAGTCCTCGTTTCCCCTTGCATTTTTTTGTTTAAAAACAAACTAAAAAAACTGCATTATTTTATTCAACTAAATATAAAAACTAGAGCATATAATATCCAAGAATGCAAATGATTTCCTTAGAAAATACATAAAGATTTGCATGACTCTTAGATAGCTAAGGCTAAGAATACAGGTGCACAACTTGCTAGAGTGTGATGCTGGACGATCCAGCTTCTCTGAGTTCCAGGGTTGGTTGTTTGTTTTAAATCCTTTCCAAGGAGTTTCATAGAATCAACAAGTCTGTGTGTGTAGCAAAATATTAATAAAACCCAGGAACATATTACAGTCCAGTGATCAGCTTTAGTCAACTATTGATAACTTTTTCAGCATGACTGAGACTTAATTGACAAAAGAGAAAGGCAAATTAAGTTTCAGCATTATGATTTCACTTACATATATCATGACAATGTTACCTCAGAAAGTTAGCAATTATCTCATATCGGTAAAAAAAACAAACTTTTTTTCGTGTGAGGAGAGCTGTTAGGATCTAGTCTCCTAAAACTTACATATGCCCCTCTAACGCAGTGTTATGTGTAGCCCCCATTCTGTGCATTCCCCTCAGTGCTGATTTATGTTGAAGTTTTGACCTTTTGACCACCTTTATTTAACCCTCCTGCCAACTATGCATGATTTTATGCTTATGCTCAAGTTTTCTATCAAGAAACAAATTGAATTAGTGTTAAAGTTGGGCTTACCTTTAAATTTTTAAGATATTATTGAAACATGTAGTTATATTAAAGTATATGCTAATATATTCTGGTGAAAAAATATGCAAGTGGAGGAGGTTAGAAGTATGATTATGCTGAATGAGAGCTTTAATTCCTAGAACCATTGATGTAAACAATAAACATAGTCATAGAAAATAATATAAAATAATAAATATTATAAAGTCAAAGTAACTATTTTTCATAGTTTATTTATAATAGCAAAGAAACAGGTGATCCATTTGAAAAGTAGACAAAGGAACGAAATTTCTAGAAACCTCTCAAAAGAAGACATTCAGATTGCCCTTAGATAAGTGAAAAAAATGTTCAATGTCACTTATTATAAGAGAAAGGAAAATTAAAACCATGCCAAGATATCATATCACCCCTATGAAAATGGTCCATATAAAAAATAATAGAATTAACAAGTGTTGGTGAGGTTGTGGTAAAAAACGAACTCTCACCCAACCTTGGTGGGAATACAAGCTGGTCTAGCCCATGTGGAAAATGGTATGGTGATTTCTCAAGAAAATAAAAATGGAAATCCCATTTGACCCAGCAATAACAAAATTAGCTACTTATCCAAGTAACATGAAAAAAATCTAATACAAAAATATCGACCTACACCTATGAACATGCCAGCACTGTTTACAATTGCATACAAAGTATGAAACCAACACAAGTGCAGATGAATGAATAGAGAAACTATAGAGCATTTATTTGATGGAATATTACACTACTGTGAAGATAGATGTGATAGTAGCATTTGGAACAAAATGGGTGGAACTTGGGCTGATTTTGTTGAGTAAAGACAGTCAAAAAGTGAAAGATTGTAAATGGTACCAGTCATCTGCAGAACACAAGTACCCAAAAACAACTACATACAAACAAGTAAAGAAATGAAAATCTTAAGTCAGCAAAAAGAAGGTAATTGTTACCAGAAGGAATAAGGAAAAGGGTGGAAGGGATGAAGGAGTGAGACAGATAGGATATGAATATGGGTGATTTGGTGGAGGGAATAAAAAATTTTTTTAGAGTTGCATGTTTATAATCTTTGCTGACAAGGATGTTCCTTACAAAGATATTTTAGTAGTTAGTATATTGAATTAATTTATTTAAATATCTATATCTATACACTTTAAAGGTTTTGCAGCTAACTTGGAATTTAATAACTTATCAATCACCCAAGACCTACCAAAAGAGTTTCATTCAAGATATAATGAACATATTTACCAAGATTGCTTTCACTTCCAGTTCTAGAACCCTTATAGTACTGCATTTGTTGTAATGGAGCAATATATTATCTTGAAATGAACTGTAGAAGCACAATTTTTTAGTTGTGTTAACATAAGATTTTAGAGAATGAATACATCACAGTGGAAAACTGGAAAATATAAAATATCGCATCATTTGTTTGCATTTCATCTAAACATCAGTATTGCTATTTTCAAAGAAAATATGAAAAAATATTAAGCCTGGGGGGAAAAGGTAAGTATTGCTAATGAACCAAAAACAAAAGATATTTGTCTTCTGGTTTTGTTAAGTAACAAGCACACTGTGTGACTTTTGGGTCCTTTTCTATACGTTTCTACATATGCAAAACCTCCTCTGCTGTCCTGGGAGCATATTTTTATTTCGCATGATGAGCATATTTCAATTAAGGCTTATATTTTATATGTATTTTCACAGGTGTTAGTGCCCAGATCCATAGACTGGAGTCATAAGTGTTTTCGATAGTGCATCTATGTAACTCTGAATATCTACACAGCCAGGAGTTACAGCAGATACATTTTTCTTGTTGAAGTCATGGAAACATAATGCCAAGCTATTATATGTTCTTGTCAAATTACTGGCAATTTTTCCAGTTCAAAATTATGGTCACTGCCTCATCTTAAAAATCACCTGCATGTGAAAATTAACATTACAACATTAATTTTAACTATTTTTTGGCTAATGCTTAAGTGTGAAACATCCCTGGAGAAAAAGGAGATTCTGATGATCTACACTGTTGATGGACTAAGCCAGGCATATGCCATTCCAAGTGTCAGTGGCCTTCACTGTTGATAGCAGATAATACTATGAATTCTAAGGATTAAACTCCAGTTAAGGTCTTATTAATACCACTTGCCCAGGGACTTGAGGTAGTTAGCCAATGTCTCCATCTTTCAGATTGATGACAAGGTGTGCTCACCAAGTTCTCTGCCTTAAGTATTTGCTTTTCAAAGACTCCTCTGCGTACACAGTCAATAGTAGATGCAGATTTTCACTTAAAAGTATCATGTACATTCATGCCATTGAGCAAATGTATAGAAATATCAGCAAAGCAGAGCCTCTAAATACAGTTATCAGTCATCAGTAACCTTGAATGAGATTACTAGTCTGTTTATAGAACAGATTAGTCTATTAAAGACACTGGCTTTATCCTGTCAGAAGTATATCATGGTCATTTGAGAAGTAGGAAAATGTTATGGGTCATCATAATCTTTCTGGCAATAAAGTGCAGCCTACTTTCTAATTTTAGATTAAGATTAAAACAGAGAACTTGATCGACTTCTTTCTTATCAACTGACCATTTGACTTTTGTGCATCAAAACTGCTGAATTGATTTAATCAGCACTTATTTTGGCCTTTCTTTTGAAATGTGTCTCCTGAGAGATCAAACTTTGACCAACAAGGCATGTTTCTTAACCCCAAAATCATCTTTGCTAAAATCAGCCTCCTGGTTTTTCTCTCTGCAGTCATTTTAAATTTTAGAAGTCATTTAGCTCCCTTGTTTTCCTCTCTGGGTTTCTGAAATGATCATAAGCATGACATTAGAGAGCACTCTACAAAACCCTTTACAAAACTTTTTGAAACTTGTTCTCGAGAAAGAGATTATGGCAAGAGGATTTCTGTTTTCTCTTTTGTTTAGTGATAAATTTCAGGTTAGTCATGGAATTAAATGTTGACTTGGTTTGATAGCATCTTTTCATATTTTAATCTTTGCTTTTGTTGTTGTTGCTGTTGTAAGGTGGTAATATGTAGTGGGTTGAGTTATGTCTCCTAAAAAGATATGTCAAAATGCTAACTCTTGGTACCTGTAAATGTGACTTTATCTGGAAGTAGTCATTGCACATTTAACTGAGTTAAGAATGTCAAGAAATCATCTGGATTCGGAATGACTCCTAAGTACCATGTCTATCTCTTTATAAAAGAAAACAGAGGCCTCTCTGAGACAAATAACACAGAAGAGAGAGACAAAGATTGTGAATAAGGATTTTGGGAACAGGCCCAGGGCCCGAGAATCCCCAGAGGACTCTTTCTGCATTGTTGTCTTCAGTGAGGAAATAATTTAATGTCAAGGCCAAAGTTACAGAAAACCAAGAGATTTATTGGTAAGTAGAAAGAAGGACAGGAAAGTTCTCTGAGCAAAGAGGGATCCCAAGTGGGCAACTGTTGCGGGGTGTGAAGCAGGAATTTATATGGGTATAGTGGACAAAGAGTGGGGTTTGGCTGTTGGGTGTCTCTGCTTTGTATCACTTGCTGGTTGACTGGACCTGCAGGGTCTCTTGGGCTATGGCAACCCCCTGAGTTTCCTCTGGTTACTTAGCTTAGCTTTCCGAAACTGCCTTTGGTCTGTTGCTTTAGTATTGTGTTATTGCTTCGGTGTTCTGGATTTTTCACTCTTTATTGGGTTTTGGGGGGACCCTCCTGGTCCAGGACTGTTCTCCATTCAGACTTATAAGTACACCTAGGCTTGCCGGGGCAGGAACACTCTCCTGGTTCCAACCAATTATTTCTCACTCAGACTGATAAATGAACTTGGGTACTTGAGGCATCCTGTTCCTACCTGACTGCCTGCATCCATTTCCTAGCTTCTTCCTTCCAATGGAGTGATGAATCTATAAGTCAAAGGTCACCAAGGATCGCTAGCAGTTCCAGAAGTTCCAGGAAAGGCAGAGAGCACATTTTACCTCAAAGCCTCTGAAAGAAATCAACCTTGCCAACAATTTGATTTTACACCTCTGATCTCCAGAACTGTGAAAGAACAAATTTCTGTGGCTTTAAATCACCCATTTTGCAGTCACACGTTAGGGCAGTCCTAAGAAACTAAGACCAAGTGTCTCTCGTGTGGTTCTCCCTAGATGCTACGAGTATGTTAGTTTTAGTCGCAGAAAGCATAGTGACGCAGCCCACAACTGTTTTCATCTCAAGCAGGAGTACCCATACAACCAGTTGGTTGAAATGAGTAGCTGGATTAAAAAAAAACCTATGGTTTCCTCACAAGTAATGGTAGCATGGATTAAACCATGAGTTCACCTATCCTCAAAGTACAGACTTCCTGGACAAAGAATGCCATCTGCCTACATTTACAAATCTTACCACAGACAAATGCATGTTTTCCCTGAAGATGGACATCAGATGACAAAACCTACCGTTTCTTGAAGACAGCACATGATTTTCTGAGGAAAACACAATACCTCTTAGTTTTTCCTACTTTAAGTGGAGATATAAGTGACAAATACATGATACTGCTTTCAGGTGTACAATATATGATTTGATAGGTGTATGCATTGCTAAGTATTACTATTATAATTCTACTTAACACTTGTCACCTCACACATCTCAAAAAATTTTTTCTTGGGATGAAGATTTTTTTAAGGTCACACCCATAGCTACTTTGAAATTTGCACTATAGAATTATTAACTACAGTCAACATACTATATATTACATCTCCACAACTTGTTTATTTTGTAACTGGAAGTCTGTTCCTTTTAACACCCTTTACCCATTTCTTTGAACTTATTTTAACTTGCACAAGATGAAGTCACATATTGCTCGTCAAAAGAGAAGAAAGGCTGAAAGCAAGGAGAGATAGGAAGACAAGAAAGCAGGGATAGAGGGAGGGCAGGAAGAGATGATGGGAGAAAAAGAAAGCTGGAAGCACAGGGTGACAGAGGAAACAGAAAGAAAAAGGAAAGGAGGGAGGAAGGAATAGCTCCATTGATAAAAGGAATATGGAAATTCCCACATTAAGTATTAAGTTTATATTGTTTTCTTGGTAAGACTCCTAAAAAAATAAATGAAATTACTACTAAACCAGACCTTGCCTATCTTCGTAGCTACAGAAAGGCAAATGATAGATGCCAGTGACCAGCGCAAGTGTGGGTGAGGGATTCCAGCAGTCCAACCTCTTGGGAGCAATAGCAAGGAACCCCACATTTTAATGCACCTCAGGGGCCCAGAGTAGAAAGGCAGATGGGTTCCCTCCATCAGCACATTAGGGTAAGATTTAGTGCCATAGCAGACCATGTCCATGTGGCACTGGAGAATTTCATTCAGTCTGTATTCCTTGGTGTAGAGAATAAGAGAACCAGCACCAGCTATGGCACTAGAAGCTTCTGGATAATTAGAAATTTTCTTTGCAGTGGTATTGACATTAACATATTTCTTTTATTTTTGGATGAGATTTTTAGCAAAACCAAAGAATTTCCTCTGCTCTTTTCCTCTTTCTCTCTGCATTGTCCCCTCTCCTTCCCCTCTTAATCTCCTCATTGGGGGAGGGCCACCCCAGGACAGATTCTCTGGCTTGATGCCACTATGTGCTGCAATTTAACAGTCAGCAGATGAGTAGAATGATGGTATTTAAGAACAAACAAAAGGGAAATATAAATCCTCTAGGCAGTAGATAAGTGTAATTTACTCTAGTTTTCTGTTTCAACTTTTGAAAGAATGCAAAGTTCTTAGACAACATTGAGTCGGAAATAGGCCAGTTATAGCTCTAAATCACCCTCAATTAGGGTCATAACAAAAAAAAAAACTATTTATAAACATATGGTGCAACTTGATGGGATTAAAAGAATGGTGGATCCAATTTGCCATCTCCTTCCACAAAGTCCCAGGAGTGGTAAAACCCTGTTCCTTATAAGCATTCTCAGCAAATCTTTCAGAATCCCTGGATTCCACAGAATGACTAGATTTGCGACTATCAACTTGAACTTCGGGCTTTATTTCTTCATTTTCAGTCAGCACCAAAACTTGCACAAAACTGTCATTTATGCTATGCCAATGTTGGTAAAAATGGTATAGATCTAAGGCAAATTAAATATTTGACACTGTGTCATCAATTATAGTGACTCTAAATTATACCTACTAGCATTCCATTCTGTACAATTATGACAGATAAAAATCCCTAAAATCCAGATTTGATCCTGGAGTCCCTACAAATAACCTGCTTTTGTCAACCATGAAATGCTTAGACCAGCCTCCAAAACTCTCTTGGTCTGGTCCCACCTAGCTTTCTGCCCTTACTTCCTTCTACAACCTTCATGAACTATAATTTAAGTCACAGGTGCACACCATGCTTTTCAGTTTCTCTCTCTGATTAATTATTCCTTGTTTGACCTGTACTACATCTCTCTTCCAGATGAAATTCTTTGTTATTTTCTAAGAGTTCTTTGTATGTTGGGTATGGCTAAACTTGTGAAGTGAAGATCCTTAGGCAGTTTTTTCTCCCTTCCCCTCTCCCTTATCAGCATCTAACATTGTTACCTGCACCAAGTAGACATTCAGCAATATTTTGTTGACTGTATAAGTAAATAAATAAATATGAATACATTTAAATTCAGAAGATGAACATTAACTGAAATAATAGTTTGAATAGACATAAAGGGGGGAAATGTTTGAATCACATGTAGTTAGTGATTTGTGAGAAAAGTACTGTCCTCTGAATCATTCTATATCTTCACTCACCATTAAAGTTTAAACTGGAACATACCCATTTTAATGTCTCTGTATATTGTAGGTTCCAAGGGAAGTCAGGTTAGCAATACAGATTGTCTTATATAGAAAATATCACAACACGACTTTTTTTTCTGACATATTTTATTTTCTAATTTTTTTATTGATTGCACACACACACACATATTACATCATTGTTTGCCCCGAGTTCTCCTATCACCTTATCACCCGTGAACCATCTTAATCTCTTGTGCCCTCCCCCTCCCCCAATTTTTCTCTCCTCCCCCTCCCTTGCTCTATGCTTCAGTTCTGTTGGCAGTTTAAAATTTTTCTTGTCTGTTTGTTTTACCTATATCCCTCATCTAAATGAGACCATCCCGTATTTCCCTTTTTCTTTCTGGCTAATTTCTGCTAACATGAATCATTCTAGCTCCATCTATATAACATGATATTTCATCATAACTAAACCAATGTAATTTTGATGCTGTCTTTGGTAATGCAAATCTGGAAAAAAATGTGGATTTTATAGCCACGTAAGACTGTAACACACACACACACACACACACACACACACACACACACAAAGCTATCCTAAAGTCTGGTGCCCAGTCACTAAAAAAGTGAGTCACCATCCTGTGAAGCCATCCAAACACTTGAGTGGAATTTTTCTCTTGTAGTACATGATTGTTCATCGGAACACAAGAGGAATATTTGACAGAAAGATAATCTAAAAATGAAAATATCATAATGGTCTAGAGCTCTTGGCAAATTGAATCAAAAGGAAGAACAATGTAACAGGCCAGAAAAATGCAAAGTGAGAAAAAGATGCCTCAGAGGCACTTTTTATCCATGGAGAATGTAATAAAAGTTGCCATGAGCACCAGAAACAAACAAGACATGTGGAAGCTTATTGTGTCATGTACAATCTGTTATATGTGATACTTTTACTACCATCATCTCATGAGTGCCACGTACCAGACAGGATTCTCCACACTTCACATAGATCAAATTACTTAACCTTATTTATGACAAATCTACACCATGAAAGTCACAGAAAGTGTGGCTGAAATCAACTCAAACAGACAGGAAATGTGTTGGATCACACCAGTGAACAGTCATTTAGGTTTTATTCAGGAGTCAAAAAACGTGTCTGTCTTTCCATTTCTTTACCACCATGAAAATGATTCCAGTCCCAGCACACTGCCCCTCCCAATACCACACGACTGCCTACAGTGATGTACTGAGAATACATTGCCTTTCCAATCCAGGGTGACAAATACAGCTTAACACAAGTCTCGGAATCTATTGCCTTGATTTGCCAGATCTGATCTATCTGGGTCTTTAACATCCCATCAACCAACCCCAGTTCTGAGAAACATGGGATTTGCTGGGTGTTTTAAGTCAATTACAAATTGCCTCTGAAGCTGAATGGGCCCAATTCTCCCCAAACTAGATTGATGAAAAAGTCAAGGAACCATTATAAAGGGGTCAAGAAGGAAATCTTTACAAAGATGGATTATAAAAAAAAGAACAATCCTTGAGAGAAAGATGTAGGTGCTCTTTTTTGAAAGTCATAGCATCTTCTAGAGAAGAGACACACAAGTGAAAAAGGGGCATCTGTGAGGTGGGTGGGGGCAAGAGCAAACACAGTGCACCCCTACATTGTGAGAACCCACTTCCTGGAGACAGTCAAGCTGCAGAATGCTCCCTGGGAATGCCTGCCCAACCATCTGTCAGCACCATGAACCTGCTATTGCTTCCCAGAGCCCACTGCAGCCATTACACAGTGGCTCTTCACCAGCATGAATTCTTCAGGGTACCTGCTTTTTGAGCCCCTAACTTCCAAAGTCTAGGGGCTTAAGTCTTGGCATCTAGAGGTATGCTTATATCTCTGCAGGAAAAAAAATCAGAAGCGAGAATAGCTGATATTTTGACTTTCTTTATGAAAAGTCAAGATCTAGGCTCTTCAGTATCAAGTGACATTCCCAAAACACAGGCAGAGGATGACACAGGAAGAAGATGTTCATCTTGTGTGACCAAAAAGTAAGAAATGTTGACCAGACATAGAGTCACAAATGTGTAAAACATTTAGCATTGACAAGAAATTGCCTCTGGAGGGTGGAATTAGAGCTGAAGTTTGGCAAGTGGGTGGGGGATAGTTCTCTTATTTTGTATCTTTATGTCTTCAAGAATTTCATTTGGAACATATATTTATTTGGGGCATGAATTTATTTTTCATGTATTTTGTTTTGTTTTTTAAAAGATCTGTCTCTTTACTAAGAACTGCTTTTAGGCAACCAGAATGTTTTCATTAAATTATGTGCCCTCTCCTTTCAGATTTGGTAGCTACCATTCATTTTTATACATTTATTAAGATTTATTGAATCAAATGAAAGGTCCCAGGGATATAAAGATAGACAACACAGCCTCTGCTGTCTGAATATTTGTGACATGAAGTGGGAATGACATGTCACTGAATGTTATTTTATTTTCTTAAACCTTGGCCAGACTTCAATTTCAGATAATAAGTTCCTCAACTATGCAACTTCAACTAGGCTTGCTTATTTTCTTTCCTATAAAATAAAATTGGGAACTGTAAGTTGTATATCTTCATGATGATTTCTAAGCTAAATGATCTGGGTGTCTTTGAAAGGAGTTGCTGTGGGAGTATTTTACGATCTTGATCTTCATTTTTAAAAGGCTTTATTAGAATTAGGTCACCTTATGTTTTGTATTGGATTGCAAAAAGACTTATTGCTCTCCAGTTGAATTCCTTAAGCTGATGGTAATATAAGTATTCTAAAAGCCCATATTTCTGAACTTGGGACTAAAAACAGAGCTATAGGCAATAAAAATGTATAAAATCTAACATCTGAATTATTCTGCTTTCCTGAGATCTCATTTTGATTTATGAAACATTTACGATATGATCAAGACAAGTGGTAGCAAGAAGACGGATGCTTTATTCTACCTCCTACAATTACTCTCAGTTCTTCAAAGTCACTGTAGGTATGTAACTTGTTATACAAATTCAGTAGCAATATTCAACTCATTTTAATAGTCAGCTTACATTTCCTAAGTCTCCTATTTAGAAACTGGAACTACTGCTGCTTCCGTTGTCCTAGTTGATGATGGTCCAATTGGGTGACATAAAATAATACAATTATAAGTAGCTTAAACTCTTAGATTTGGAATTAATGTGTTGTATAGTGTTTCAAGTCCATCATTATATTCTCAGATATAAAATGTTCACTCTATTTATTGAAGCAATGGATTCAAATTTGTGCTCTATGCAACATTAGTGCTCTATGAAGGCACTTTCCAGCCATGAGAGGCTGTGGTTGAGATAAGGGATTATAGTTTAAGAGTCTTGCTTCTTTGCTCCAATCAGTTAAGTTCTCTTCTTAATTTTCTACAGAGTGGACTTCCACATAAAGGTATATTTTGAAAAATATTTCTACTAATAGAAAGACAACATTAAATTCGAGATATACTTTCTCAACTCAGATGAGTAATTTAGAAACTACCCTGCCGAAGCACTTGCACAAATGCTCAAATATGTGCACACCCATAAATCCTTTATCATTGTTATGTAATAGTAGTAAATTTGGAATAATGGCTAGGGAAAGAGTTAATTGTTCTTTTCTGTTTCTGAATATGACTTAGTCACTTGTCATATATTGCTGTCACTCAAAATTCAGTACATCTCAAATCTCAGAAATCCACTCTATTCTCAAACTAACTCTTCCTCTTAACTTCCCCATGTGGGCAACCACATATAAATCTGGAATTGCTAGAAGCTCAATTAATTAAGAATTAGAGTATCCTTCTATTAAGCTTTCTTCTCTTTTTTATCAAATATTGCCAGCTTCTACACAATATTTCTTTTTCTTTTCTTTCTTTAAAAAGAAAGCTAGTTTTGCACAGAGTAGCAATATACTTTCCTCCAATCTCCCTCATTTGCTGTTGACCCTCTGGTGAAATCTAAAGTAGATGTCTGGAAAAGTTTAGTTTTTTGTCATTTTCTTCTTATTGATGTAGTCTAGGACATAGTTGTGATACCAGAGGTGTAGTGGCCATGTGTCAAACACGAGGTGAGCATATAAATGAAAATCACATTCTAAAGATGGGGAGCAGAGGAAGACAGGTGGAAGACTAACAACGTCATAAAGTTCTGTCCCCACCCGCGTCTGCCTACTGCTGGAGTTGTTGTTACATCCCTCTCGTTAATAAAGCATCAGTGTCTCTACATTAACTATGAAGTCATTTAGAAACTTTTAAATGTGGTGACTAAGATGAACCAAAATTTTCTGTAAACTTCTAATCTTCATGTCATGGCTATTCTTTGGCCACCCATCCAAGATCTCTTCTTTGTCTTTCTCTACCCTGTTTTGTATCCTAACTGGAGGCTGAAGAGAGTAAAGTTAGTCCTCCGGGATCCCTTCTTTGTTGGTTTCTTGTTGAATTTGGCCCAAGGGAGAAATTGACACAAGAAAGCTAATCAGGAGGAGAAGGGGATCATGCTATTCCTGCCTGCTCCGTGCTGGCTGCCTCTTCTCTGATAGTGGTCACCTACTTCCCTGACCTCCCCTCCTACCAAATAGGCCTCTCCAGGACTCCAGCATTCACTGGCACCTTTAACACTGCTCCTCTGCTTACCCCTCCCATCCTAGGATAATATTGTCTCCCCGCTATTGCTACTGTCTGGATGCTTCGGCATTCCTTATTTGCTCCTATACCTCTGCCCGATCTCTAGACGTGGTCCTTGCAGTTACATGCTTTCACAAGAACCATCTGCTGTGAATTGTTTCCAGCTGGCATTGGACTAATACTGGTAAGACTCTCCTGGTACACACATTTCAGGTTTGCATTTCACCAAGTTTTCTCGACATCCTCTCTTGTTTGGAGTCCCTTTCCTCCCATCGCTGTGTCTAGCTGTCCTTCAAGGCCCTCTCAGTCACACTGCTCCCGAATAGCCTCTCTTAATCCCCACACCAAGGAGATCTCTTCTTTCCTTGAACTTAGTCAGCACATACTTGATGGTGATTATTTTTTTCTGCTTTAAATTATAGTGACTTATATAGATATAACGCTCGCCAGTTTGTAAACTCTTTGAAGTCTGACCCCACACTCAGGACTGATTTGCTTTGTTTTTCTCTTTCCTTTAAACTCCACCCCAACTTTTGCCTTCTTCTCCAAATGTACCTGAAGTAAGGATTGGGATCAAATGGGTATTGTATCATTTCTTCATATTACTTCTCATTATTACTTCTCTTTCCTATGTTATGTATACTTTACAAAATTTATGAAAATAAGAAAGCAAATCAAAGTTTTCCTTTGGTAATAATGTTTTTGTTATATTTAAAATATATACAGTAGTTATTTATGTACATATCTGATGGGGGCTTTATTTTGTCTAAAAGCTTTTAGTTGCTAAATCTGGTTTTCTCCCAATATTTTCATTGGGCATCAAAGAAAGATATTATATATGGAAAAATGTTTATCTGTAACTGAGGTTATCTACCATTGTACGTTGTAATCATACCTATAGTTACCTTCTAATTCAGTCTTCTTAAGCTCTGTTCTGGGAAGGTCTGGAGATTCTTTCCAGAAGTGGGATAAGTGAGAAAACTGTTGAAGATTCTTTTGAAGAATCTGGTCTTCAAAAGAGTGAAAATTATTTATCTTCTCTCACCTCCCACTCTAAACATACCCACAGTGTTCCTTTATTTGGTCACTAACTTTGTGCCTAAACATCTCCACTAAGTAGGAATCCACTTATACAACATAAGCTCGTAAAGTCATTCTCAAGCAGCTATCATTTTAGAAGGTTCTGTCTTTGGCTGAAATCTGGTTGCTAATAATTCCTCTGGTTGAAGCAATAAAGAATACATTTCCTAAAGCCAGTTGTTGGTGGGGATTATCATACTGCCACAAATGTCTCTTCAAGTTAAAGCCTCCATCTCTTTCAAATAGTCCTTTAAGGATGTTTGGAAATACCACTCTGGTCAAAATTATTTGTCAATATCCCTCTTAAAATCTAATGCCTACAACTGAAAATAATATTCCTGGTGTACATTGACAAAAGCATAATGCAGTATTATCCATACCTTCTCTACTCTGAGTTTTTAAAAGTCAGGTATAGGGATTCTGGTTTTCTAATCAGGTATGTAAGTAGTTTAAAAATCATCACACCTAAAAAGTAAAAGGCTGAAGAAACTGAAAAAACAAAACCAAAACACAACTCTTCTTAGCGAGGTAAGAGAAACGAGATTGCAGAGCAAATCATTACCTCAAGAATTAGAGAGACAGATGAAGACAGAGAATCACAGCTTTCTGGATTAGAGACCACTGCAGAACCAAGCCCACTGCAGAAACCTGAATTGTAATTGATAAATTGCTAATGCCACAAAAAAAGAGAAAAGAACAAGCACAATAGATTGGAAAGGAATAAAAAAAGCCCATCTTATTTGTAAATGATAGAATTGTCTATGTAGAAAATACAAAGCAAAGGGTAGGGGAAAAAAAAAACTCCTGGAGCTAACAAATTATTATAGTGAAGTTGTAAATATATGATTATTATACAAAAGTCTATCATTGTTCATTGTATGCTAGCAACAAGCAAGCAGAATCAGAAATTAACACTACTTCACCATTCATATGTGCACCCCAATGAAATATTTATATTAAAAATTTAACAAAATAGCTAAAAGATTTACATGAGTAAAACCACAAAACTTTGATGAAAGAAATCTCAAAGAACAAAGTCATGACATCTGATTTATAAGAAATAAATGAGTGATCATAGAGATGACTGAAATATATTTCTCTTATATATTGATTCTTCATCCACAGTTCACAGCTTCCCAAGCCCTTGGAATTTTCTGTTTTGAGGGTGATAAAGGTATAATTTGTTATGTGAACGAGGTACCTAAGGTTAGGAGCTGGTTTTATGGAGAACCAACACAGTGACTGGAAGGTTGGAACTTCCAGTCCCACCTCTAGACCTCCTGAAGGGCAGCAGGGACTACAGAGTGAATTCAGTTACTCCTGGTCAATGACTTAATCTAGCCTGCTTGTGTAGTGAGCCTCCATACACTCCTAAAGAAGGGGCTGTAGAGAGCTGCCAGGTGGAACCAGAGCACTTCTACATGCCACCGTTCTTGGCTTCAGGTTCCCTGAGGACAGAAGTTCCTTTGTTTGGAGCCTTGTCCTATGCATCTCTTCATTTGTCTGTTGATTTATGTCCTTTAATATCATTGTAGTAAGTCAGTGATCTGGTGTGTAATAGATTTCCTGAGTACTATGAGTCATTCTAGCAAATTAATTGAACCCGAGGAAGTGGTCATGGAAATATCTGATTTCATAGTCAGTTAGTCAGAAGTACAGTAACAACCTGGGCTTGTGGATGGCATCTGAAGTGGACGGAGTTCCTGGGAGAGAGAGATGCCTGAAGCTTGGACTCTGATGCCATCTCCAGTAGTGTCAGAATTGAACTGAATTAAGTTGGATGTTTGGATATCCTGCTGGTGTCCAAGAACTGTTTGTTGCTACAGTGAAGCCTTCATACACACTCATCTTGCAACTGGAGCCAGCAACCCTATTTATAAATAGATATCGAGATATTCCATGTTCATGAATAGAAAGACTCAATAAAGTCAAGATGTCAGTTCATCCTAACTTGATCTATAAATTTATCATAACTGCTATCAAAATATCAACTGTAATCATGTTGACTGTAAAATTTATATGGAAAAGTAAAATATCTAGGATAGCTACATCATGTTGAAAGAGATGCAGAAAATCAGAGAACTGACACTCCAAGGATTTCTATAAGACTAAAGTAATCAAATATTGTGGTATGCAAATGATTTAACAAACAGATTAGTGGAACAGAATAGAGAACACAGATTTAGATCCACACAGATGTCATCAAATGATCTCTAACAAAGGATCAATAGAAATACAACGGAGGAAAGACAACCTTTTCAATAAATGATACCGGAAAAACGGTACACATCCACATGCAAAAAAAATTAAAAAAGAATATAGACACAGACACTTCACAAAAAATTAAGTCAAAATGAGTCAAAGCTAGGGTAAAGTACAAAACTATAAACAAGATAACTTAGTTCTTAGCTGGGTGTGGTGGCGAGTGTCTGTAATCCCAGCTATCTAGGAGGCTGAGGTTATGGATCATTTGAGTCCGCAGGCTCGAGGCTACCCTGGGCAATATAGTCTTTTAAAGAAAAAAAACTTAGTTCACCTGGGTTTGCCCATAACTTTTCAGATATAATATCAATGGCATTATCTATAAAAGAAATAAAAGGAAAGAATACAAGGGACTGTGTTCTTTAAAATAAAAGGAATGATAAAAGGAAAGAACACAAAGGACATCTGGTGATGATTCACAGGTGAAATGGTAGTGGGAAAACTATGGGGACTACAGCAGTATAAGAAAAGAATTTTCTTTTTTTGAGACTAGGTCTCACTATGTTGCCCAGGATAGTCTTGAACCAATGGACTCAAGTGATCCTGAGTCTCAGCCTCCAAGCTGGGATTACAAGGTATGCACCACCATACCCGGCTAGAAAAAAATTTTAAATAAATAATTAAAAATATTGTGGTGAACTTCATTAAAATCAAAAACTTCTCCAAAAGACACTGTCAAGAAAAGGTGAAGGCAAGTCAGAGATTGGAAGAAGTCATGTGCAAAGACACATTTGATAATAGACTATTACACAGAATATACAATGAAGTCTCACAATAAAAAAACAAGTAATAATTTTAAAATGGGCAATAGACCTCAACAGACACTTCACCAAAGATGATACACAGATGGCAAGTAAACACATGCTAGAAAATCGCATTATGTATCACTGGGAAATTACAAACTAAAACAATAATGATACCATGATATGATACACAACGGATGGTGAGAATCTAAAACACTGACATCACCAAACATTGGTGAAGCAACAGGAACTCTCATTGCTGGTGAAGCAACAAGAACACTCAGTTAATCTTTTGTCTCATTGGTGAGGCAACAGGATGTAAAATGGCACAGCCACTTTGTAAGCTAATTTGGTGGTTTCTTACAAAAGTAAGCACATTCTTAGCATCTGTTCCAGTAACAAGCATCATATTATTTATGCAAAAGAAATGAAGACTTCAGTCAATACAAGGATCCACATACAGATATCTATAGTAAATTTACTCATAATTTCCAAAACTTGGAAACAACCCATATGTCTTTCAATAGATGAATGGATACATGCTACATCTAGACATTGAAATATTATTTAACACTAATAAAGAAAGAAATAAGCAATCAAGACATGAGGAAACATCAGGGAAATTTAAATTCATATGACCAAGTGAAAGAAGCTCATGTGAAAAAGCAACATAATGTAGGATATTGACTAAATGCCATTCTGAAAAAGACAAAACCATGGAGACAAGTAAAAAGTTTATTGGTTAGGAGTTAGAGGAAAGGGTAAGATAAACAGACAGAGCTTTTAGGGCAATGGGAAAACTCTGCATGATACCGTAGTTGTGGATATATGTTGTTGCACTTTTGTCAAAACCCATAAAATCTGCAACATTAAGAGTGAACCCCAATGTGCTTTTGACTTTGGGTAATAATGATGCATCTATATAGGTTTATCAACTGTAATGGATGAACAGCTATATTGGAAGGTATGAAAGTGGAGGAGACTTTGAGGGTGTGGGGACAGGGAACATATAGAAACTATACATTTTGCTGAATTTTTCTGTGAACCTGAAACTATTCTAAAAGTAAAGTTTATTAATAAAAAAGGAATGAGACATTATTTTTTATGCTAAGCATGTACTGATTGAATCTTTTATCACTTAAGAATTACATTTGATTACTCATTACAGAGAATTGTATTTTTTCCTGTAACCTAGAAGCACATTAAAAGTGAAAGAAGTTGATTTCTTTCTTGTAAATTAAATCTAGAAGTAGGGAGATCACAGTAACCCCTAAAGCCATCAAAGAACCACTGTCCCACTGTTTTTCTGCTCCACCAGCTCTAGTCAGTGTGTGTTTTTCATCTTCAAGTCTGTCTTGTGATCCAAGACAGGTGTCAGAGTTTCAGTTATCCAGTCTACACTCTTCACAAGAAAAGACTAAAAGGAAGAGGTAGAGAGAGACAAATGAGCAGCTACAAAGTTTAGCCTGTCTCCTTTAAAGAACTTTCTCAGAAGTACTTCCCAAAGACTTCTATTCATATTTCACTGAGTATCCCAACCTACAAAAATATAAACAAACTGCACAATATAATTTTACAGCTGGACGTAGTACTATTCTTAACCTTAAAGATATTTTCCGACTAAATTAGAAGGGCAGAGTGGATATTAGAAGGGAATGTGGCAAGTGCTGCTTCTTAGTCTTAGATGCTCCAATTGCTTTTACCCTCTCCTGCTAAGGCTGATATTTCCCCTTTTTTTAAATATTAAATTCTTCACGTCAACCTCTTAATTTGTATTATGATTTAAGATCTTTTAAAATCTCAATTTAGTCATCAATAAAGTTAGTGATCCCTTCTATTTATGCCAGATTTAAATATCAAGAATTTCCAAAACGATGCCAGGATACTGATAGAAAAGACCACCTTTGAAGTTTATGTCAGCACAAAGGAATGTGTAACATCCGAGCCATATTTCTTCATATTTTCACAAGGATGTCATAAAAATTTTTATCAAATGTTTGCTTAATTCCAGGTGTTCTATTTCATATATCTACATGTATGGAAATACATACATTATAGGACACAATGGTGCTATTAGAAATGATGCTGTAGAAGAACATTCACTGCTATAAAAATGTGTTTATGATATTTATTTGCAGAAAAATAGGTTCTGAAAAATGTGCACCATGAACCTGTATTAATTCATTCAAAATCTTGAAGGATTAAATTATATGGCTATCTATAAGTGACAGGCCAGCAGGAATGTCCTTATTTTTCTATAACTTGCATTTTTCATAATGCATTTTCTTTACCAGTTGTGATCATAAAAAAGAATAATAAAATAATTGATAAGGATAAGAAGTAGATTCTTCTAGAAACACTTCTAAAATTCATTCTAAAGAATGGATTTTTCAAATGTGCAATGGAAGGCTAAGGCTAGGAGATTAAGGAGTTATCAATATGAGAAATGGAGGAAAACCTAATAAAGACAGTGATGGGGGAGTGGAGAGTAGACAGAGTTCAGAAATATTTAGAAGGTGGAACTGGAGAAACATGGTGATCATTTATGTAGAAAGAGGAGGAATTAGAGTGATCCCCATGAATTGTAGTGCCTAGTTAAAGGAGATTTCTAGCTAAGCAATTTTAGTTATTAATTCAGATGAAATAAATAAAAAGAGAAACTAGCTTTGGGGGAGAAAAGGACCAGTTTCTATAGTTATATAACAAACAAACTCAAATAATTTGGTGGCTTAAGGATTAAAAACAACATTTATTTTACTCATAAATCTGCAGTTGGGGCAGGGCTCAGCAGGGGTCTCTCCTCTCTCATTTACTTCACAGCAGCTTGGGGTGACTTAGAGGCTAAGCCTGGGGGAGCTAAAACTGTCTGCAATCCAGGAGAGGAGGGAAAAGCAAGAGAATGGAAAGTGTTGCAAGATGATGATGCATTTCCACGCTGGGCATGGCTTAAATAGGAGCTCAGAGACACCGTGGTGACTTGGTAAGCTTGGAACCATCACTTGGGATGTCTCTGGACAGACTGTTCGAATGATTGTGTTCGAAAACAGTTTCTAGGATGGGGAGATCAAGTAAAATTTATCTGACCAGATTCTACACATATCAGTTTTTTGCTGCAGCATAACAAATTACCACAAACTTAGTGCCTTAAAAACACCATTGAAATGTGGACACAGATTGTAGCTCAGAAGTCAGTACAGTGTGACTAGGTCCTTTGCTTGGCATGTCAAGGTGTTAGCCTGACTGTGTTCTCCTACAGAGGCTCTGGGGAAGATTCCATTTCCAAACTCATTCTTCTTATTATTTATTTTAATTGTGGTCACAATTAAAATAATTGGTTTACAATACAGTAGATGATTTGGAAGAATGGATTCACACCTCCTCACACCTCCTCATGTCACCACCTCACTCACCATCAAGGCACCCATTTAACCTACATCCTCCTCTCCTTGGCTTCACCCCATCCTCCCTGGCCCGCTAATAACATCAGTTCTGCTATCAATTTGTTTTGTTCAGTTTTTTCAGTTTTTTAGTTTTGTTTTTTTATATTCCACATGTGAGTGGAGCCATAAGCTCATTCTTGTTGGTAGAATTCAGATCCTTAAGTCTGGGCAGCAGAGGCACAGATCTTTGTTTGTTTTTTTTTTTTTTTATTGTATTTTTATTTTGTTCTTTGGGTTACATCCACTCTGTTATATATTTTTCCCCATTCCCTCCTCCCTCCGGTGCTCCCTCCATTCTCTCACACCCCACTCTTTGTTATTAGCTGTGCTGAGTCCATTAGTCTCTTTCCCATGTTAGCGTCTTTTCTCTGGGTGAGGGACTGCGTTGTTGGGTCCCGGTGCCCCTTGATGCTAGATTTTCAGTCTTGAGATTGTGTTTGGTGGCCAGGTTATGTCCTTTTGTGATCTGTCCATGTTTTCTTGCTGCAGGCCTTCCTCTCCAATCCAATCCCCTCGCCTTTGCTTTGCTGCTTTTCCTTATGGGTCTGGTGTGGGGCTTTGGGGGTCTTGTCTTTTTTACTGGTTCACTTGGTTGTCCATCTGCGGTCTGTGGGCTGGACTTTTGCCTGGTCCCTCACCCGTTCTATGTTGGGGGGTTGCTGTTGCATCTATTCTGGTTGTTCTGAGGTTTAGCCAGGACCGGGCGCGCGGGGGCGGGCCGGTCTGGGACCGCTGGACCCTCCATGCGCCCCGGCTTCCGGGGCTGGGGGCTTCCCGGGAGGCACAGATCTTTGATGGCTGTTAGTCTGGGACTGCCCTCAGCAACCAGAATCTACCACACCCCTTACCCTGTGGCCTCTCCGTCTTCAAGCCAGTCTAATTCTTCCTGAGCTTCAAATCTCTAGTTTTATCTACTAACATTAGTCAGAGAAAATTCTCTACTTTCAAAGCACACATTTTAAGGGTCAGGTGTGGTGGCACATGCCTTTAATCCCAGCCTAACAAGGGAGGCCGAGACAAGGAATCGCTTGAATCTGCAGGTTCCAGATCCACTCGGGCAACATAGCAAAACCTAGTTTCAAAAAACAGCTGAGCGTGGTGGCACGCACCTGTAATCCCAGCTACCTGGGAGGCTGAGGCTGGGGATTGCTTGAGTCCGTGGCACCCAGGGCAACGTGAGTCTGCGGTTCCCGGGGCAACATAGCAAGACCTAGTCTCAAAAAAAAAATTAGAAAAAAAAGTACATATTTTATTCTGGTCAGACCCATTTGGATGATTTCCCTATCTTGAGTTCCTATATATCCTCTAGTAAAACTAATCACAGAGCAAAGTTCATTATGTTACAGTTCCTGGCATCATACACACCATGGGGGGGGGTAGGAAACCCTATGGGATAATTTAATATTCTGCCCACTTAGACACTCATCCTTAAATCTGATTTAAAAACCTGTGTCCTCCTACTACTATCTTATTGATAGTATTTCTAGACCAAGATTGATGGGATTGACACTATAAAGTACAGAGAGGAGAAAAGGAAATGAAACTTCTCCTAGAGTTTGGTTTAAAAGAATGTTCTGTGAATCCTAGAGCATACTGGTAAAGACTGTTGAATAAATTATGAATTGGGTAAAGGAGAATATACATTTACAAGGGTAAATGGAAAGTTTAAACATAAATATATTTCAAATGATCACCTTATTTTAAGGGAGATTTGCTTCAGTACTGGATGAATTATTGTCCTGAGTTCTGAGAGAATGAAAGGTAAAATTACTGCTAAACGAATTTAATATGTTTATTGAATGAATGAGTAAACAAATTAATTTTTTGGTGATCTTCTGTCTATGGAACAAGAAAACCTGTCCATCTCACCCCCCAGCTTCCTCCCCACGCCAAAATATTAACTTGGCAACATTTATTTTTTTTCTTGATGCTATTTTAGGGAAGTTCTTAGAGATTACCTCACCTATATTTTATTAATCACTAAGCATATTTTAAAAGACATTCTCTCTAAAGTTGTGAGTCTGAGAAGTGCAAATGAGTTTAGATTAAAACACTGGAAATATTTTTCAAAAGTAAATATCTATCTTTGACTATGCTGAGCTTCCATTTACATAATGTTATGCATTCTGTTCAATACATACTAATTATAATTTTTTTCTGTTAGCTTATATAGATTCACTTCCAAAATTCTGGTTATAATAAATCCATCTTTAACACATATAAAATGCATTCATTATTAATTCAGTTATAATCTAAGAAAATGCATATTCTGTAGTTTATATATATATCAAAGTATGAATATAATGTGATAAAATGCAATGTTAGAAACTCAATCTCTTCAATATAGGCACATTTTCCTTTGGTCAAAAGAATCTTGATGATATCTTAGTATATGTAATAATTTTCTCATTACTATGATATCTTTATAAAATAATAACTTACTAAGAGTAACTAGCAATAAATTAATAAGGTCATTTGTCTATTATAAACTGAACAACTACTATCAACCAGTTGCACACAACTACAAAGGATGCTAGTGCCTACAGACACAATTATAAAACAATATGCATGTTTTAGTCTGTTAAAACTGGAAGAACACTCAGAATTTTATTGGTTTTTATTTTAGAAATCAAGATACATCTCAACTTTCAAAATAGTAAATGGTGAAAAAAATTCTAATACAACTTTACATACATGTGTTAGAATTTTTACATGTGATGATCTACTGTATTCTTTTCTTAAAATGGTGTTAAAAGTCCACAGATTTAATTTTACCACCCACTAATGAGTTGACCTGACCCAAACACTGAATCATGGTCACAGATAACTCAAGAGCTTGTTAACATATACAACCAACGTGCTAATTGTTCGGTTTGATAGTGGTACTGAAGAAGAAAAGAAATAGTTTGATGTGGACATAAACCATCTGGAAAGTTTTCAAATTAGAAATAAGAGTTTAGCCTTGAGTGAATGGACAAAATATGGTGAGATAAAGAAGAGGAGGTGAACAGTTCAGAAACTTAAAATGGGGGAAAAACACTCATATGTAGTATTAAAAAATCATTTTAACTTACGTCTAACCATTTAACTTAATAAAAAGAATATGACGCCATTTTTAAGAACTTCAAACAATTTCAAAAATGAAAACAAATTTTAATGTCTTATCTAAGGAAGATATGCAGAAGCCTGGAAATTTTACATGTAGTTTCTCCAGAATGAAAATAAATAAGACAAATTTAGGAAAAACCTGATGCAGTATTTGTTTTATATCTTTGTTATGCATTCAAAAAGGGTCAAATAGTCTAACAGCAGGGCGACCGACTTGGAGAATAGCGGCTAGAATTCTCCCACCCTTCATTATTCTGTTCTTTTCTTACAATCAAAAATGCAAAAACAAAACAAATTATAATGCCCTACTTTTCGACTTCTGCATATAAGAAATACGTATCCGAGGATGTAATGAGACTGGCCAGCTAAAATTCTCAGTTCTTTCTCCTACATTCAACCTCAGAACTCTTAGCTCTATTCTTTGCAAAAAGCAGGCAAACAAAAATAAACAAAAGTCCATTTTGTACTTGCGTGTGAAATGTGCACACCACAGGGCAAATGTGATCACAGTAAAAATGTGCAAACGTGGCAGTTAGGAAATATCATTGCAATCGCTAGTCCATGGAATTTCAATCCCTTTGATGAAGATACTATCTTTCAGCTAAGTCCTGGCAGCAAACCTTCGGTTCCTGTTAGACCCCTCCCTCTCCTGTCAGCTGCTAGGCTCCACCCAGAGGGATGGGGGCTCGCCCTCTCTATCACAGCTAAGCGTTCCCAGACACAGGAGAAACCCGGGTTTTCTGCAGGGCACTCGACGCGCGCAGCTAAATGCCCTCGCTCTGCAAAGGGCAGCTGGAAATGGATTTAAAATGGCAACGCGGACCAATCAGAGCCTCCGCGCCTCCTCCGTATCCCGGGAACCTGGAACTCCTGCTTAGGGCTGTAAAGTAGGCGTTTTTTATTCCACAGTGGTCTGTAGATTTGGAGAAAATGTCTTCCTCCGTGAAAGTTTTTTTTTTTTTTTTGGAATTAATCCAAAATAATTTTGGGTGTGATGTGTGAAAATATCAACCTATTTTTTTTAATTAGGACTCTTGTTATTCAACGATAAAAAAAGATGCCTTTTTAACTGTGCTCCACCTTAAAAAAAAAAAAAAAAAAAGACTGTGGTCGTTATGGTATTCACACAACACAGAAACAGCCCAAGTAATAAAATTAGGACTTGGCAGAAAGGGAGTTCCCAGGGAGGTTAAATCGAGGTAAATCGAAGGTAGACTTGGACCGCTGGCGCAAGCGCGGTGTTAGAAATCTAAGAGGTCCCTACGTGAGTCAACCCTTTTACCCTGCAAACTTTGGAATCCAGGTAGATACAGAGCCAGTCGCGGGGGGTGGGGGGGAGGCGTGCGGGGGAGAACTCGCGTTGTCTGGAGTCATTCCCGGAGAAAAAAACTCAATGGAGAGGCTCGAGCGCTCAGCAAGCGCGTGTGCACATTGTCTGCACGTGTGCATGTGTCTGCGAATGTGCATGTCTCTCTGCGTGCATGTGTGCATACACGTGGTCACGGGCTTATTTACGCGTGTGTTTATGCATGCGTATTTATGCATGCGTTTATGCATGTGTCTTTGCAAATGTGCACGTGTATCTGTATGTGTGTGTGTGTGTGTGTGTGTGTGTGTGTGCGCGCGCGCGCGCGCGCCGGGTTGTACAATCTGTGATGAGGGCATTCCCAGGGAGAACGCGGCTGCAGGCAGCCAGCTCCGACTCCTCTTCATTTCCTTCCCACTCGCAGGCAACTAAAACTCCGCCGCGCGTGCAGCTAGACGCCTCCCGCGGAGTACTGGCTCCGCTCCGTGGAGGTGCAGGTAAAGGCCAAGCACCTCAACGCGGCTCCGGGACGTTCACATTCCCGCGCCTTCCCGGGACAACCGCCCAGGGGCGACCTCGGGCGGCGGGCGGGGCTAGACTGGCGGCGAGCCGGCCTGGGATCCCCGGCCTGTCCCTTTAACCCTGCCGCGGGGTGGGAGCACGTGAGCGGGGCTCCGGGTGGCACCCGGGCGCCACCGCCGCCGAAGCAGTTGTATTTCGAACGCTGCCGCTGGCCCGTGGCCAGGCGCCTGGGCTAGGCGGTCCGCCGGGCCTCCCTCCTCCTCGTACTTTCCCTCCTGAGCAGCCCCCTCCCCTTTATCCGCCCACGAGTAGAGGTGGGCACTCCCCACACACACACCCGCCGCCCCCTCCTCAAGCGCACGCACTCATCCCTCGTGAATCCCGGGGCAAGAACTCAGCCAAGTCCCAGCCCGGGCGGCGCGCACTTGGTGCAGGACGCCGGCCAGAGCAGCGCGTCCCCCTCCCGCCCTCGGGTGCCGCCGCCGCCCGCTCCCGCCACCCGCGGAGGCGCGGTGCCTCCCCCTGCTCGGTGCATTGCCTGCAGTCAGTGCCTGACCCGGTCCGGCGCGGACCCCGCATCCTCCGCTCTCCGGCTGCCCACGGAGCTACTTGTTTTCTCTCTTTCTCTTTCTTGCTCTGCGAGCGCGGAGCGGGGAGGGAAAAGGAGAAGGACGTCTTTCCCCGCCTAACTTTTCAAGGGACACAATTCACTCAAAGTCTCTTCCCTCTCCGAGCCCTTTCCGAAGCGCTCCCGGTGACCGCAACGCCTGATCCCAAGCGGAGAGGGGAGCCTCTCCCACGTCCCCCCTCGCTTTCTCCTCCTTCGCTCTCCTCCTCTCGCTACCTCCACCGCCACCTCCACCTCCGGCACCCACCCACCGCTGCCGCCGCCACCAGCAGCGCCTCCTTCTCTCCTCCTCCTCCTCCCCTCTTCTCTCTTTTTGGCAGCCGCTGGACGTCCGGTGCGGATGGTGGCAGCGGCAGCAGCCTAAGCAGCAGCAGCCCTCGCCACGCGCCAGCTCTCGCCCACCCGGCTTCCTTCTCGAGCCCTACCCCCCCAATCTCCCGAAAGGTGCCGGGACATTTGGGGCGGCGGAAGCGAAGCGGCTGCAGCGGCGGTAGCGGCGGCAGCGGTAGCGGCGGCGGGAGGCAGGATGAGCGCACGCGGTGAAGGCGCCGGGCAGCCGTCCACTTCAGCCCAGGGACAACCTGCCGCCCCGGCGCCTCAGAAGAGAGGACGCGGCCGACCCAGAAAGCAGCAGCAAGTCAGTATGCGGGCGGGCCGGGGGCAGCAGCCCACCTCCACCTCCTCCGCGAGGGTCCTGCCACGCGCGCTGACCGGAGCTGGGGAGCCCAGTGGCCGCCGCGGCCGCGCGCCGCGGGTCGGCCAGGGGGAGGGGGAGGGAGAGCGGCGGAGGCTCGGAAGCCCGCGCCCCTCCGGGCCGGGAGGTGGGGAGCCGCTGCTGGCGGCCGGGCGGAGGCGGGAGGTGGGGTCGGGCGGAGCGCGTCCTCGGACTTTCGCTATTGTGCACGGCCCGGAGAGGCGCGGTGTCTCCTGGGGACGGCGAGAGCCCAGGGTCTGACACCCGGGGCTCGCTAGACGCTCTCGGAGCCGCTTCTGCTGTTGCCCGGGGGGAATGAGATGCCCGGGCGTGGGGGGTGGGGGCACCGGGGTTGGAGGTGTTGGGAGTCCCGGGGAAGCTCCCGGAGACGCTTTCCCGCCTACCGGGACAACTTAGGGGTGGCGGACTGGCGTGCTGCGGCCGCCCATTTGCGCCCCCCGCCCCCCAGTTCTCCGTGTCCCGAGACTCGCGCCTTCCCGACAAAGAGCTCGTGGGCCCGTCGGGTGTTCTCAGGGCTCTTTAAATGCCGCGCGACAGCCCCTCCGCGAGCCGCAACCGCGAGGGTGTCCCCGAGATGAAGCCACGGGAGAGCCTGGGTATCCACCGGCCGAGGTGAACCCGTTTGGCCACGGGCGCGGAGGAAAGTAGTGGCCGAGAGGGTGCACGGTAGCTGGGGTCACTTCCTCGCCAGGCGTCCCGTCCCCCCCGCCCCCCGCCCCTGGATTCCGCGCCTCAGAGCTGCAGATAAAAATGTACTTCTCGAGGGCGAGCGGTTGGGGGTTGGGAGGGGACGATCGAGGGGCGCCCGGGACCCCGCGGAGTGGAGGGTTTTGTCTGCGGATGCAACCAATTAAGCGTGCAGCCGGCGCTTGCAGAGCTGCGCGCAGCGCCCAGGGCGGGGGGTTTTGTTTGCCGCAATTTCCAAGCCTCGGCGGGCAGGGTGAACGAGACGTGTCTATTGAGAACATTTAAAACTCGGCTTCCGCGGGCTTTAAAACTTCTGGGTCCTTGTGCCGCAAATCCCTTCCTTCAGGGTAACAGCAAGGTGGCCGAGAGCAAGGTGGGGGCATCGAAGTTTTTGCCTGCCCGCGCTACGGTTTAGAAAAACTGAGGGGGCTGTACCTTTTGAAATCATCAAAGAAAACAAGCCAATCTAGAGGCCCCTGCGTTTTCCCGCTCTGCCCCTGCGACACTTCATACCGCGTTAGGATCCTGTTTTACACCTCCCAGGAAGTCCCTATCCTCCCCCTCCCCCTCCGTTTCCCACCCACCACCAGCCAGTTCTCTCTAACGCTAGCAGTTGCTCGCCCTCTCCGAAAAGAGAATCCCAAAGAAATCGCAGTGGGGTCTGGAGGTGATTGGAGGCTGGATGTTTGAGTTAAGGCAGAGTTACAAAGAAAGAAAAAATGTGTCTCCGATGTGTTTGTTCCGGATGTGCCCACTGGCGCTAGTGGTCTCGCAGAAGCTTGCAGGGAACTGCCCCCAGATTTTCCAAGTAGGATACAAATTTTCATTGAAGACTTGCTTGGTTTTAACTTCCCCAGTCTCATTGAATCACCGAATCTGAATGAAATATAAATTGATGATTCCCTGGAAAAATATTTAGACTCTGGAATATTAATCATAGTAGTCTCTTAACCACTTGAATATTTACTACTTGGCATAGAAGCCGTTTAAAGTTTTGCTAGACCTATTGATAGTTTCAATTTCTCCTTTCCAGAGTTTTCCATTCCTCCTCCCTTTTTACCTTTTCGTTTTCTCCACTTCACCCTGGAGAGTTTTTCACCCAAAAAAGTTTTGTAGCAAGTTTGTTTATTTTTATCAAAAGATATTTAAATTTAGGCTGGAGACCATGCTTGCATCTCCAAAAGGAAGTGGAGAATTGAAGCAATTATCTAGGTAATTCAAGCAAAACCTCCCACCACAGATTTACCATAATTATTTGGAAAATTTTAGGGGGGGGATGGAGTTATTTTGAGTTGAAGAACTACAGTAATTGCTCCAATATTTCACTCAATGTGTTGATTGAGTCCTAATAGACCTCAGTGCAGATACACAGAGAGGATTACAAAATCATCTCTTCGGTGTGGAAGATTGCTGAAATAGTTATGATGTTAGCTTCATCTTTCTGTTTGAAATGCTGTTACCCTGGAAAATGAATTTGTGTGAAATGTTTATTATTTCGATGAGTTGCCAGATACATAACCATGCATATTTACACCTTAAAAAAGTATTTCTTTCTAGAAGAGAGTTTGTCCATTTTTGTTACCTTTGTAGGGTTGAAAAGGAATCCAGTTTTCAGATGCAAAATAGAATTTCCTCTTTGAATCCTGGGATTAAAAGTACAGTTATTTCCCCTTTCTGTAAACTCTGTAACCATTATCATTCATTTACGTTTGAGCTGAATGTGTTCCAACAGCTCTGCTGAACAGCACATGCAGAAAATAGGGCTATAGAGTCAGGGTCAATTTCTTTCAGACATTCTTGCCACAACAGCATTTTTCTCCCCCACAATTAGGAGCCAACCGGTGAGCCCTCTCCTAAGAGACCCAGGGGAAGACCCAAAGGCAGCAAAAACAAGAGTCCCTCCAAAGCAGCTCAAAAGGTGAGATCTCTCAAGTCAAGCTCTCTTCACTTTCAGCCACCACAGGAACCTCCCTGTAATTTTCCCATTCCACATTCACACCTAAGGATTTGTCCCAATTGGGTAATCCCAGATTCACTTCCTAGTAAAATTTCTCAGCAGATGCTTAGTCTAAAGCATTAGGAAGATATGGCAGTGTTGATTTCAGGCAATCACCAGATAATAGGAAACTGAAAATGGGGGTAGGGTGGGTGGGGAGGAGGAGTGGAAAATGTCACAATTTAGATTTCAGCAGTTATGAAATAATTACCCAACAAATCAGTAACTGTAGATTTTGCCTGATGGTGATGTTTTTTGCATTTCTTTCAACATAATAAAGGTTGACTGACTTTGTGCCTACTTATAAGACTGCTATAAGCCAAATCCCCCTGTTAAAGTTAAGTACTTTGCCAAAGAGATGATAATTAGAAGTAAATCCAATTTTAGGTTACTGGAAAAATTTGTGAATTTTACAGCTCTAAATGTGATGATAAAGTAATGCTGTTTGCTTTACAATAAACTTGCAATATAACATATCAGAAGCTCTCAAAAAGTCTATCAACTAATATAAAAATGCTACCAATGGTCATTATTTAAATACATTTTTGACTTATTTAATGTATATATTTGGCATGATAGACTCCTGTGAAATGTAAGTAACTTTCAGTGTCTTTCCTAATAAATTTTAAATTGCAGTTTAAAATAACATCATGTTGGTTGTATTTGAGCAAGTAGGAATTTTCTCAGATTCAATGCATATACAGAGAACTAAAGGTAAATGTCAAATTCCCCTTTTTTGGCTTTTTAAATAAATCAGAAAAAAGTTCCTGCATTTAATTTATAGGTTTGTATGTTACCAAAACAAAACTGCAAAATTCAGAAGTTGAATTTAATTTTTCTTTTTAGAAAAAAGTACAGTATGAGTTTAAAAAAGGGCTATATGCTCATCGTTTGGAGGAATTAATGTTTTGTGTGGTTTTCTCTGACTGTGAACACTAACCATATTATATGTGATAGTTTTCAGTGTTGTAAAATGCCATAGCAACCAAGTGATACATATAAAGTTATTTAGGGAGTAACTATGAGTTCTTTTCTGTTTTAAGTCTTGAACAGGCTTAAAGGAACAGATTTCTAGTATATTTAAATTCAACTTTCTGAGATTGAAAATTTGTGCTTCACATTTAATCAGATAAACTTTGAAGTAACTTTAAATTATTCTGTCATTCAAAAGTGACAGTGTGTAATCTGCTATTCCTAATGTGGATGCTTTGTTAGATTTTACCTGGTTTATTAAATTAACTGAAAAAGACTAATTGAACAGAGGAGGGTTTTTCAATTTTTTATGTTGTCTAAGTGTGAGATTTACTAACATAATTTTTCTCTAACAAGATGAGAAAGGAATATCTCGTTAGGTAGTTAATAAGCATTTAAACTATGATGTAATTACTTCTTATAGTGTCTCCCAGAAAAATCTTCAGTTTCATCAGTGTTTTTAAATAAGAAGGAAAGGAAAGCAAATTATCTTTTAGATTTCCCTGTATTTTCTGAATGAGTAAAGAGATGCTTCCATCATCTTCTCTTACTTTGAGTTTACCAATGACTAACCGAATCTTTATTGACAAAAGGAAAGTTGAGACTTATGCCTAATTTACCACCTAAAGCAAAATAACAACAAAGTTGACCTCTTCCCAAATAAGGTTTGATTTATTTTTAGTTACTTTAATGATAAGCATTTACAAATGACCCTACTAGGCTATTTATCTTGCTGATAATTTTTCATGTATATGCATACATAGTTACAACTTCCAAAACAGAAGATTTTATTCCCCCCCAAAATTCTCCCCCTAAATCTTTTATTTTTCCAGCCATACTTACATAATTTTCTATGAAATTTACCCATTTAATAAGTGGTTAAATATATTTACCCCTAACACGACTATGATATTTCTTCAGTTTTATAAATAATGCTTCATTTAGAGAAGATAACACTTTGCAAATAATGAGTAACATTGATGGATTGTTCATAGCATGTATAAATTTAAGGTATTTTCACTTTTAAATCAGTATTTATTGAATTTATTACCCTATTTGAACCATGATTGTCAAATATTTATTTATCAAACATCATATTCTAACAAAATAGATTTGATTTATGTAAAAACCTATGTTCTTTATATATAAGATAAATATACCTTGTTAGCCTGACCAGAATAGACATGAGAAGTCTTCTAAGATTAATACATTGGATTCTTCTATAAATCAAGACTCATCGAAATAAAAAATATATAACAAAATTGGTAAGTATGTAAGAGGACAGAACTTTAAAATTAGAGAACTTTAAAATTATATACAGTATACAATGGAATCCTGATGAAATTGTTTAAAATTTCTTACTGTTTGGAGTTTCTCTACTTACACAGTTTGTGTTTGGATTTAGTAACTGGCCTTGGGGCTTTTGAAAACAAAACTGCTTTTTGGAAAATTAGCAATGTGAAGCTTGACAGTGCATGTGGAGTTTTGTAAGACCAAATGGACAGCTACTAACTTCGCAATTTTAATTTTAGGCCATGTTCAATATAAAATTGATTTCTATAATATATAAGACAAACAGTTTCAGCAACATCATTTCTCATGCTTTGAACTATGGGAAGAAAATGTGATTATTCTTCAATCTGCTTGTATTCAATTATAAGAAATTTCCACAGATGATCATTATGTGGTTATTTTAGTCCTCCCCAAAAACTCAGTAATCTGAGTGCTTAAAATCTGTCCCTGAACCAGTTTTATGTTGTTACCTTAATGAAAGAAAATAAATCAGAAGCTAATGTTTTCCTGAATAGCTTATCCATGTGTGTGTCTTGAACCTTATAAAAAACTCTTTTAGTTTGAGGTCTCCCTGCAATCAATTGTCTCTGAATTTCCCTTTTGTTTTATTTTGTTTCTCTTTAATATTTCTGCTGGATAGAAATATTTTGTCTCCTCACATTTCCCATGTTTGAAGAAAAGAAAAGTAAAATATCCTTTATGTGTAGGTTAGGTTTCTCAGTATTGCTTTTTAATCATGAGAGAATGCTGGAAGAGTTGCCATAAATTCTCTAGTGTTTGGAGTCACAAGTCAGATTCATCTGTAAGTCTCAGTCAGTTCTCACTCAGCTACTTTTAGCAAGAAATGTTTTTTTCTGAGATTAAATTATGTTTTAAAATAAGGCAATTGCTTGTTTAAAAAACCTCAGGTGAATTAGCCCTACTCCACAATGTCATAGATTTGTTTCACTTCCCTCTGACCAGGTATAATGACCAGATGTAGAATACAAAGTACAGAATAAAAGTATTGTCTAGACAAAGCATGTACAGTTCAAATAATGCATTCAGGGTGGAAAAATAATGCATGCCACCCATTTATTCATACAAAGAAGACCTGATATAAACTGGATACTATCAAGGCAGATTTTTGTTTCTTGTAGTCACATTCTTAAAAATATTTGTATTTTTGTAAAAGTTAATCACATATTTTAGGATGAAGGATTGTAGATTTTGCTCATCATTTCAGATGAATGTAAAGCATAGATGCTAAAGAAGGCAGGATTTTCTTTCTCTTTTTTTTTTTTTTTTTTTTTTTCAGAACATAGCAGGCACAATTGAAGAGGTTAATGAAAGGTATCAATATAGTTTGGTCAGAGAGAGATGGTACTGGAAGTTGTCATAAGTTCCAGACTATGGCTTCTGTTTTACAAGCATAACTCAGCTTCATCCCTCTGTGTCTTAATGGGCAGGTCATTTCCAGTAGGATTCAGAGTCCTATCTAAATATACAAATTAATTCAGACAGAGGAAATTAAGTAAAGCTCAACTGTTTTGTCCATTATCTTGGTATTTCAAGCTGACCTACCTAAACAAATTGACTTTTTTGTTTTACTTCACTTTGCCAGGGATTACCAAGCCTTAAAGCATAGTAAATTCTGTCTAGTAATGCTTTGACTCATCATGGCTCATGCTACAAATACAGGGGACTGAAACATATTTGAAATATGTGTTTCATACTACTCCAGGGGACTCAAAGTTCTAATTGTTGGGAAGCTATCATTCTTTTAAACTTGCACGTCAAAAATTCCTCACTACTTTGTCCTACAACTGGACTCATCTCAAAGTTTCAACAGATCTTTTGCTAAGGAGGTGGAACCTGCAGCAGTTTCGTATCCTGTTGTACTTCATTTCTTTCTTGAGAATAGATAGATGATAAAAAGCATTTTATGTCAGTTAAATCATTCAGACCTTTCTTGTCCTGTAAGCTGACTTTCTGCAGAGCTCACACTGGCACCACAAAGCTTGTAACAAGTGTGGTATTCTGAATCTCACTATCTTAGATTTTGTGTCAGTGCAACATTGACTAATTTAAGCACTGGTTTTAATACATGGAACACTTTTGGATGGCATCTCTAGTTGACTTAAAGAATGATGTTGTCACCCTCTTTTCTCCAGGATAAGATAGGGAGCAGTTTTCTCAGAAGGTAACCTCTGGGATCTCTTTGTATCATTGCTATTGATTCCTCTGATTACAAAAAGAGTTAGGGGGAGAATCTTAAACTTTGAAAATGATAACCTTTCCTATCATTTTAGTCTTGGACCTAATTTAGTCTTTGCATAGGTAAAAATAGCTGTAAGTGATACCATGAGAGTTGATAATAAGGACTTCATTGGAGCGAATGAACTATAAATGGATAATAGAATTTGTATTTCCTATTAGAAAATATATTGTGATAGTAAACTCATAACTTTTAAAACACAGATTACACTCAAAATTTAAAAACCAAGAGAACAGGGATATCAAAAAGGTAAAATGAGAATGACTCACTGCTTAGTCTAGTCAACAATTCACTTGATTTTGATGCTGGTGAAAACTCTTTGCAATTCTCAAAGAACAACAGAAAGAAATAAAATGTGACTTTCCAGATTTGGGTAGCTGGCTCCATATACTTTGATGTCCAACAGGTCTTAGTCTTAGTTTTAAAATATCTTTCTGTCATACATTTATGAACTCACACATATAAAAACAAAATAAGGCACTACTGTCTTCAAATATTTTTCCACTTGTGTGTGTACATACTCTCATGTGCACTGAATGATTTGGACTTGGGAAATGCTGGCTTTCTTGCATTATCAAAGTACATATATGATAATGTTTAGAATCACAAAATATCTAAATTCAATACAAAAGTCAGAATCAGATAATTCTCTAGGTTCTCACTTATCCATTATAGAAAGTTTGGAATTGTTTTACTTTTATCTGCTCATTTAATTTTACCAAAGAAGTATTTTTTAATGTATTTACTCATGGCTGTTTTATTTTATTTGGGAATCTCCCCAAGAACAAACCGTTTATTGCCTTGAAATCAGACTGGGGTCTGCATTCCAGTGCTTATGAAGGTGGACAGCTTAACTTCGTGCTTGTGAAACGGGACAAAATAGCTGCCTTACTTAAGCAAGATAATGCTCAGAAACAGAGAATTGGAAGATCTTTTTAAGGGTCATATTTTAAAATATAGAAAGAAGAAATTATGTTTAAGTACCTACCAATGGGTAGCCTTTGTCAGACACTTTACATATATATATATATATATAAAATATATATATAATATATATATTAACTTCTTTTATCCTGTGATATGGCCATTATGGTGTTCATTTTACAAATGGAAACTGATCTAGAGATGTAAACTATGATGTGTGTCTAATGTTCAACTGGAGTCTCTGATGTGCTGGCATTTGAATTCCAATCTGATTCCTAAACTTATGATCTTTCCTCTGCATCTGCTCTAAAAATTTTTTTAAATATTTGCCACAAGCTAGAGTATATGAGGGCCAGTAACCTGACAGGCAGCTTGGAAATTGGGTTTAAAGCAGCTTTTGGAGGGTGGTTTACTACAAACTTAAAAAGAAATTGGAAATGTACATCTACTACCCGCAATACCTCGATTTCTGGTCCCCAGAGGAAACCAATTTTTTTTTGCTGTTTTTGGAGCATATAAAACATCCAGAAGTTTACTAACTTGTTCAGTAGAGGGACTCCATGAAATGCTTCCTAAAGTCCTACCAAGCCTTAGAATTTGGATGACGAGAAGGAAGACAGACACATATAATTTAAGTGCCAATGTTTATTTTCCTTCCTTCCATCAACAAATGTGTATTGAGCGCACCTTGTGCACCAGGCACAAACACTAAGCCCTATTTCCAGTCCACCAGTTCTATTTGTTGATTGGATTCCCTTCTTAATTAAGTTAAGAGTTAGTATTTGGATTAAATTAAAAATTAGGTAATTTTTTTTTTCCTACTTCATGGTACCAGAACTTAGAGCAAAAAAAAAAAAAAAAATTAAATCAAATTTACCATTTAATGTTCCTTCTATCCCTCATGAACTTGCATCTAAACATACTATAAAATTAAATACACAGTTCTGAATCTCAACTTAAAAATAATCAAAATGTAAAGACAAGCAGGGAAGAAATAACATTCTTAACAAAATATGATATGATATTTGCAAATATTTAGAGTGCTGGTCTTGGTCTGAAATGTCAGTTCTTATAAATGCAGACCTCCTCCATAAAAGGAGTAAATACTTAGAAGGAATTGTGTCACAGTTATACTTGGATTTGTATAGTTGAGAACTGAATTCCACATTCCACTCTGACAAAGGAAAACCAAATATACACTTACAGAGTATTGCCTATGTTGTCCTATTTTAAACAAAACAAACCCCTAAAAGACTTTGTTTGTCTTCTATTGAAAAAATAATATTTTGAAGAGCATTGAATGTAGGAAAAAAATGTTAAAGTCAGTCTTTCTCAGTCCATGAAAATCCTGAATCTCTGGTGATTTATGAACTAAAATCCTAACTTGTTTTGCAGCCTTTGTGAAGTTTGATCAGAATGATTAAATATTGTGGATTTTAAAGAACAATGAAAACCTCCCAGATCGACGCCACACAGCACAGCTAATGTGTTTCTTCTAGATGTGGCCTCAGAAGAGGGTTTCACTTTACATGTAACACTGGCCCGAAGACCAAGGAACAAGTTTGCTTTTAACAAGTCTAAGTGATAATCATGATATTTTGCCCTTTAGTTAATGGTGTGAATTTTATTTTTGAATAGACTGTTGTAAATGAGATGCTCACTTAAAAAGTGGTCTTATTTTGCAGGGCTTCTCTTGGAGAGATTTGCTTTCTCTAGCTTTGAATTCAGTGAAACCAATTTAGAAAACAACTCTCTCTTCAACAGATTTTAGATACCCAGGAATCGCATCATGGCCCCTGAAACAGAACAACTCTACAGAGAGAACCTGGTGCAGCACTGTTAGCCCCTGAGGTCACCAGTCTTGTCCTCTCAATCCCACCTCCCACCCCCATGTTCATAAAAAAGCATTTCTAATCTTTCGTGTTTATGTAACTTCCTACTGGCTCAACCATACACTCTAACAGTTGCTCCCAAAGACTGAGTCAGATACAGCTTCTGTTTTAGCTGTTTTAGCTCACTCTGCATTAGCTGAAGGGTTTCTTAAGAGCTTCATTCTGACGTGAAAAATTGCTGTAATGGAATATTTGCATTGACTGAAACTTCTATGACATTGGACTAATTTGAAGGAAATCCTCCCTTTTAAGAGTGCATCCGCTTAGGTGTGAAAGAACATTTACTGAGCAATTAATTCATAGTAGGCACTCCACTCCTCATAAGAGGTGTTATCTCCCTTTCACACCAAATTGAGATTTTCAGGAAGTGCCCCAAGTCATACAGTGAAAAATGGCAGGGCGGTGATTCGATCTAACTTTCCAAAGTAGAGTCTGTGTGCCTCTCAGGACGTCTTCCTCACTCCCTGAGACAACACAAGTGAAGAAGGTGTGATTCTCTGGGCACTCTTGCCTTTAACGTAATCTAATTCATGCCCTTTTAACTGAAGGTAAGATGATGCCAGTAATTCCTGAGCATAAATTATTCTTTTGTGGAGTCAAAGTAGTAAACATTGATTCCTGGTGCCAAAATCTGACAGCTCATCTAAAGGCTACCAGGTTTATTTTTGTTCCGGGAAATTACTAAGTCAGTGGCAATTTTAATTAATTAATTAAAATCTCTTCATCTGGTAGCAGGTGTGTGTAGGTGAAGGGGCAGTGTCAGACGGATGGGAGCTAATTCTTAAAATCCTTGGTCTGCCCTTTGCTGGCTTTCCGTGTGAGCCTGAGTGATGTTCTTCATCTGTCTAATATTTCGTTGGTCATCTGCACAAGAAGAGAAATAGTAATACCTACCTTATACGGCTGTTGTAAAGGTTAAGTTAACTCACTTGAGTGTCTAATCCTAGTGCTTGGGTATTTCAAGTGCCTGGTAAATGTGAATGAACTTTACAACTATATAGAGTTTGGGTAGTAATCTGTTGGATAGTAATGCAGGTCATTGTGATATTTAGTGAGAAATCTTGTGGTTTATTTTGTCTGTCTATCCATCCTGTACTTGTTATCTATCATCTGTCTCTTTTTATTAGGCAGATTGAAGAAAGAGAAGAGCTTCATTCATCAGTGTAGACAATTACAATGGGTAATTTTAGTATCATATACCAAGTGCTTACTGGCTACTAATTCAGGTAACAAGCAAAAATACAAAATAAGTTATCCTACCTCAGGTTACCTTTATTTTTGTGTTTAGATAGCTTTGGGATGATTCACACTAATAGGATAATATGTGCTAAATTTTCTTTATCACTAAAAGCATAACTACATGTTTTTCAAAAAGATGTATTGCATTGTTATATTTGGGGTTGGGTGAGTGGTGATAGACAGAGGGAAGTTACAGATAATGCTAAAATTTGATTTGAAAGAGAAAAAACAACCACACAATAAAAAAGTTATATGATGTAAAGCAATGAAAGAATTTCTCCAGGTAGTTAGAAATGTGATGTCAGATATGTGTTGAGTATGGAGTTATTGTTAATACTGTACATCTTTATGAGTTGTTACTTTTAGCATCCCTAGTTTCCATCTCATAGGAAAACATCATTGATTTCTGCCAGCATTTTTTCTTTATGTTTTAGGTGAACTGATTCACAGATGATTCTTTTGACAAGGATGTGTATAAAATATTTTTTTTATTCTTTTTAAACTTGCTTTTAACTTTCACTGTAGGTAGGAGTGGTTTGCAAATTATAGAACAGTATGTCAATACTATTTTTTTGTAACTTTAGTTGTGAAAATCTTCATCAATCATGAAATACTCATTTTCTAAAACACTAATTTATGTAATTATGGGTATGGAGTAATGTTCTTTTACTAAAGACAGAAATGCAAGCAAAATAGCTTTGTAAAAAATTTTCATGCATTTGAAAGATCGGGAGTCTTCTATAATAAGGGTGGCATTGGTGTTTATATCATGCAGTGATGTCAAAGCAGGCAAGAAGAATCTGTTTAAAAATGGAAAATATAATAAATCTTAAGGAAGATTTTTATTTATTGTTTTTTCATGAAATAATGGTGGTAGTTGATTTTATTTTCCATCTTACATAGAAAAGTCAAAAGGTAATAATGCTCTTGCACCCCAAAATCCATTTTCACCTGACTTTGAAGTGTCTTCTTTGTTTTCTATGGAATCTACATATCTAGGAGGAATTGCCTCCAGACGTAAATTTTTAAAACAAATTTGATAACACATCTGCAAACTGGAACATTCCTTCATGAAAACTGCCTCCCTTATAAATAATTTTAAGTAGGAAATTATAAGATGTCCTTTTTCATTTTGCAGAAAGCAGAAGCTACTGGAGAAAAACGACCAAGAGGCAGACCTAGGAAATGGGTGAGTAATAAGACATAATTTCTATTCTTTATTTTTTGTTTTGAAAGTAATTATTGGGGTTTTTTTTGGATACAAACTACTTTTATTCTCTCAATTACACACATTCCAGCTTCCAGTTTGATGAATCTCTGAAAGGGTTAAGACCATAGACAGATCATCACCACTGCTTCTATTAGGTTCCAGAAGTTTACTCAGAACTCTTTTCTTTCCTGGGAGCGGCTCCTTTTTCTCTCTTATCAACATGAAAAGAGTCTCCACCTTCTTTCAAGTGGGTAACAATGAGATGACTTGTTCAGTGAGTCAAGTAACTAAGGTTAAAGGGTATTATGAAACCTTGGAAGTTGATTACAAATAGTGATACAGGTCAGATGAAATGTGTAGAGATAATTTTACGATTTTCTTCTCTCTGTCTCTCTCCTCTTCTTGATTTTCTTGTGTTTCTTCTATGGCTTATATTTTGACACCTCTTTTTTCTAATTGGTTCCTTTTTTTTCCACACTGACTTTATTAGGAAGTCAGGTTTTTTGTTTGTTTGTTTGTTTTTTCCTGAGTCCAGGCTTTTATTGAAATTTAGGGAATGAAACAATGAATTTGGGAAGGTGAAAATGTGGGACCATCACATGGAACAGTTAGTGAGGGAAAGGAACTACAGCAGAAGGACAGGCCAGAGGTAGAGAATGGCTGCCTTCTAATGCTGCAGTATTTAAGTAACTGGATACAGCCACCTTGATTTATTCTAGACTTTCCAGGTACATTGTCAATAAAGAACTCTACACATACACACCTTTTTCTTTTTCCCAACATGCTTGGTTGCACATGTTTCAGCTTTCTGTTTAGTTCCAACTGAATGATTTCTTTCTAGAAGTATGAAGACCAAGGCCCATGGGAGTTGACACTTGTGACTACTGGCCACATAACTGTAATTGATTATAGAGAGTCAAACAAAATCTAAATTTCCCTGCACAGTCATTCCTTCCATTCCTCTCTAATGTCTACTGATGTCCATGATGAGCACCACAAAATAGAGTATTGAGTCACTCATTTAAAGTGCATTTGACAGAATCACAAATTTAGTAGTAGGAAGTCAGGTTTTAATGCTAGTGTTTTTGATACCCTTAGTAGTCATTCTCTACTGTTGTCAGAGACAGTGACATCCCTGTAAATACACTTGACCACACAAGCAATGATCCTGTACAGAAATTTTTGAGGCCAGAAATTCAGTGATTGCTTCAGAGCTTTACTAACGTTACCATTCAAAACCTGTTCTATTTACCTTGACTCTACCAATGTACTCTGGTCTGTCTTTCCCACTGACAGGGGAGAAGGGTCTTAAAAATGAATAAAGCCATTTCTCAATATGACAGCATCCTATATACCCAGTGTTACTTGTGATGGAATTTTTGGCTTTTCTTTTCTCTCTTCCTGATTTATATTTCATGCTCTCTTTTTTTTTTTCTTCAAGTTTCTTTGCTGCTATGCTGAATTATAATTTCCTGTAGCTTGCCATTCCTTTTGCCTCTAAAGTTCTGCATCACTTTCTATTTATACATTGGTATTGCCTTTCACCTAATTTATTCATCTTGTATTTTTTTTCCCCTCTGTTCAACATGTGTTGGGATTAGATTTCTTAGCACAAGGAAATGAAGATGATCTTTAGATTAAAAACATCTCAGTGTTACAGTATAACCTTAAAGTAGGAGCTTTTATTCAACCTCTGGTCAATAAATGAATTTTCTCCAGAACGGGTGGTGATATTATAGACTATGCTTTACTACTTTTAATGTTAGGAAAATCACTTCCTATTAAGGCTACTTCTTCCTTCCTGCAAAGTCCTTATCATAGAAAATTCTTCCATCTGAATCCCTGTAGCTTCTGCTAACTCTTCCTATGCCTTTCTCATGGGAATAATCAGAGCAGTTATTTCACTTTTACTCATGGTAGCCTTTCAAATATTTGAAAACAATTAGAAACAAAACAAATTGAAATATTTGAAAACAATTAGACCATGTCCCTTTATTCTTTTTCCTCAGTGAATATCTCTGGTTCTTTCCACTTTTTTCTCATGAAGGAACCTTGTTATCCTCTTTTGAACATTTGTTTTTTAATCTTTTAAAATATATCACGTAGCACTAAGTATGATATTCTAGGTATGGGCTCTATAACCAGTGGGTTTGTCACCTTTTATCACCCCCCTTATTACATGTTTGGTACTTATTACATACTACTCCTTAATTAGTTACACCAAAATTTAATAATGAGAAACCCCAAACAGCTATTTTATTACATCCCTGAATTCTTTGGACTAGGAACATGGACAGGTGTTTTGCAACTATGTCAATCTGGGTAGGTTCATCATTAGTTCTAGCAGCTAAGAATGTTGGAGACCTTAGAATTACCTTCATAGAATTCTTGATAATTAATGGGAAAATTAGGCAGCAAAGAAATGGGCTCTTGAGCTTCTTTCTCACGTTCTAATTCTTCCTTGGGTTCTCCTCAAGCTTTCTCCTCTCTGGTCTCCCAAGGTGACACCACCTTTTTAGCCTTGCCTCCTAGGCCCAGCTGTGCCCACTTACATGTGTGCATGCCCACTGGGCCCAGGTGTATACAGTTATGGGGAGTATGCAATACCACAGGTACAAGTCATAGAGGCTACTGGCCAATGGGTAAAATCCCTGAAAACTCATTTATCATACATAGATCATAACAGAAAGACTTTCTCTTGTTTCTGGCTGTCTGGACTCTCAACCAGGAGGCCACAGCAACTGGAGTGACTTTAGGGCTTGGTTTCTAGGATCTGGAGCCTTCTTCATTCACTGATCTGGTGCTTTCGCAGAACTGGTTTGAAGACCGTGCATCTGGGAACATCCAGCACATGATCTTTCTAGTTTGATAGTCTCAGTGTAGTTAGTCAGCCTTCTTGTATCTACTCAGGGTATTGTGCCAAATGAGGGGGAAGCAGCAAAAAGGTTTTTCTTAAAAAAAAAAAAATTAATCTGAGAAATCAAATCAAAAGAATCTACTTTCATTATACTCTAGTGAGCACACTGTTGACTGTTGCTAGTGTTCTATGTATAAATTACAAGCCTGCCAATTTCTAAACATAACTTTGAAAAGACATCCATCCATTAAATTAATGAATGGGAATGACTTGTATAAGTTTTTTTCAAGGTCACATGGTAGAAAATAGATAAGCAGTTTGAAATAATGAGCTAAATGGTCAGTGCCATGAAATACGTTGTAAATAAATGCAGTGAAAATTAACCAATAGATAGCTTGCATCAAGTATGATTCACCACCCTGTCTCCTTCTCAGTTTTACTGAATTATAATTGACATATAGCAATGTGTAACTTTAAGGAAAACAAAATACTGACTTGATATGCTTGCATATTATGAGATGATTAACATAGTAGCTCTCATTAACAAACTTCCATTGTTTTACATAATTACCATTTCTTTTATATGGTGAGAATATTTAAGATCTATTCTCTCAGCAATTTTAAAGTACTGTGTATATAATACAGTATTATTAACTATGTTGTACATTAGCTTCCCAAACTCAGTCATGTTATAGCTAAAAGTTTCTACCTTTTGACCAACATCTCCCCATTTCTCCTATATCCCAGGTCCTATAAACCATCAGCCTACTCTTTATTTCCAGTAGATTGACTTTTTCTGATTCCACACATAAATGATATGAATTATGTGTCTTTTTCTGATTTAAGAATGTCCATAGATTCTTTCATGTTGCAGATAGCAGGTTTTCTTCTTTCTGGTGACTGAATAATATTCCATTGTGTCTGTATGTGTGTGTATGTGTGTTTGTGTATACTACCTCTTTGTTTTTTCATGTACAGGTGGACATTTGGGTCATTTTCCTTGAGCTATTTTGTACTGTTCACTAGTTAACCTTTGTCATGCCATTATCTTCTCAGAAACTTTACACGGCTCCAGAGTTGGGACACTTGACTTAATTCCAACTTGCACAGCAGTTTGATATCCTAGAGTTGATTGATACCTACCTATCTTCGTAGTTTTATTTACCCCTGCATATCCTCTCATGGCCAGTATTTCAGCCAAGCTATAGTAAAATGTGAAATAATTGAGAAATCTTTATAACTTTTCTCAAAAGATTCTTCCCTCAGTATTTGGGGTAGTTCTGGATTACAGACATCTGATTTTCATGCTGGATAAAGAAACCTGTATGAGGCATCTACCACAGAAACTCTTGCCTTTGGGGAAGAGTTGGGGGAGCCATCTTGATTGACTTTAGTGGCTTCTCATTTTTATTGGCTGGAAGTGAGGAAAATATTGTGTTGTGAATTGTTACAAGTCCCTGATTTGGTCCCCAAAGGAAAAGTTATTCTGCTTAGAAGAGGAAGTAAAAGGAACTGCACTTTTTTTTCTACACACTGTACTTACTCTTTACTTGTGCATTCTATTGGTAAAGTGTATAACCAGCCACAGCAAGGCGTTCAATTCAATGGTATTCTTTGCTGGAAAACTTGTACTTAAAAAACAAACAAACAAACAAAAAACCAAAACCCTGCATTTTCCATAGCAAAGCACATGGGGCTTGTGCTTTAGAGTAATTTTATATCTTTCCAGTAGTGTCATTCATGGATTTCTTTGTACTAGAGATATTTTTTGAACCAATGGGATTTACTCGGTAAATGGCCTAAAAACCAAATTGCTCCTCTTTTATTCCTATTTTTCATATGCATTGTTTGAGAGTCCTTGTACCTTTAAAAATATATCCTGTGTCAAATCTTACAGTGTCAAATAACAGGCCTGGGGGAAAAATCTGTAATTGGGATTGGTAGGTACTAGTTACTCAAAAGTCGATTCACCAACTTTAAGAATTTTTTACACATAATACTTAGGTACATTTTAGATCTATTTACAGTTAAGGGGAAATTTTTACATTGTTGCTGATAAGCCTTCCTTCTCAATTGTAGAGATTTGGTGTCATGTGTTGGTCATCAGCTGTTTTTCCAAATATGCACAAGCAAAGATCTATTGATTTCTCAGAACCTCTATGGAATTCTATTGCTCAGTTCTTCTACAAATTGAAACTAGACTTTAAATACTTTACATTTCTCAGCTTTTACCTAGGAAAGGATCCTACCACATTGGCAATGTAATTTAGAGAATGGAGTTATGGTTCAAGAATACTAGGAAATAATAAAGATGTTAACCTTGCTAGGAAATGCTCCATCCAGATATTGCCTAGTGTTGTGGAGCAATAGAAGCAAAGACTGTATTGAAAAAGAAAAAAATCACTGGTAATTTGTAGGTGTTTTGATTTCAGAATAGAAAATTAACTCTCCATTGTTAATTAATGGTTATTAGAGGAAAATAATAATTCTGGAGATACTGCCATTGACCTAGAAGTTGACCTAAGAACCAGATGTTGAAACTTAACTTCAGTTGGTTACTAGAAAGCTAGTAACAAACCCCAGCTGTTTCCTTGGGTTTCAGATTCTCTTTATTTGGTAATGGGGTGTGTGCAGTATGTCAATTTAAAAATATGCATTTCCATCCCATCTCCTGGGGCGGGGGAGTGGGGGTGGGTGGGGGGGTGGCAGTTGTCTCATTAAAAAACTTGTATACACAAGAAAGTGAGGTAATTTTATTTGCTATTCAGGCATGAGGATTCTGTATAAGCAACAAAGGTTTTTTATTTTTCTAAATTTTTAGAAATCTAGAAATTTAAATGATCATCCGAAGGTCAAGTAGAGAAAACTAAATCAGAATGAAACCTATAAAAACAAAATAGGAATGAAACCTATAAAAACCTATAAATCAGAATGATTTGTTGATCAAAACTCTATGGATTTCTTCTGAAGATTCTAGGCATTAATGCATTTTGGAACCTGGAAATCTAATTTTGAAGATATAAAATTAGGTTTTTATTACTTTCTCCTTCCAGATGTTAGCTAATTTTTTTCTTTTAGTTATTTGTAATTTTATACTAGCTTTATTTTAACTAAACTCAAACTTTGATGCTTAGAAATGAATATTTAGTAATGAACATTAATTTTCTACTGGAATCTGAAGGAAATAAATGATTGCTATTACACCAAAAGCTGTCAATGAAATGTGTGAAGACAAAAACCATTTTTTCTTTAGAAACTTGCAATAGCTTGCTATAAAACATGGGATATGCCCACTCCCAAACAAGTGAGTTTTTAATACGTGATCAATAATTAGAATATAGGTTATCTGATGTGTAAAATGTGTTCAGGATTTATAAGTGTGTTTTCTACAACTATTTCTTTCTTTACAATATTATATAAAAATGAAGTATTTTCCAAATCCAAACAGAATTTGGTGGGGGTGGGGGGAAAGTGCCTTCCTTCATAAATAGTTCACTGCGAAATTCACTGAAATGATTGTTCAGAATTATGAAATGTAATGTGAAAACACTAGCCAAACATACACAGAAGGCAAGAACTAGATATGGTTATTAATACTTTGAGTTAAAATTAACCCCTTTCTTTCTTGTTTGACTACTGAAATACTTTACTATTCTATTTATTTGTTTGTTTGTTTATATATATATGTATATATATACATATATATATATATGTATATATATATTGAGACTAGGTCTCACTGTTTTTGCCCATGGAACAGCAGGCTCCCATTGCCCGTGGCACCACAGACTCTAGCAATCCCCAGCCTCAGCTTCCCTGGTAGCCGGAATTACAGGCGTGCGCCACCACGCCCAGATATTTTTTGGAGAACTAGGTCTCGCTATGTTATCCCGAGCGGGACTCAAACCACAATCCCCAGCCCTAGCCACTTCAGACATGAAGTGGTATCCCTGGCTTACAGACATGAGCCACCATGCCCAGCATTACTAGTCTATTTAAATGAAGTCATTTTAAAAAGAAAATGATTATCTGTCCTTCTTTTTCATCCAGTTCAGTTTGACATGGCAACTTCTACCTGATCCTGATGCATCGGGATTATAAAAATATATAATTTGTGGTACACTGCCAAAGGGACACAATAGCAGTGTGTACTAATTAAACTGTAATAAAGAGAAAAGATGTCTTTCTCCCACTTGTGATTTAGTGGCAAATTATAAACAGGAGTTAGTTCAGATAAATGTCCTCTTTCTCTATACAAAATAATTAGATCAATGCAGTTGTCTCACTTTCACTCTTAAAAGACTGAAATCATAATGACTTTTTATATGATAGCAAATGTATTTAAGACTACATTGTTTATATAGTTAATATATATATATATTTACTTACGCTTTCCTAAATATGAGTATTTGTGGATGCCAGTAAACATTTCTATAATATCAGAAACTCTCGTGTTGGATAGACCTGAAATTAATATGCCATTTTTAAAAATTAGGTAAGATAGGTAAAGCTACTAATAGGTAAATATTTCAATGAATGGAGTCAATTCTTGTTTTGAGATTTTTAAATAAAGGAATTATTGATTCTACTTTTTCAGTATTTGAAATAATATCTAGTCATTTCTGGCAAAATTTCACACTGGTCTAATAGCCCATGGGTCTCTACACTGGACTTAAATAGGGACCTCTGCATTTTGATGAGCTGAATACCCTTGGGCAGGTAGATTAATTTACAAGTGTTTTTTCTCCTGCTTAAGTGCCTAACAGGAACATTCTGTTTGTTACAAATGGCGTCAAGCATTTGGGTTGTAAAATGCAGAAATCTTTACTGTTACAACTGGACTCTATTATCCAGGGACTGATTATTGAGATTTTAAAATGTCCAGCCTCTTGCCCCCTCTTTGCTTTGTTTTCCCTTCTCCCCCTGTCTGCCTGCCCTTTGGCCATTTCACTGCTCATTAGCGCCTCCACCAGATGGGGGAGAGCAGGGCCGGACTGGGGGTCAACTCTGGTAAAAGACTTGAGAAGAAAACTGGGAGTAATGGCAGATGTAAGGTTTTCAGATTATCTTTGATTTAATACATCCAGGCTACACTCAAAGCCTGGCCTCGGGGATAATTTAATGCTGATTTTTTTGTTTTCCATTTATTACATATTCTTTCTTATAGTCCATGTGATTTTAGAAGCAAGATAAAAGCAAAAGCCTTTTTCATATTTTTTACAATTTTGATAAGTGGCTGCAGTTCAGGCATGGCTTAACAAGTATTTGCCTCCATTCATATTCTTAAGAATTGCATAAGTCCACTCTTAAATTAGAGTCAGTTTGGGGAGTGGTAATTCCTTAAAGTCAGGCAAAGGGAGATTGCCTTACGGCAATACCGAAAGATTTCTGTTTGGGTGTTGGGATAGATAGCTCTCTATCCAAAGATCATTCTGTACATAACTGTGGGAAACCCACTTTGTGTTGTGGTTTCAGTATTGGATTCTAGAAAATATACTTTGAATGTCTCTTTGAACTCTGTCCTGCAGAAGGCTCAGCATGTCAGCTGCACCACACAGACATGGAAGAAAATGCTTGAACATTGTTTCTTTTTTGCTTGAGTGGGCCATTTCACCCCAAGAGCTCCAATTCCAAGAGGCTCTGTGTTTGTGATTTTTTATTTGTACAAACATTACTAAAACCTTCTGCCATTATTATGTATCTAGTTTTGTGTTGGGCTCTGGAGATGTTGAGGCCAATGAAATAGGTGGGGCTGCCTTTAGGGTGCTGGCAGGCTGGGGGTGGGGGTGGGGCATAAAGGAAAATTGATGCCTGTCATCATCACATTGCTCTGTGCTCTGGATATTGTGAGGCAGTAGAATTAAATTCCAACTTTCAAGTATTTTTTCTGCAGTTAGAATTTAACACTCCTTCCACAGAAGCAGTTGTGTTCTTTTCCAAAACTTTGTAACATTCAATATCATAATTTGAGTTTAGCTCTCTGTGGTAATCATGAATTAATTGTGCTAATGGACCTAGGGACATACTCTTAATATTGCCACAGTGTATATGCTGGTCTGTAGGAAATGTATTAAAACAGTAAGTCAAATTTTATCTAATTAAGATGGGTTGAAAAGAAAGATGATAAGCTACAGGCTCCAAAAAAGGGAGGAATCAGAAAGACCGCCTCAACATGAACATGGTGATTTGATTTTTTAATTTTGTTCATGCTGAATATAATTTATATCTATCAAATGAGTTAAAACTCACTAAGTCTTAAAGCAACTTAATCATTTACTTTCTGAATGTTTCTGAATAGAAATACCTTTTGTATTTAAAAATCAACTTTTTGAGAGAAGAAAGTGCCTCATTTTGGTCTTTTTATTCTCAGTATCCAGGAGGGAATTCAGCAAAGTGATTAAGCACTCAGACAGCCTGAGTTATCCCTTTATCAAGGCAAGTTGCTCATTATCACCAGTCTATTTTCTCTGCATATAAAACAAAGGGTAATCATCATTACCATCATGTATGTTCTGTAAGAATCAGACAAGAAGTCCTCAAATACCTATGTTCAACATGTCCCAAGCTCTCCATAAGTTGTAATTGTCGTTAGTACAATTCAGGTCCATGGCAGGACTTATGTGTTGTTTTTTAGCAAGCATGGCCTTTGGATTTTTATTTTCCAGTGATGAATGTGGATTTGAATCATATTCTTTGTCTTTTTAATCTAACAATTTGTGTCTTCTAAGAGGCTTCACAAAGGTTAATGTACAACCTTTGAGCATCGAAGTCATATTTGTAATGACTGTAAAGTCCAGCTTATACCTTTCAATGGACGAGGCGAGCTATGCACCGCTATTGCCCAGGCCACCAGGCTCTAAATGCATTGGCCGATGCTAGTGTTCCTGCCCCTCATTCCTGGAAATAGCTTTCTGCTTTCCAAAGTAGATTCTAGTGCTGTACCTGAGAAGAATTTTTGTTATAGTCTTGAGTCGTTAGAAAAGCAGAAGTGATTTGTTGGGAAAAATCATGTTCTAAGGTAGCTTCTGATTTTTTCTTTTCTCTCTCTTTTTTTTGGAGACTAGGTCTCTCTGTTTTTGCCTGTGGAACCTTAGGCTCATGTTGCCAGGGATACCA
>PVHY01000580.1:0-215669 GCA_004024945.1 Uropsilus gracilis
TCAACTTAACCAAACAACAATTTGCAGAAAAATGGGAGGAGTGACTGAAGGGGGGATACAGAAGAGGGATATGGAGGGAGGAGGAAGGGGGATACAGAGGGGGGATATGAAGGGAGGAAGAGGGATCAATTAATTCACAATTGTGATAAATCAATAAAATGAATTTAAAAAAAAAAGTCAGTTTCCAGACTCTCAAATTCAATGTGCCATTTCAGAATCTCAATCTGCCAAAAGATATATCTGGTATTTGCCAACTCTTTATTCTGCTTGTGTTACAACTGAAAATTGCCCTTTTACCAGAATACAAAACCTTAGGAATACATTTCATTGGTGCTACCTAGTGCAGTACGTTGTCACAAGGCTAAAATACATATAACCACCAAGAGACTATTCTTGATATATAACTTTTCATTAAAATTAATTATTTCATTTTTAGTTGAGGTAAACTTGGAGTACTTCCATCAACTATCACCACCATAGTGCACCCACTACACACTCACCCTTACTCCACCACCACAAACTGTTGTGTTTTCCTTCTATCTTTGTTCTTTCCCCTTCCCCCTCAGGCCCTCGCCCAGTATTGCCACAGTTGGTATCTCAGTTCTATAGTAAACTCTCAAGAGATTATTTTTCAGTTTGTTTTGATCTAACAATTAATGATACATTATTTTTGAGGAGAGTGTCAAGAGGGCAGTGTAAAGAGAAAAATATTGTAGAGAAACACCCTACTTAATTCAGATAATAAACTAAGGGTAGAACTTTCTATATATTTCATCTAACCTACTTATCTTAGAATTTGGCTTTTTGTGAGCTTTCTGTTATGAAATCAAATTTAATTACATTTAAATTTAAGTTGATGTAGATATTTTCATGTAAATTCAGTTTGATTTTGTCTATATAGAATTACTTTTGCCATTAATAGTATATGATGGGTATTTCCTAAATTAAAAAAGAAAGACTATATATATTGGAGTATTAAAAGCAAACAGTAAATCTCCCACAGCAGGTTCAAACATTTTTTAATAAAATTTTATTATTTTACCATAGACTTACAAATGCATTAAAATCAGAGTTGAGATATTACAAGTTTAATTAAATGAACAAAGTAAAGCCGTTATTATGGAAACTGGGTGTGGCATGAATACATTTTATTGTCATATAAAAGTGGAATCTAATCAACACAATTCCAGAATCTTATATATATATATATATATATATATATATATAAAGTTTATATATATAAAGTTATGACAATAAACAATTTATGTTAAATTTAAAATGTGAAGGCAATGAAATTTTTAAAAATTTTTTAGAAAGCATACAAAGACAAATTTGATTATCATTCTGTGATACTCTCTTGCTTTATATAAAACAAGACATTCCAATTCTCTCCATAATCTGGAATTAAGACAAGGAAGGTTAGTGAGATCTCCACTGCTAATAAGGATCATCCGTGTTCTGGTTCAAAATTTTAGAAAGTTCTCGAGTTGGACTACCTACTCTTAATATGTCGTTCAAACAGCAACCAACAAAATCAAAGCACAAGCTATGCACAGCTACACAATAGGGTCCCTCTCAGCTTCTATTTGTGGCTAAAGATTTTATTAAAAATTATTTTTTCTAGTTGTACAATATGAATTTTCTTCATTTTACATGTTCAAAATTAGCCTTGATTCTCAAATCTTGAAAATACTAATCTCAAATACTTTCAGTTTTATTTGATTCCAGTTAATTTAAATAACTGTTGGTCAACCTAATAAAGTCAAATTACTTCAGTATTTATATTGTTCTTTTAATAATGTTCTTCATATGCCAAAGGAGTTATAAAGCATTCTGTTTTAATCTCATTATTGAAGAGCTCGCTCTTATTTTTTGAACTTTAATTTTCTTTTACCGATTGATTGTATACACACACACACACACACACACACACATATATTTATATTTTACATTTTCATATAACCTGAGATTCTCCCACCACCTTGCTACCTGTGAACCATCATCTTAATCTCTTTTTCCCCTCCCTTACCCAATTTATCCCCTTCTCTCTTGCTCTAAACTTCAGTTCTGTTGACTGATATTTTTAAATTTTACTTGTCTTTTTGTTTGTTTTCTCTATATCTACATATGCGTGAGATCATTTCTTTTCTCTCTGGCTTATTTCTGCTAAAATGATTCCTTCTAGGTCCATTCATGATACCACACATGGATCAAATTTGTCATTTTTTATTGTTGAGTATTATTCCACTATGTACATATACCATAACTTTCTGATTAGAATGTTGAAGATTTCTTTGAGGTGATTATATGATCATTTACTTCCTTAGCAATATGAGTTTCAATTTTTCCTCAATGTTGCCAGAATCTACTCTTGTTATTTAATGTTTAGTTCTTTCAGAGAATATAGCCGAATTTGTGATTTCAATATCTTTACTTCAAATAACAACTTATATCAAAGGGCATCTTCTTGTCCACTGATATGACTAAATTTTGACATATTTTGTCATAATGAGAAATTTTTTTTCACTTTAACCATCAATCTGTAATGATGTTTTCTTTATACAAATTATGTCGTGGTTTTTTTTTTTTTTCTGTTTATGACATCCATTGTTATTGAACTAATATAAAATCTACCTCTTCAGTTTTACAACTGCCTCCACCATCAAAATATTCAGAATCCATCCACACAGTCTTTGGTGATCCCTCCTCACATTGTTTTTGCCCATTATTACTTCTCTAGTTGAAATAATTGTGCAGTCTGTTTACTAGGATTTGTTGTTAGTTTAGCTTTATTTCATCCTTTTTTTTCTTTGGTAATTCCATACAAAATAATAACATATAAATAACACCATCTATCAATTGTATTTCTTTCTGACATATTTCTGTTACCATAATTCCCATAACTCTCTCTAATCCAGTTCCATCAATTTTGCTGTATATAGATAAAGTCTATCCATATCACAAAATATGATCTCACTAAATTTTCTTTGGCAAAATTTTAGTTAATTTTCCAATATCTTAATCAATATCTGCATATATTATGAAAAAAGGGAAAACATTCTGTTTTTCACAAATTTATTCAGTTTTTCTACCTATATCTGTTGAAAAATATTCATTTTTTCCATTTAATTTCCCTAGCACCTTTCCTAACACGAATTGAGTTTTTAAGAATGCATCTATTTATGTATTCTAAATGCAAATCTATTTCAGTATTTTCTATTTTGTGTTTTCAGTCTTTTTTTCTATTGTTGAACAATGCTACATTATTTAATTATAATAAATTTGGGTAAGTTTTAATATTATTCAGTGTGTATCCCACAGTACTGTATATTTCATGATTGTTGTGACTCATTCAAGTCCTCATATTTACATGTAGCCATTTGAATTAAATGATCAAATTGTTACAAGGACACTGGAGCATATAATGGAAAATCAGATCAAATTAAGAACTGGAATCTTGACAAATTGCATTTTCCAACTCATGAATTTGTTTTCTTTTCCACTTATTCTTGTCATCTTAATATTTTATACTTTTCATTACAGAAGGTTTAGATATTTCTTTTGTTCATTAATAAAAGTTTACTTTTTTATTCTACTCTAAATTATAACTCAACCCCCTTGGCCTCCCAGGGACAGTGGGACAAAGTAGCTTTGTTGGGGCCAAGAAATATTGGCCTTTTCCCCCTCCCTACCCCAGGAGGCTAACTCTGGCCATGGCTCACTGGAGCCAACAGACCTACCAGTCTACTCTAACTTGAGTGAAGGCTGGGCTGGGATTTTCCCACTTTAATATCTGGCTTTTGATTTAAAAATGGGTCAACCACATGTGAACCAAATGAACTAATCATGTTCAAGCTCACTTAATTATTTGTATTGAAAATAGAAATTAAGCTTATTGGTGCTACCTGGTCCAATCAGATGTTTAGAGTTTATAGTGATTCTATCAGATTTGTAGGATGGAGGGCCCTGATGAGGATAGAATATAAAGAAGTGCAAGAGTGAGAATGGGTCACTTTGTAGCCAGTCACCAAAGGGAAATTTATCAGATAACCTTTGCTATGGTTATAAATAGGGCTGCAGTAAACATCTGAGCACAGGTGTCCCTTTGTACCCAAACTGAGGTCTCTTTTGGGTAGATTCCCAAGAGAGCAATTTCTGGGTCAAATGGTAGTTCCATTTTCATTAATTTGAGGGTCCTCCACACAGCTTTCCATAGTGGTTGGACCAGTTTACATTCCCACCAGCAGTGTAAGAGTGTTCCTTTCTCTCCACATCCTCACCAGCACTTGTTGTACCGCCTTGTTTTGCTTTTGTTTAGTTGTGTGAGTTCCTTGTGGATCTTCATTATTAAACCCTTGTGGAGGGTAAAAATTTTTTTTCCCATTCAGTTGGGTGGCTTCTTTTTTTTTTTTTTTTTCTGTTGTCTCTTTTGCTGTACAGAAACTTTTTAGTTTGATGTAGTCCCATATGCTTATGTTTTCCTTCATTTTTTGCCATCTGTAGATGTTTCCAGACAGGATTTCAGAATTGTAATTCATGGACGGTTTTGCCCCAGTTTTCCTCTATGTATGTTATGGTTTCAGGTCTGACATTTAAGTCTTTTATCCATTTTGAGTTGATTTTTGTATATGGTGTGAGGGAGTTGTCTTGGTCTATTTTTTTGCATATCTTAGTCCAATTTTCCCAGTACCATTTATTGATTGGCTATCTTTGTTCCAATCTAAGTTTTTCACTACTTTGTCAAAGATTAGTTGACTATGTATGTGTGGTTGTATTTCAGGACACTCAATTCTGTACCATTGGTCTGATTGTTTGTTTTAGTACCAGTACCAAGCTGTTTTAATTATTATGGCTTTGTAGTATAGTTTGAAGTTTGGAATTGTAACACCTCAGTTTGCTTTTTTTTTTTCTTGTCAGAAGGCTTTTTGATATTTGAGGTCTTTTGCTATTCCATATGAATTTCAGTAACTTTTTCTATCTCTTTAAAAATGTCATTAGGATTTGTATTGGGATTGTATTGAATCTGTAGATTGCCTTTGGTAGGATGGCCATTTTGATTATATTAATCCTTCTAATCCATGAACCGGAAATGTCTTTCCATTTCTTTAATTCTTCTATCTCTTTTAGCAGCATTCTAAAATTTTTTTGTATAGTTATTTCACATTTTTGTTAGGTTTTTTCCCAGGTATTTAATTTTTTCTTCTTTTTGGTGCAATGGTAAATGGGATGGTTTTCCTGATTTCTTCTTCTTCTATTTGACTTTCTGCAAATAGGAAATTTATCAATTTCTGTGTGCTGATTTTGTATCCAGCTACCTTACTGAACTGGTTTATTATTTCAAGCAATTTTTCAGGGATTTTTTTGGGTTATCTATATATAGAGAATCATGTCATCATATAATGATAGATTCAGTTCCTCTTTCCCTATTTGTATTCCTTTAATGTCTTCTCTTGCCTTATTGCTCTAGCTAGACCTTCCAGTACAATGTTAGAGTAGTGGGGAGAGTGGACACCCTTGCCTGGTTCCAGATCTTAACTGGAATGATTTTAGTTTTTCTCCATTTAGGATGATGTTTGCCATAGGTTTGTCACAGATGGCTTTTATTATGTTGAGGTATATTTCTTTAATCCATAATTTTTCAAAGGCTTTTATCATGAATGGATGCTGAACTATGTCGAATGCTTTCTCTGCATCTACCACTATTATCATGTAGTTTTTGTTTTTCTCTTTATTAATGTGGTGTATTATGTTAATTGATTTCCAGACTTTGGTTGAACCATCCTTGTGCCTCTGGGATAAATCCCACTTATTCATGGTGAATAATGCTTTTTATGCATCGTTGGATTCATTTGCCAGGATTTTGTTTAAAACTTTTGCATCCGTATTCATTATGGAAATTGGTCTATAGCTTTCTTTCTTGGAGCTATTCTTATTGGTTTTGATATGAGTGTGATATTTGCTTCATAGAATGTGTTTGACAGTTCTCTTTCTTTCTCATTTTTTTGGGAAAAGCTTAGTTTAGGCACTTTTTCTCTTTGAATGTCTGGTAGAATTCATTTGTAAAGCCATCAGGTCCTAGACTCTTGTTTTTAGGTAGAATTTTGATGACTGCTTCAATTTCTCTGCTTGTAATTGGTTTATGTTCTCTATGTATTCCTTGTTTAATTTGGGGGAGTTCTATCTTTCTAAGAATCTGTCCATCTCATCCAGGTTGTTGTATTTATTTCCATATAGTTGTTCATAGTAATCTCTTATTATCCTTTGAAATTCTTTTCTGTCTGTTGTAATTTCTGCTCTTATATTTGTGATTCTGTTTATTTCAATTTTCTCTCTTCTTTCCTTTGCAACTTTGCAAGGGGCTTATCAATTTTATTTATTTTTTTCAAAGAACCAGCTTTTGGTTTTGCTGATTTTCTGGATACTCTTTTTGGCTTCTAGTTTATTTATTTCTTCTTTTATTATTGTTATTTCTTGTCTTTGCTAGGTTATGGGTTTTTTTTGTTGCTCTTTTTCTAACTTTTTGAGTTGATAGATTAGGTTGTTTTTTTGGTTAGTTTTTGATATCAGCCTGTATTGCTATGAAACTTCCTCTTAATATGCTTTTGCTGCATCCTAGACATTTTGGAATGTTGTGTCTTCTTTTTTGTTTGTTTCTAAGTAAATTTTAATTTCTTTAATTTCTTGAATTACCCATTCTTCATTTAGTAACATGTTGTTCAGTCTCCAATTTTTGGATGTTCTTCTTGGTTTTCTTTTCATTGTTGATTTCTAATTTGATATCCTTATGGTCTGAAAAAAAAGATGGTATTATTTTAATCTTTGTGAACATATTCATGTTTGCCTTGTGGTCTAGGATGTGGTCAATTTTAGAGGATGATCCATGTGCATTTGAGAAGAAGGTGTATTCTTTTCCTTGTGGGTGTAGCATCCTGTAGCTATCTATTAGGTCCATTTTGTCTAGGTCATCTTTTAAGGCTTTTGTGTCCTTGTGTACTTTTTGTTTTTTTGATCTGTCCTTTGTTGAGAGTGGGGTGTGGGATGTTGATGTCTTCTACTATATATGTGTTTTCATCTATATTTGTTTTCAGTTCTCTTAGTAGCTGTCTTATAAATCTTGGTGCATTCTCTTTGGTGAGTATATGTTGATAATTGTTATGTCTTTTTGGTTGTTGACCGTTGAAGCATTAGGTAGTGACCTTCTTTATCCTTTGTTACATTTTTTATTTTGAAATCTTCTTTGTCTGCTATAAGAATGGCAGCCCCTGCCTTTTTTTTTTTGGGGGGGGGGGTTGCTTGTAGAATTGTTTTCCATCCTTTTACCTTCAATCTATGGTTGCATTTTGGGATCAGATGTGTTTCTTGGAGGCAGTTGAATTTTGGGTTCTGTCTTTTAATCCAGTCTGCAACTCTATGTCTTTTGATTGGTGAGTTTAGCCCATTGACATTTAAAGTAATTACTGATTTTTGAGGATCTAACAATGGGTTCCTGGTGGTCATTTGGGGTTCTGGTTTAATTTCTTCTTTCTTTTCATTATTCATTCATTTTATTCTTCAGCAGGTTTCGATCTTAGGGTTGCTTGTGGGAGTTCTTGGAGAGGGGGTTTGATGGCAGCAAATTTCTGGAGGCTTTGTTTGTCTGAGAAGGTTCTAATTATTCCTTCATAAAGAAAGGATAATTTTGCCAGGTAGCATATTCTTGGCTGACACTTTTTGTCTTGAGTGTTTAGACAATGTGGCCCTATTCTCTTCTTGTTTGGAGTGTCTCTTCTGAGAAATCTGAGTTTAGTTTGATTGGCTTTCCTTTGTAGGTTATCTGTTTCCTCTCTGTTGCTATTATAATTTTTTCTTTATCTTTGACTTTTGAAAACTTTACTATGACGTGTCTTGTTGTGTTTCTTCTTTCATTAAAGTAGTTTGGTGTTCTTTTTTGCTCCCTGTATGTTTATTTTCATTTCTTTCTTCAGGTTTGGGAAATTTTCCTCCATTATTTCATTGAAGAGCCTTTCATATTCTATGTCTTTCTCTCCCCCTTTGGGGATTCCAATTACTCTTATATTTGTTTTCTTTAGGGTATCTGAGAGATATCTGATTTTTTCTTCTATTTTCTTACTTTGTTTTTCTTTCTCTCTTTCTTCATTCTCTCTACTTCTTTATCCTCTAGTGTGCTGATTCTTTCTTCTATTTCTTCTATTCTGCTTTCCTGGCTCTTTCCAACATTTTTGAGCTCTTCTATTGTTCCTTTTATGTACTAGATCTCCTGAAGCTCCTTATTTAGGATTTCAATTTCCTTTTTCTGTTTGTCAATGATACTGCTCATTTTTCTGCCTTTTTTTCTATATTTTTCTTCTACTTCTTTTAGGTAGTTGAAAGCTTCTTGCTTTCCTCCCCCTGCCCCTCTTTCTTGGCTCCTTTTAGTGCTTTTATCATATTGATTTTGAAATCTTTGTCTGACATATGAAGCATTTCTTCCATGTCATTCATGTTGGTTTTTGCAGACTGTTTATGCTTTGTTGGTGAGTTATTTTTCTTAGGGCTTGCTTGAGTATTTGTATTCCTCTTTCCTGTGTTTTCCTTTTGGACTTTCTCCACATATTGAGTGACTATTGCTCTAGTATTAGATGACGTGTTGAAGCCTATCTAGCTGTGTTTAACTCTGCCTTTGTGCTTTACTGCTGTGGTGATTATATGTTGTTTCAGTTGGCTATTTGGGGGGACAAGTTCCTTTTCAGAGAGTGGATGTGGTGACTAGACGTGGTTTCTATTTTATTGTCTGACTTCTTTTTTGTTGTTTCTCCTCTTTCAGCTTGATGGATCTTAAATATTTTTTAGTGCCTCTGAGCATCTAGGTTTGTCATATAATCCTTTTTGACTGGGGTGTCTTGACATTCTTGGGTAGTGAGTGTACTTGTTTTCCAAGTTAGGGCTTTGGGGTGTGAGCTGGTTGCCTCCAAGTTGATTTTCCCGGGGCCTGTCAAACTCAGTCTGTGCCTAGCCTGAATGGCAGAGGCCCATTCAGTTGCAAAGTTGCAGCCCCACCCTATCTTCCAGAAGAGTTACCTTGACATCTGGGAGTAGAAGGGTGCTGGCTGGAACCCTCACCTGAGCCCCCCCTCCCAGATGCTGGGGTGGGAGCTAGTCTCCGATGAATTGGATTTCCCAGGGCCAATAAAACTCAGTCTGCGCCTCAACCTGAGCCCTACTGGGCTTTGGGGTGTGAGCTGATCACCTCCAAGTTGACTTTCTTGGGGCCTGTCAAACTCAGTCTGCCTGAAATTGTTATTTTTAAATGTTTCTTGTTTTTAAATAAAACCTTGTAAAGCTATATATTTTTCTCTAAATACTGCTTTAGTAATACATCACAAAAACCATTTCATAACCTGATTTTTGACCCTTTGAATCTTAAGAAATGTGTGACTTTAACACTTGTTTAAATATACAGTTATGTAAGAATTTTTGAAAAATATCATTATTGCAATTCCTAATTTATTTCCCTTATGATGAGAGATCATAATCGGTAAAATTCTATTTTTAAATGTCATGGGCAGAGTTTGTTCTCTTGGTCTGGAAGTATTTTATGTATTTTCTGACTTATAAGTAACCACATGAATTATTATTTAAAGATAAACTTCATATTGATTGCAGATCTCCAGATAGCTCCCCATGATTCTCTATATTTTTATTATTTGGATGATCTGTTTGTAGAACCACTATTTTACAACTCATTAAATTGATTCATTTTTATTACAATTTATCTACATTTTTTCTGTTAATACAATGCAAATCCTTTGCTATTTGTACAGATACTCCAGCTTTTTTATCTTTAATTTTTTTTTATTTTTCATCATTTTGTTTTCATTTCATATTTAATCTTTCTATTTAGTTGTATTTAAACAGCCTTGATTAACTACAATTATTTTATATAATCTAATTAAATTCTAGTCTTATTAATATAATAAGATTTAAGTCTACTATCCTGCTATGTATTTTCTACTTGCCACATATCTTTCCACTTGCCTTATTTCTCTTTTCATTCCTTCTTTTAATTTAGTTTAGGTTTATGTGTTAATTATTCTATTGGTATTTTAATACCTTCCTGTCGGGTAAATAGCTTTTCAAGTGTAAGATTTCTCAGCAATAATAATTTATTATGAGAGGCTGTCTTGTATATTACAGTATTTTTAACTTATTCTTGGACTAAATTCTAAACATCAGCAACAATAAACTATGTAATTGAAAATATTTTCAGATATTCTAAATTGTCTTATGAAGAAAAGAATACAACCTACAGAATTAGTCTTTCATGGATTTGATATGTGAAGACAAATTTCACTATCAACTTAGAGATAGTATTATCTCTTATCTCTTATTATCTCTTAGAGATAGCATTATCTCTAAGTTGATAGTGAAATTTGTCTTACAATAAGAATTTTACAATAGTAAAATTAGACTATGCCACCTATAGAATTAATATTTAATATTAATAAATATTAAAAAATAAATTAATATTTATTTTTGTATATATCCAAGTTTATATCTCATTTTTGAAATTTATACTATTCCACCTTTCCATTGGTGTTGATGAAAACTTGGTCATCCTTTGTGTACTTATCCCCAAAGATATATCTACTTTATCTGGCTATTGTCATGAATTTTTTGCTGTTTATATTTTAGCCATTTGACTGTGATTGGATGTCTTGATGATTTTTCTTTCTTAGGGATTTGCCAAGTTTCTTATATATATATAATTTTTCCAGTAACTAGAATTTTTCAAACATTATATTTTTGCCTCCATTCTAACATCTGTCCATGTTGTTCCACTTACATTGCTTGAATGCTTAGTATTTTATAATTAGTCATCAGCAGTTTTTAATTACAATTATTTCTTTAATTGTACTTTTATATGAACAGTACCTTTTCCTCTCTCTTTGGACTGGTTATTCCTCCTTCTGCATTCTCAATGTTAATAAACCTAGCTAGTGAACTTTTCACTTAAGTTTTAAAAGTTCATTCAATTTTTTTTTCACAATAATAGTCATAATTTCTCCATTGAGTACTCAATATATTAATTTTTATGATCATACTCTGGATATTTGAACATGTATTTTATAAGTGTCTCAAAATATGAGAATAGTAGCACTGTAGTTATAAAATGAACATTTTTTATTTCATTATTGTGAATGACATTTTACTCTATCTTTTCATGTTTATAAATTTTTATTATATACTCAACTGTGTATATATAACAATTGTGAAGATTTAGATTATATTTTCAGAAAATATTGAATTTTTAAGCATATAATCAAATTACTGGAAAATTTTGTGATCTTTTTAGGTTTTTGCTTTTATTTTTGGTTAGAAAAAGTCCAGTCTGGTATTGAATTCAGTTCTAGGAAGTGGCATTTATTTCAGAGCATGAGCTTTCTTCCTTGAATGTCATCTTTGTGACTATGCACTATGAAGCTCAAATGCTTTTTATTTTAGGACAAAAGCATTGTTTCCTAGTGTTAATGGGGAAAAAATACCATATTTTATGTTCTACTTGTTTAAGTCAAATGGGACATGTCAGTGCACAACAAACTGAGATACCGGTAGAGTTCACCTCATGTGCTTTCCTCTCTCATGACCTGTGCCATGTTCCCTATTTTCTAATACCTAAAAATACCTGTTTTCCGCATCTGTTTTAATCAGTATGATAATTGTTTCTATTAGATCAGCATGTACTGTACTAGAATATGTTGAAGTTTTTATGTCAGTATCATGATTTTCTTTTGTTGTTTTGTAACGCAGTATCAGATGTACTTTTTAAATGTTATTATAGGTCAAATCATATACCATCATTCAAAATAAATGGTGGGTGGAAGCATGTGTATTGGCTTCCTGAAAAGCTCTCCTCACAACTCTGATTGTGTGGTAGAATAGTGTGCCCCCACTGCCCCTGACAATGTCATAACTTGCCACCATTACCACCGTTGCCTATTATTGTGCCACTCTGTACAGTTTGTCTGAGTAGGCCGTAAGTTTAACAAGTAGACATATTCCTTGGTTTTGTGGTGCTCTTGGTCACACATTGGTGGAGTTTCTGAAAAAGCAGTGGATATTACTGTCAACATTGAATGACCTCTATGCAGACAAGTAAACTGTGTAATTCATCAACTATTCTACCAAGAAGCTCCCACAGGAAGGGTTAACCTATACACAGAAGTATTGAATTGAAATTTACAGGGCATTTTGCAAGAACTCTGACCTGCATGAGACAACTAGATTGAATAATTGTTGTTTCATCTTACAAAGTTTATTTTATTCTCTATTACTCCCAACTTTATTACACAAGGCAATGAAAATGTCAAGTAGAGTACATTAAAGTGGCTTGGATTCTTTGCATTATTTCTGAATTCTATTTTTTCAAAGGCCCACAATATTTTTTGAACTAAATTGACACAGATAACATGAACCTTTCAGCTCCTGTGGAAGTCATATACATGCACATATGATATTTTTATACATACAATCTATTGAATGTAATGTTAGCTTGAACTGTGAGGGAAGTTAATAATTATGAAATTACAATAGTTAGAATATGTAATGCATGACATCATTTTGTGGAGAAAGAAAGCACTGATGTTCTCTGTTGCTCTTCTCATGATGGTGTGGCATCTTCCAACCAGACTCTGATGATTGTTAAGTCTCATAAAAATTAAGTTTTATAAAGAACCATGGTTATATTATATGTTATATTGCTTTTGATTATGCTGTAGACCTTGGGAGAGCTCCGGTGTTCATTTTTTGAGAATTACTGGAAAAGGAAATGAATCATAAAAAGGAAGCTGCATTTGTAAGACAAAATTGACAGAGAGCTTTTAACAGCAAGTCACTTTTGTGTTTGGAGAAATATTATTCAAAAATATGTTGTATTTCAAAGACTCCAATAGTCATCCAAACAGCTGTTGTATTCAATAAAACTGGGTTGTTTATGCCATTGCTTTCAAACTGGTACTTGAAATAGGATATGAATTGTTCTATGCTGAGGCAATACAGTGGTTTCATGAATAAATCTAATGACGCCTCCATGGGAGTAGTCAAATGTGGTTTTATAAAGCTACAAGCTTGAGAGAATTGTACTTTATTTGGAATTTTATCAATCTAACAGCATAGGGAGCAAATATTCTTACAGTTCCGTACTTAAAACTGTGTTTGTCATATGTATCAACTGACCTTTCTTGAAATCATGTACTATTGAATTATGTTATTAAATCTATTGTCATGCCTGAATCTTAGCAATGTATAAACCATTTAGAAAAATTAGGTGCCAAAAATATACAGCGGTATACTTGCATAGTTTTACCATCACACAGAGCTAAAATCCTAGGAAGTAGGAGCACTCTGTACTTACCTAGTTTATTCTTTCAGTCATTTTAAATATAGAAAATAGGATCTGTATGCTTATTTGCCTGCTCACTTTGTAGATACATCTCCACATTTGTAACATATATATTGAATTTCTGCAGCCCTCACATCCCATCCTTATACCAAGTCTTACAATGATTATTGGATCTCTATCTAAAAATATAATTTTTGTTATTATCAATAATCTCTATTTTAATGTATACATCATATATAAACACATGTTTAATGTTTACAGATAGAAAAAAACTTACAGTTAATTTTAGCATTGGGATCTTGGTTGAAAGTTAAGAAGGAATTGCTGTAAAAATGGAAATAGGCTATTAAGTGTCTCAATTAAATACTGGCTCTGTCTTCTGCAAAACATGTAAAATGTGCTTTTTAATTTACTAAAAAATATGAAGTGGGGTTTGCTGGCATTGTCACTAAAGCAATGTAATTCCTAACATTTCTGAAACTAGCCATATTTTTGTACTTATCTGATCTTGTCTATCAACTTACCTTTCTGATTTTTTGGAGTGTGACATTTTTTCCTTCTCTTTCCAATTTCTCTTTCATAAAAAAGTGGATTTCAGCTAATGAATTGATCAGGCATCTATTAGTATATTTAGCATTTGAGTTATAAAATATTTGGATGAATGGTGATTTGTTTCATAATGTAATTAATAGAATGGTGATGTGTGCTAATGCTAACTTAACCACATATTTATAATGTCTGGAAGCATGCAGATAAAGCTTTGTGAAAGAAATATTTTTGTTGTTGTTCACCAGCCTATAAAATCTTGTGTGAGAGCTTAAATATCTACACAAATACTGAACTGCAAAAATAAATTGATCAGTGTCAGAAAGATAGGATACATAGTGGAAATGCAACTTATAAAGCAGGTTCAAAATACTGGCAAACCATTTTGGTTACAGTGTTTGCTTCATGTATGAAAAAAATCATAGCTATGAGAAAATCATACAGTTCACTTCATTAGTTCTCATGGAACTATTGACTGAGTTAACACAACTGCATTTGCAACATTCAAAATTATGTAGTGTTGTATAACATAGTATAAATATATATATGTAAATAGAAAACCCAATAGAAATAGGAAAAATATAATGATGATGATACTGACAATCACTGAAAATTCTTCAGAAGTTATTATGTGGGAGACATTCATCTGCACCAACACAATTAATCTCTACAGGAATTTTATGAAAAAATATATGATCACTATTCCAATCTGAGGATGAATAGAGGAAGGGACTGTATGTCTCAATAATTTTCAGAAATTACAGAACTAAAATCATAAAGCTTTGATTCTAATAAAATAACCATATTTTTATTGTTTAATCTCCAGAAATTTTTATAATTTGTTTTGAAAATCTGTGAACTAATTCCCTTACCCCATATTTATTGTTTTTACAATTAACACCTTGTTAACTGTCGACAGGTGTTTCCCAATGGGTGATTGTGCTCCAACCAGGTGTTAATGAAAGGAAATGAGAAAGTTGAATTAATAAGATCTGGGAAAATTTCCATGTATCAGAAATAGAACTGTAAATTCGTTTGTTCTGTTAGGGATTTTGTTTTAGAAATCATTTCCAGTTTTCTGGCAAATTTTAATAACCCTTAATAAATTTTACATTTTTCCCTATAACACAAAATTTGCGAATTTGATCCATGCAAATATATTTTGAACATTGATTGTGCATAAATGTCTTATGATCTCACAGTTAATAATCACTGTAAAATAATACACTATGTGATGGAAAAGAATGGTAACAACAATGAAAGATGGAGTAACACTAATATTCTTGTGAAAGAAATGACAACTTTTCACAGGCTAACTTGTTCTTTTACCTTTTGCTGTATACAAAAATAATTAAATAAAACATTATAAACTTCAGTGAAACCATGTTCATATAAGACGCGGGTTTTTATAAAAGAACTGTACTGTAATCACTAGAATTTTCTTTGTTCTGACCAAATATTTGTGTGTGGATGAGAAAAGTGTTGGGCACATTTCCACAAAGTTGTAACAGCATAAAACACTTGCTCCCAGAAATCTCAGTGAAGTGTTTAAATATAGTAGACAGATTATCTGATAGAACATGGAAATAATGCAATAAAATTCCATGTTAATAGATTTAAAAGCATCTGAAGTATTCAACAATTCTAGTGAGAACTATGGAAAGTGACAAAATAAATCAGGTAGGGTAAGACAGTGCAGAAAAAGAGGGTGTGGCAACATTTTGATATGTACCAAGGAAAAAAATAAATCACTTTGCAATAACCAGAAGTTTTGCTACATGAATGTATGCTACAGAGTAATCAGATACATTGAAAATTCCTTATTTCCATGAATATGTTCTTAAGTACTGCAGATGTCAATGAAGGATCTATCTACCTACCTACCTACCTACCTACCTACCTATCTATCTATCTATCTATCTATCTATCTATCTATCTATCTATCTATCTATCTATCTATCTATCTATCTGTCTGTCTGTCTGTCTGTCTGTCTGTCTGTCTGTCTGTCTGTCTGTCTGTCTGTCTGTCTGTCTGTCTGTCTGTCTGTCTGTCTATCTATCATCTATCTATCATCTATCTATCTATCTGTCTATCATCTATCTATCTATCTATCTATCTATCTATCTATCTATCTATCTATCTATCTATCTATCTATCTATCTATCTATCTATCTATCTATCTATATGAGTCATATATATATGAAGGATCTTTCATATATATATATATGAAGGATCTTTCATATATATATATCATATATATAGTCTTAAAAAATGATGATTATGGGACATTCACAACAAAGGACATTTGAATGAAGATGTGAATGAGGTAATATTTTTTTTTATTTTCTTTTGCATTCTTGCCTGTTTTTAATATTAAAAAACTGGGAGGTAGTGTTCTATCTTCTCCCTAAAAATTGATGAACAATACTGTTAATTTCAAACCTAGATTGTATTCATTTATTCATATGCCAATATTATATATCAAATAGTCATATATTTACAACTGGAAATTTAAAAATATCATTTTTTCTATTTCTGATATAACAAATGAATTTTACTATAGTTTAATTTATAATTTATATCAACTAGTTGATAACTTACAGATTTATGTTACAATGTATATTATAACTATAATTTATTTTGAGGTATGATAGTCTAGGTTTTCCCCTATTTTTTTCTTTTTATTAAATGATTTTTATTAGATTTATACTTTCCAAAATATCTATTAAGTATAGTTTATTGATAGAGGAATATTATATTGAATTAATAGAACATTTTGGAGAGAACTAACATTTTATATTCAAATATGTTCCCTAGTATAAATTTCTTTAATGTTAATGACTTATTTCTACAAATTATCTTTCCTTTCTCTTTAGTTTCATTCTTTTACTTTTACTTTTGATATTTTGAACACAATCTTTTTAATTATTTCTTAATTAGTTATCAGAGATTTATTGTTTTTGTATATTGATGTGTATCTAGACATATTGTTAAAAACCTTATTAGTTTTAATAATTTGTTCATTAATTTTCTTTAGTTCCCTGGAGAGACAGTTTTATTGCCAATAAATAATGAGAGCTTTCTTTTTCTTTCCCATTAGGTCAAAATTTGTTGACTTAATTAGAAACTGTACAACAAAGAAGACATTTTCTCCAGTTCTTGATTTTAATGGGAACATATTCTACTTTCTGCTGTTATGAAAACTGGTGTATGCTAATAGTTTGAACTTTTATTAGATAAAAGGAGTACCTGCCTACTTATTCATATTTTGCTAATATCTTTAATAAAAACATTGCATATAGAATTTTATCGGATGTTTTTCTGTAATTGTTGGTACACACTTTTATAAGTTTTATGTACTTAATGGAACATATTAATAAATTTCTTTAAAATGCCATGCAATCTTTTATTTTTATCATTTCTAAGAAATTTTAAAGATCTTTTAGTGAATGCATTTATTTATTTTTAATTGAGATTACGATACTGTACCAGGTATTGCCACCACAAAGCACCCAACAACTAATCACCTACAATTACCACCACAGCTATTGTACCTTCTTTGTTATTGCCTCCCTCGTTAGAACCTTTGGATGCTTTTGTTCTACAGCTAGCTTTTAAGAGTTTGTTTTGAAATTAATCTTTATCTGCACTTTTTATTATACATATTAGTGATATCATTCTACTTTCATTTTGCATTATCCCTTCTGACTTCATCTATGTTGTCATAAATAACATCAATTTTATCATTTTCTTTTGTTTGCTGAGTAATATTCCACTGTGTATATACCCCAAATAGTGTTCATTTTCTCATCTATTTGCAGTATTTATAGTATTTCCATAACTTGGCTATAGTTAATAGTGTTGCAGTAAACAAAGGAGTTTAAGTTTCCCTTTGAGTTAGTGTTTTTGAATTTTTGGAGTAGATGTCCAAGAATAAAGATATAGTAGGGTCTACATATATATATATATATATATATATATATATAAAGGAAAGAGTATCATCAGTTTTTAAAGACTGGACCAGCTTGCATTCCCACAGCAATTTAAGAGCTTTTCCTTTTTTTCACATCTTCACCAGCACTTGTTCTTTCCTCTTCAATATGCGTATGAGGTAATGTATCATTATGGTTTTGATTTGCATTTCTCTATAGGTAAGTTATGAACATTTTTTCATGTGTCTCTTGGCTATCTGTGCATCTTCTTTGGAGAAGTGCCTTTGTAGTTCTTCTATGTATGTTTTGACTGGTTGATTTGTTTTTATTTTCTATGATTTCTATAGATCTTGTATAATGAGCCATTTGTCTGATATATGATGCACATATTTTCTCCCATTCAGTAAGGTGTTCTGTTATTTTAGTGGCAATTTCTGTTATTGTGCTGAAACTTTACACTTTAATTTAGTTCCAATTGTTTATAGTCCCTCAGCTTTCCTTGCTGTTACTGGCATCTTCACAAAGATATTATTGAGGCTTATGTCATGAAATATTTTATCTATTTTTTCCTCAATATTTTGTTTTCAAGCATTACCTTCAACTCTTTTTCCTAATTTGAGTTGATATTTGTGTTGTTATAGTTGTCAATTTTCATTATTCTGTATGTGTCTGCTCAGTTTTCCAAGCACCGATTGTTGAAGATTTGTTCTTCTCCATAAAGTGTACCTTGGTTCCTTTATGGAAGGACACTATGTAGATTTGGACTTGTTTTGGGGAGTCTTGGTTCTATTTCATTGGATTGTGCATATGCTTTATTCTAGCGACATGTTGATTTAACATAACTTTATCATGTATTTGAAGTCTGGATGTGTGGTTACAGCACATCACCTTTTTTAGGAGAATCGCTTTGACAGTCTGGGGACATATTTGGTTCCCTTTAATTTCAGTGATATTTACATATAAGGCAGCAACTGATTTTGTGTATTGCCTTTTATACTCTTCCACTTTGTTAAACTGACTTATGGATTCAATTAGTTTTCAGTGAATTCTTTAGGATTCTCAATATCTATTGTCATATCAACTATTACTACTACTACTATAACAAATTTGCTTTGTTCTCAATTATGATGTTTCATGTATTTTGTTCTTGCCTAATTGCTATAGTATGGGTTTACATCACTAAAGCAAACTATAGTGGATATGTCAAAATGATATTTCAATCTAACTACCATATTGAAAGCAATCCTCCAAAATTTTAATTCCCTATCATCTCTCCAATTGTCTGAACTGCTATTTAAACTTTTAAATAATTAACTTACATAAGAATTATTTTGTTAGTTTTGGACAATGTAGACATTTCCATACAGATTGATGTGTATTCACTTGAGAACTTTAGGGGAAAATAAAACTAAAACCAACCAAACAAACAAACAAAAAACCCAGAAAACAGATTTCCACAAGCCAAAATCAGATTATATATCTAATAAGCTGCAATAAATTTATGTATTTATGCAGCAATGTTAAAATACCATCATCAGGCAGAATTAATTTAAATGAGTGCATGTGTTTATTGAACTGAGGCATAGAGCAAGAGTGGGGAAGAAAGGAATAATTGGGGGAGAGATGGGCACAAGAAGTTAAGATGTTCATGGGTGATAAGCTGATGAGAAAACCTCAGGGTAGACAATGATGTAATACACACACACACACATATGTACACTCAATTTTAGAAAATTGAATTCTAAAAACAATGAAAAATAAAATCTGATAATTTCTAAAAATAAAAAGAATATGTGTTCATAATTTCTCTATTATGGGATAGGAATTTAATATTTTGCATACTTCATTCAAATTATTACAATTTATGTAAAATTTATGAAATCCTATTGTTAAAGGATTATCACATAAGATATATGAAATGTCAAGTACAGGAAAATGGAAGATGATTTACACCCTGCCTAACATCTACTAGGCAAATGCTTTAAAAAGATTATGATACATTTGAAAATAAGAAAGTAAAATATTTTACTCCTATAAGCATTTTAAATTTTCTAATGAAAGAAACTCTGCTGCAGAGTTTCTTGTTGGAAAATCCAATAAAGTTTTTATTATAATGAGCAATCATAGCAAGGAAAGTTTAAAACAAATTCTCCATATAGTTTAATAAGACATTTTTATAATAAAATGTCTAAAAACCCTCCATTACAAAGATCAATAAGACACTAAAAATAACCTAGCACAAAACACATGTCTTTGAAGAATCTGTAGAAGGTTGCAATGCTAGTAGGATTAATCAATAAAATAATGAAAGGATATATAGATACCACTTGAAAATAACTTTAAGATGAATAAGGGTTTCATTATGTAATAAAATCACATAAGTCTTTGGGCTGAATATATGGAACCAAAATATTATTAAACACCTATGTGGGAAAGTTCTACAAGTGAACTAATCTTGGATTCTCAATGTCTAGTATAAAACTATTCTAGCCAATATGAAGATTCGTCCATTAAAACATAATATTAAGGAACATGCCTAATTTTGGTAATTTCTCTTCCCTACTCTGGACTACCTCAGTTCAATATATCTATTCTAAAGGTAAGGATTTGGAAAGTTGTTCCACATTTTCTTTTGAGAAAAGCAAAATAACTTCATAATTTACAGCTCTGCAAAAACATATTAGCAAAGATGGGTGCTTTCCCTAACAAAGTAAATATGAAGTAATAAAAATAGATAAACAAATAATTTCCCTTTTAATATTGGGAATTTTTCAAGTGAAGCTACTTTTCCTCAATGAATTATTTTTATAACTGTTACAAATTTAAAATCCTCTAAGCATTTATATATAATGAAGAAGGGGAGAAAGTTTTTGAAGTAAATATTTTTTGTTTGTAAGTTTTATATGCATTGAGTTTAATTAATCTTTGAATTTGAAACTTAATAGTAATATAACACATTAAGAACTTACTGACATGAGATAAACTATGTATACTGATTATATTTTGAAATAGTTTAATGGGTACAATATCTCATTTTCAACTTATCCTCTGGTAACAGTTTCTTTTAAAATAAGGGAACTTATACAAAATATATCAATATTTAATATACAACTCAAATAGTCACTGAAAGATACACAATAAGAAATCAATAACTTATTTTCTTCTTATATTATTGACTTGATTCTTTCAATTTATGAACCATGAGCACAGAAAATGTTCAATGCACACCTTATACTATTTTCCATGCCTGTTCCTCCTTAATTATAATTGTATGACATACAGTCTTTCAATTTGTAGGCAAAACAATCAAACAAAGAAATGCACCTATATTTCCTTCCCTCTTCTTCAACAAAGGCCTTTGTAAAAATTTTTTTCATTTGTTTCCCTTGAGGTAAAAGAAGTTTTACCTACAACGTTGACCACTTTCTTCTTTTAAGATCAAGGTGGACTAAACATAAGAGTGCAGGTTTCCTTTTGTATTGGTGTTTATTGCAACACTATTTAGAATAGTAAAGATATGGAAACAACTCAAATGGCCCAAAATAAACAAATGGACTGAAAAGGTATAGCATATTTGTGTAGTGGACTATTACTCAGCAATCAAAAAGATAAACTCGTGCCATGTAAAACAGCATGGATGCCACTGAAAGAAATTATATTATCTGTAATTAGTCAGAAGGAAAAAGATAAGTACCTGATATATGCAGACTACAGAGAAACCCTAAAAATGTTAAGAAAAGGTAAAAATTAGCTGAATATAAAGTTGAAGCATGCACCAAAAAGGTGAAGGAGGAGGAGATAAAATGGGAGAGGGGTGAATACAAAGACATATGGTGATGGGTCACAAGTGACATGATGACAAAACTACAGAAACTAAACAATGTAAGAAAGAGAAACTGCAAAAAAAAATTCAAGGTAAACTTTTTGTTTCATTTAATATATCTGAGCAGAACAATGCTGAGGTCAAATCTCTGGTCTATGAATCTAGTTCAGAGATTTTTATAAACAAATAATGAAGGTAATTATGGGAATTTTTAGTTGATGTATAACAATGAGTGTCCATGTTTGTTTTAGTGTTTTTGGTGAGATATTTTAGATGAAACTCATTCTAGGATAATTTGATTTAGGCTATATAGTTACCCACTTTCCTTCATAATATTTCAGAATTCTCCATGCTAACAACTATAATAAGTAATTCCTTTTATATAAAATTCATATTGTAAGAAAATGTCAGAATTCTGAGTTTTGGTTAGGTGAACATTTATAGAAAGTTAGTGGTGCTAAAAAAAAAATAAAGCCAAAGAGAGAGAGAGAGATGTTAATGCACCCAAAGCACTAGAAAAACCAAGAACATGTATTACAAAACCTCCAAATCTATGTCTTCACCACTATCATTAGTAAATATCCAATGATCAAATTAAATGAAAGAAAAAAAATCACCCTATAACCCAGAATCAAATATTATCACTACCCCATATTTAAATTACTATTGAGAGGGAACAAACACTCCTAATAAACAACTTATACTGCACCTAAGGAACAAGAAAAAGAAGAATGAATACATTATACATAATGTAAGTTAATACCTAATGGAACTAGAGAAAAAAAGGCAATGTCAGCAGAAGGAAGAAACTAATAAAATGTAGAACAAATCAAATGGAATAAAAACAAACACTACTGAAAGATCAATGAGACAGTAATTTGAAAAGTAAACCAAGTAGACAAGTGTTCAACCAGACACACAAAAAAAGAGGGAAAAAAAAAAGCCTGGAATAAATAAAATAATAAATATAAGAGAATACTACAAGAAAACTACAGAAAACAGCATGGAGTTAGGATAAAACATACACACCCATCAATAACAAAGAATTGAGTTGATTTGTGGCAAAGGAGCACAGAGATCACAGTGGAGCAAAGGAGTTTCTTCAACAATAATTAGGAAAACTTCAAAAGAAGAACCAGTTGCACTCTAACACCACACAGAAAAATTAATTTAAAGGAGGTTAAAGATCTGAAACTTTAAAACACACATTAAAAGAAACAGGAAACATATAACTTTAGATTTGTCTTTGTGGACTTGACTCCAACAGCGAAGAAAACAAAAGTAAAAAAATAAATCCAACTATGTCAATTTTAAAAGTTTCTGCATTGAAGGAAAAAAACTACCACAAAAATGATAAAACATCCTACTGAATGGGAGAAATATTTGTATATCACCTATCTGTTAAGGGATTAATAACTAACATATATCTCAACCAATTTTGAAACACAACAGTAAAAACAGCAGCAGTCTTAAAATGAACAGAGGCTTTAATAGACACAATAAACCACATGGCTGACAGAAACATGAAACTATATTCATTAGCTTCTTATAATTAAGGAAATAAAATCAAAATAAGATACCACTTTTTAGCTGTGAGCATGCTTTATATCTAAAATACCAGGAGCACCATATGTTGGAGAAGAAATGAGAAGAGATGGGAACATATATATACTATTGTTAAGATTGAAAATAAATGTGGTCTTAAATTTCAATATGGAGTAGACTCAAAGAGTTAAAAATAGAAGTATCAGTGATCCATTTATACCAGATCTTAGGATTTGTCCATATATTTTGAAATAATTCAAAGATACAGATGCACATCAATACTATATGCACATCAATGTTCACTGTAGCACTGCTTACACTAATCAGATCTAAAAGCAGTCTAACTGCCGATTAAGAGATAACTAGGTAAAGAAAATGTGGAGTATATATGTCACAGTATACCAACCAATTATGAAGATGATGAAATCACTCCAATTGCAATAATATGGATGAACCTAGAGATACTCAGCTTAAGTATACATAGACGGACACCACCTTATTTTTTCATTCACATATGGCACATACATGAACAAAATAAATTGATGACATAAATAAAATAGAAATGCATTTGTTTAGTTTCAAGACCAAATTAATGGTTACTAGAAGGATAAAGGGAAGGGATCAATTGTGTGGTGAATGATAGTGCTGGACTTTTTTTTCGTGAATCTATGTAATATGTACAGAAGTTGACTGTTAATTATGCATAACTAAAACATATAAAGTGTTAAATTCAATGACAAACTTAAAAAAGGAAAATAGTTAACTTAGCCTGAATTTTCCAAAGGTGCTAAGCCTAAAGAAAAGCTTATAAGGAGAGTATTCTGATGTTTCTAAGAAGCTAAACAAAAAAAATATCAAACAGAAAGTTAATACTGTGTTACATTAGCAAATGATGCTATTAGCAACTGTGTCTACCAAGTTGTTATGTTTATTATGGTGGTATGCCAAAATTTGACATGCTTTACCTGAACTTTCCTAAGACCATATAGGTAAAGTTAAATGAAATATAAATGAATCATTACTATGCACAATGCTTTCCAACTGTGCTGTGAATTTCTCTAGTTCTTAAGCACATCTGCTTCTGATTTACTCTTTAGTCTGTGTGGGGGATTAATGTTCACAATGATAACAGAATGATGTTGAGAACTCACTGGAGAACCAACGTGAAGATTCTCTTAGTTGAGTTTGCCAGTCAGCGACATCGCCACAAGTTGAGAGTTTCTAAACTCAATAAACCCATTAGCAGGAACACCATGTATCATATAACCACCATTAATTTTCACCCTTATGAGAGATCATGATGGTATTTTTAATTCTATTAGCATCAAATTCATGCCCTATAGTAATGGTTCTGGAAAGATGAATATTCCTCTTTCATTAATGCACTGGCAATAGCTTAATTTTCATGTTCAGAAAAATATTTGGATAATATCTATTGGGTGTGTATGTACACATGGTAGTTTCTTCTATAAGTGAAATCTTTTTAAAGTTAAAATGACAAAAGTTATGATTGAGAATTATGGCATAGGTAGAGATTAAAGGATTTAAGATTTTCTTTGATTTTATTATATTTTATAGAGGTGACATTGGATTACTACAATGTATATGATTTATGGGGTATGGATTTTACATTGTTTTAACTGATATCAGCTTTATGCTAATCAGCTCTTTTCTGTTTATATATTTAACCTAGTTTGGCATTCTTATTTCCAAGAATACAGTGATGCACTAGCAAAAACACAGACCCCTGAATATAAAGGAACTTTTATAAAACAAACTTGATACCTGCTCATATATTTATTTCCTCATTGCCACTGGTGATTAAGTGACTCCGCCTGTCCCAATAGTCTGCAATTCTAATATTCTCATTGTTTCTAAAGATGTCAGTTCCATGACGTCTCCTACATTCAAGTCAAACTATACTCTATAACCTCAACTAATATTTTTAAATATATGGTTCATTTCCTCATACCTTATTGAATGGCATTTAATTTCTCTTTACATATTGAATACAATTTATTCTTCTGTGAAATTAATAACATATTGATTCTCTGGTCTAAAACAACAATTCTGTTAAATCATCTCTGTATCCATGAATCTTTAGACCTTACCTCTGTTCTGGTCAAAGCAATTCTGGTATTTCTCCTATAAGTCACTGACATGTTAATGTTTATGAGTTCATTCAATCTGGCTCCAAAAAGTCCTTTCCAATATTGTTAAACTTTGTCTCAGAACATTCCTCTTCCAAACTTTCTTTAAACTTCTAGTCTTTTCCTAAAGTTTTTCTGACCTAATACTTATAAAAGCCACATGCACTTCTAGACCCAAGTAACTATTATATCTTCATAAAAGTCTTACAATTATATCTTTATGTATAATTTACTTCTGGAAAAAGGATATATTTCTCTTTCTCAAGCTGCACTGTAATTTCTATCTGATTATTAAATGAAAGGCAATGAAGGGTGAGAGGCAGCTTCTTTAAAGAAAGAAACACAACGTTGTGAAACATTTTAAGCTGAAGCTTCTTTAGAATCTTTGGTCAAAAGATAACTGATCTCCTCTACTGGGGGATTAGGTGTTACTGTTTGTTTGGGATGTTCAAGAATTGGAGTTTCAGAAATGTTCACCTAAAGACCCAAGGGGACTTATGGTATTACTCTTTCTTTATCAGGTCAATAACTTTGGCATAGAAGACACATCGTTGTTGTCCATCAGGCTCTTTTTTTGTTTTTGCCATTCTAAATATCACATTATGGATTTGATTGTCAGTCTATTTTGTCTGAAATTTAATAAAATGACTTCACTTAATACATGGGAACTCCTTTGTCTTCACAGTGGATCTTGAGGTGTCAAACAGAACTGTGAGAGTAAAATAAGCATAGTAATTTATCCAATTACTTGATCAGTTAATTTCCATTTATCTCTTTCCAATAAGATGTTGTAGAATATATTGCAAACAATAGCAGAGTAAAACAAAAACATTATATATGATCCTGAAAATAGGAGAAAGGAGGAAGATAATTCTTTATGGGTGTGGTAAGAAGTCCCAAGGCACATGTTCTGCAGAAAGCCTGTACCAAGTCCAGTTCGGCAAAGATGGAGAATTTTGGTTGAGTAGACTAACTTGATGAGATAAAATAATGATGCCATCAGGGCATGGTGACGTGTGCCTCTAATACCAGTTACCTGGTAGGCTGAGACTGGGGATCATTTGAGTACATGGGTTCAAGACAACACTGGACAACATATGGAAAGTTAGTCTCTTAAAAAAATGTCAGATAAGTGGCAGAATATATTTAATGAATAATTTATAAAATACTTCCAATAAGTATTAGCAATCATTGACTCCAAGGAAAAGTCTGTTACTACAAATGAATGTTAGTGATAATACTGAGATGCCTGAGATATGAACAATATTTACGTAATCATGACAATACAAGCATTGAAACTATATTTATCACTGAAAATCAGAAATCTGATGAGGAGTGTTGAGACACATAGTCTCTTTTTGCATTTTTTAGAAACTTACAGAAATATAATGAAGCTTTGCATATAATTATTGAGGAAAATTCAAATTTAAAAAATAAGAAAAGGAAAATATATACACATTTGTTTCAGTAAAAAAAAGGGGTGTTTGGGTATAATTTCACAGGTTATCTATTATATAATTAACCAAAATGCAAAATTAACATCTACTGTAGTAATGGAACCCATAAAAATGGTAGTGCTGAATTACTAGAAAGATACTGACACAGTGATATATACATCTGATAAAGAGCTAGTTACTCTCCTGTTATTATAGACTTGCAGATTTTACAGAGCTGAGTAGTACTTTGTTCTTTGATTAGCATACCTGCCTGTCAGGACTACCCCCCCCACCCCTACCACCCTGCATGAGTTCTCTTGGTGGGTAGGAAGGATATATAGATGGGGTTGGAACAAAGAAGGGGATTCAGCCATTTTGAAAGGAAAGATGGAGGCAAGGTGAGGGGTCAAGGCCTTAGACCCAGGGCTTTTGCCTGGGCTGGTAACATGCTTTTTAGTAAGCACAAGCTGAATGTGCCAGCTGAAAGCTAAAAAGATTGTAGATTTGAACTCCATGTTGAACTTTGTCTTGCTAAGTTTGACTTGGAAGTTTCTGGAAAGGCCATGTGAGCCAGGCCTGAGAAGAAAATTAACTTTGCTGGTTCCAGTACTATGGAGTTTCTTTCTACTACCTGGAGGAGGTAAAGGTGAAGTTGGCATTATTCTCTTGACTACCTGCTTGGAGGAACTGAAGGACAACAAAGAAAGGTGTCTACTCTTCAATCACGTGTGAATGAGTTCTGAAGGATTGGGCAAGTAATGATGTTAAACAAGACTAAAAAAACTGAGTATTTTGGACAATCTGGGAGGTCTTTGGACTATGTTGAGAAAGGTTTTGGACAATGTTGGAGTAATTGGAGTTTTTCTTATGTTTCTGTAGTAAATAGGAATTCACTGTTTAGTATTAAATTAGTCTGCACTCTAAGAATCTTGTTCTGGCTTGGAATTTTAGTGAAAGGGCTGAGGATAGTGGAAATAACCCACAAGTATAAATTTAGGCTGCAGGAGCTTCAAAGGGTAAATTGAGGCAAACAAGGTGTGAAATGTAGTTTCTGAATTTTGTTGTTGTTGTTGTTATTATCCTCAGTCTCTGGGGCTGGGAGTGAGAAGCTGAGAAGCAGTGGCTAAAATCTGCATAGCAAAGGTGACTGGTCTCTGAAGAAAGCATTTACCTCCAGGAGGTTAGAATTTGAATCTGCCTTGAAGAAGCAGGCAGCTGTTTTGAAAACAGCTGTTTGAAAGCCTCTTTTGCCTGTTAAGAAAAAAAAAGCTCTTTTGCCCAATACTATTTGTGAAATATAATAGATGGGTTTTATTATCAATTATGACACTTAGTATTGATATTGAACTAATCAGTTAGTCAGTTAGTAGTCTCTCTAACTTCAATACCATTAGCTGTAAGGGCATCAAAGAACTAACATGAAAATTTCATAAAATAACCTATTTCAATCATAAATTATTCCTTGTGACTCTTAACATACACATGAAAAAAAATAGCATTTATTTTGCTATAAGAATGAGTTTTGCAAATTGCTGAATAGCAAAAATCACAAATACTTCTGCTGAAATTGTTTCTTCTTCTCATGACTCTAACATCATGAGACATTAGTCACTGACATCAGTCAAAGCATTAGTCACATATAAAACATAGAAAAAGATGCTAAAGTAGAAGCATATTGAGGGTACCATCAAAAAGATGACCAATGTGGATGAAGCAAGTATGGATAGAAGTTATAAGTGAGCTTGAAAGAGACAGGCCAGATCCTATCAGACTTTGTAACAAGTCAGGGTAAGGAATGCATACACTACATACAATGAGTCACTGAAAGGGTTTAAAATAAACAAACAAAGAACCCAAAGATTTAGCCATTTTGATGCTTTAAGTTAAGGAAGGCAATGGTCTATATATGAGAATAACTATAACAATATACACTTATAGGGAATAATTCTTTAGAAGTATAAAATGCAGTAAATTCCTTCAATTCATAGATATAGAGTATCTAAAACACTTCCCTTAACAAATGGATGTTTCCTGTGTTCTTCATTGTTGTATATATGGTTATGATAGTGAGTGCCAAATAGAAATACTATTGTGGTCTGTGAACTTCTTCAATGCAAGCAAGAGATAAGCAGGAAAAATGCATTCAATGCCAGTGCTCCAATGTAAGTCAGAAACTAGAAACATAAAGATGCTAGTGGGAAATACAATATATGAAAATTGGTTTTCCTAACCAAAGTTTCTGATAGGGAATTATGGTTCCTTACCACTTATCTATTTGATATCATAAGCTTCTTATCTCAGCTGCAGGGCTAATATTACCTTCCATGAAGCAGATGGTAAATCACAGCTGAATCAAAAATTGCAACTATTTTATATGGAAGGAAGTACAGTTTGTTTCCCAATGACTTCTCTCTAATAAACATGCATTTTCTTTTCTAGTGACATATGAAAAAAGCTATTTTTACATGTGTTTAGTTGAGATTTCCATCATGTCTTTAACAAAATACTCTATCTTTTTCAATTCAAAGAGAAAGATGGACCTTACCTACACAAAGTAAATAACTGGATATTTATATATTATCATATAAAATAGTCATTTTATAAACATTAAGGTAATCTTTAATTGTCTATTATTTATACCTACTTAGATATTTAAATTAATACTTAGTTTTTTGAGAAAATTATCTCCCTTTGTTGTTAAAATATCTTCCTTTGTTATTGATATTTATCACCTAAATATCTTCCAACATTATAAGTGTCTTTTTTTAGGGATGATGCAGGATTAAGTAAGGAAGCAAAATCAATGATTTTGAATGTAAAGAAAATTTTTAAGGAGTTGAATAATAAGTATATTGTCATGTACAAGAAATTTCTGTGAATCAATGAAAAGCAAGATATTCCATAGATGATATATGTGATATAAATAAATAAGGAGAAATCAAAGAGAAGATGACAGCTATCAAGTTAAATTTGTTAGTTCTTGAAAAGAGTTTGTTCAAACATTCAATAGATAGGATAAATATTTTTAAACATTCCACTTCACATTTGTTTATGAAAATATGAAAATCATGAAAAGAAGACACTGTTAGTGCATTTTTTCTCTGAATTCAGATAATTGAATTTCTAGTTCATTGGGTCATGTGTTTAACACTATCTGTAAATTGTTATCAAGTTAATTCATTTCACAGAGCTGTACTTCTAAAAAATAATTTATAAAAGCAAAAATAGCACAATATGTTGTACAAAGCACACAAAAGTATGTTACCTTTACTTTTCCCACTGTATTACTGTCTCAAATTAGCTGTACAAGGTATCATATGCTGGCTGTCTGTTTTAGAATATTTTTATGTTTTAGAATAATTTCAAATAAAGAAGACATACAATTCATAGAACAAAGCCTAAGTAAAATACTGAACAGCACTGGCATCAATGATATATTCAGGAATTCATCTACAAGTAAATAAAACAAAACAAAAATAAACAAATGAGAGTACATCAAATACGAATATTATGCATAACAAAATGAATTATCATTAAGATGAAAAGACATCCTACTAAAGTGGAAAACATATGCACATTAAAGATGTCACAATAGGCTAATATCCAACATTTACAAAGAACTCATACAACCCAACAAATAAGAAACAAACAAAAAAAAATCCAATCAAAAATGGGCAAAAGAGCTAAATAATTACCTCTCCAAAGAAAGCATACAGATGATCAACAGACACCTGAATCATTCATCTCTTATATTTGGGGAAATACAACTCAAAGCCTAAACGTGATGCCACCATATACTCTATTATGCTGACCCTTATCAAAATTACAAATAAAATAAAAGCACCTATTGGGGAGAGTGTGAAGAAAAACAATCACTCATGTGTTGTTGATAGAAGTGTAAATTGGTCTAGCTTCTACAATAAAGAACAAGAAAACTCTTCAAAATTGTAAAAATCAACAGTTTGACTATTTGTATTTATACATAGAATACAAAAATACAAAAATCAGGTTTTTTTGTTTTTGCTTTTTGGGTTTTTTTATTTTATTTTTAAGTTTACTGCAACGTGGTTTGCACTAGCCAAGTTATGGAAGCAACCTAAGAGCTGAATGACAGATGAATGGATAAAGAAAATGTGGTATATATACACAATGGAATACTGCTCTAATATAAAAAGAGATAAAATCTTGCCATTTGTGTCAGCATGGGTAGAACTGGAAGGCATGATAATAAATAAGTCAGAAAGACAAACACTAGGTAAAAACTAACATATATAATATAAAGAAAATAAAGGAATAGACAGAACTAAACCAAAACAAAACTTAGAAACACAATTTCATAATTGAAGTCACTAGATAGAAAGTGTGATGGGCACCTAAGAAGGAGGTCCTATTTCTAATGTGGAGGACTATGTGTGCTTTGGTGTACGCGGTAAATTACATTTGAAGAATGAACTTATGCCCCATGAAGAAGAATGAACTTATGTAAACCCAATCTGAAAAAACTGCAAATAAAGTGACCCAAAAAGAGTAGGAAAAAGCACAATATCTATAAGCATTGACACAGCACAAACGGAAGATCTAAATCACAAAAATCAAGCAGACATTGCTCTGGAAATCCTTCCCCCATCCTAACACAAATTGAAATCTAATGTGCAACATAGGTAACCATAGCAACAACCACAAGTTGAATTTAACTTCTAAACATTTTAAATGAAGTTTTTCTTTAAAGGTCTAGCAAAAGAAAAAGTATATACATATTCAGCTAGAAAACTCTCACACTATTCATTCCACATAGTATGTTTATCTTTAATCACTAAAATTATGAGACATAAAAGCAGGAAATAATGAACTAAAAAAAAAAAAGACTCAGATATGACTTCTTTTTCCAAGAATGCAACAAGAATTTTCAGTAATTAGGACTAATACATTTAAAGCTTTAAAGAAAAAGCGGACAATATGCCACATAAATTTGTATGAAAATTTCATTAAAAAAATCAACAGCATTTCTTTATACTTGTAATGAAAAATTGGAATTTAAATCTTAAAAAAAGAGTATCATTTACAGTAATAGAAAACTAAAGGTTATCATACAAGAAAGAAGAAAAACAATCATATACAAAAGAAGGAAGTTGTGACTAAATATTATTCCCAAAACTCACAAGTTGAAGTCCTAACTCCCTGTACCACACAACATGACTATGTGGTCATGTGTTCCTTGTGAAGGGAGATATATTTTGAGAAATTAACAGCCAGGTGATTCTGTTTTTCAAACATGTTAGAACTAACAGCACATTAAATATGGTAGTTAGATCTGGTCTGCTTTCAACATCACAAGCATGCTTTGGCCATAACCACTGTGGTGGTGATAGGAACGCACTTGTATTTCTGACTTCAGTACATGGCATTAGAAATATATGTATATATTTTCCAAAGTTTTGTTCATCTTGTTGCTTTCAATGGAGCAGTTCCTTTAATAGCTTCTGTCACAACATTTTTGTTCTCTAACATTGCAGCTATGATGGAATGGAAACCACAAGTAAAAAAAAAAATCACTAGTTTTCTACTTTCATAGTCTTCTAATCACTGGGCTAGGTCTCTTACTGGCAACATAAACAATGAATTGCTTAAGTTCAGAAGCCATCATGGACAAAATAACAGAGACTAAATTAAACACAATAAAAAATGGTGTTGTCAAGAACAAAGTACCCAGATAATATATAAGATTACTTGTTATATAAAATGCTAGACTTTAAGAAGTCTCTGATCTCACTAGGCAATAAGAACTTAGGCAATATCTTTGCATATGTGTCTGTCATTGACTATATTTAAAGACAGGGTCTTTAAGGAGGTCATTACGTTAAAATAAGGTCAACAGCATGACTCTCAAAGAAATATTATGATGTCCATACAGAAAGTGTATGTAGTGACATATAAAAACTTTCTGGCCATGTGGGAGCACAGCAGGAATGTTATTATATGCAAGCCAGAAAATGATCTCAGAAGAAACCTGTTGGCACTCTATAATTGGAGTTCTAGAATACAAAAGTATGAAAAAATGTATTTCTGAAAAGTGACTGCTCCCAGAATTTTTCGTGGCAAGTATAGAAGACTAATGCTGAAAAGAAGAAAAAGAAAAGAAAAAGAAACATTAACATATAAAAACCAAAAAAAAAAAAAAATAGAGCAAGCAATTTTGCAAAGCTCAATACCATTAAGTCAATTATTTACAATTTGTCTGTAGGTTCAAAACAATCCCATCAATATTCCAGTTGTGTGTGTGTATATATTATATTATATATTATATAGTATATAATATATATATATATATAGTAAAAAAAAAAAGTTTGTACAGGTGTCCCCAAGAGGGAGCAGAGACGGTAACGTCCATTACTCTAGATAGGAACATCTAACAGGGAACAGATAGACACTACAGAATGACAGTTCAATGACTTGGGGGGAAGCTGGAATGTTCCCATAGACACTGGAGACCAATCAAGACTCTACAAGTGAATGTTGAGGAGAGTCACACTTCATCATATAGGAGATGGGTAGAGAGAAATATCTGACAGCTGTGTTGTGTCGCAGAGGATACACTTGGTTAACCCAGCCAGGGTTCTAAGTGAAGAGGAGAAAATTATATGGATGCACACATTGTCGACCAGAAGGAAATATATACAGAAAAACTGGTGTGCTCCATACAGCCTAAGTCTCCACTAAGTTGAATAATTGTAACACAATAGCCTGCTCACTTTCCTTCATATCTAAGAACAGATATTGACCTTGAAAATTATACTGACAGTGCATAGCCTGCAGACTCTTAGATGCAGAATTCCAGAGAGGAGGGATATCCACAGAGCCATTATTATAGCAGCTCTGCCTCCATTCCAACACACTGGCACTAGGGCAGTCCCCCACACTGCTGATTCAGCAAAAAAAGATAGCTTTCAGTAACTACAGAAGTCAGCAGAGCCAAACATAATTAAATTAAATTAAAAAAGAAAGTCATGATACTATCTGAATTTAAAAAGAAGTAGCTTAACTTTCTAAGTCAACTTTAAAGATATTTTTAACTCTAGACAAGTTTAAGGCAACAAAATGGGAAGGCAAAAAATATACTCAAGGAAACCCAAGACCCAATATTTATAAGGTGAGAACTGTCCATAATACAAATATAAGCATAGAATACTGTATATTCCAGAGTAAAATGTAAAAGTAGATTATATCTATCAAGTTGACTTCAAATTACTATAACAAAGAACATCAGCTATTTAAAAAAAATGAATGAATGCAAATCAAAGTGGTACTAAAGAACTCAGAGAAGGTAATCAAGTGTATACAATAAAAATAAGAAAAGAAATGAAATTAATAAGAGAATAGAAAGTAAGAAAATAACAATTTAAGAATGTAAATGTCTCAGTAAATGAGACACAAAATTCTATAGAATATTGTGAATGCATAATAGAACAAATGGAAGATTGAATAAAGGACCTAGAGATAGTAATATGGAAAGAACCCATGTGGAAGAAGAGATAGAAATAAGAGATATGTTTTTTAAAAATGAAGTAAAACTGTAAGAATTATCATACTTGGTAAGAAAGCCACCACAAGGGTATCCCAGAAGAGATTGAGGGATGGAGGGTGATGGTGACATTAGAGGAAAACTTCCCAAACTTGGAAAGGAACCAAATATACAGGTCCATGAAGAATATTGAAGGTTTCTATGGAACAAATAAACAAACAAACACATAAAAACAATTATCTTATAAAGGCATTTCCATGAGGTTTTCAACAGATATTTCAGAAAAAAATGTCATAAGCAAGGAGAGACTTAGAGGATGTATTCACATACTCAAAGGTAAATCTGCTAGCCAAATAGACTATATACACTGCAGGACTCTCAGTGAGGTGGGAACAGTAAAGGCCCTTATAAGCTATAGCTGAAGGTGAGTCAAAGTTAGACATACTTTGCTTGCAGTATTGAATGAAACTCTTCTACCAAAACTAAAGAGAAACGCTTCCCCCCCCACACACACACAAAAGCCACAGAAATGGAACACCACAGAAAAATTGAAAATACCATAACTTCATGTCAACAATGATATAAAATAATCAGACTGAACTCTCCAAAGTAAGACCATAAGAAGGTAGAGTTGGTGGTCAAAAGAGAAAAAAAATCCAGCTTTCTGCTATCTGCAGGAGATGCAACTGAGCTCTAAAGTTAAACATAGGCTCAAAGTAGATTTTAAAACAAACCTACTAGCAAATAAGACAATAATAATGCATCTAAATAAGGCAGGGATAGTATTCTATATCATAAACAAAAAATCAAACAGAATCAAACAAAAAATGGATACATAAAGTAGATCAGATCACTGGCTTAAATGTAAAACAAAATAGTTTTAAGATTTCCAGAACAAAATATTAGAATCAACCTGTATAGTATTGACTTAGGCAGAAAGTTTCCGAATACAATACTAACAATATTCTGTAAAAGAAAAATAACTGTCAAATTGGAATTGGAATGAGCTATTTTTGTGCACAAAAATTAGATAAACTTAATGTATATATTACTCTGAAATAAACAGAACTATTGAGAGGACAATAAAATAGCAGTTGCCTATCTACAGTGTGAAGGGGTTAATCCACAAAGGATGACAAAATATCTGTGGTGATGGCAGACATGTGCTATGTGGCACTGCAGTGGTGGATATATGACTGCCAAAATCCATAGACCCCCACACTCTTACCAAAATTAAATCTTTCTTGAGGGAGCTCAGGTCATAATCAGGAAAGTCAGAAATATGGGTCAAAATGACTGATCTGATATAAATAAAATTTTTTTCTCCCTCCATCCCTTACTATGAAATTCCTTTTTTGACACATCTTAGATAATGAAAAGAGCAAGACAAATTGAACCAAGTTTTTGTCTAGTACAAAGTAATGGGACATTTTTAATTAATTTTAATTAATTTTAATTAATTTTAATTTAATTTTAAATATATATATATATTTCATATCTTTGTATTTCCTGGGGTTTACCCACCACCTTCCCTACCTGGTTGTTCCCACCCTCACCCCCCACCCCCAGTTGTGTACTTTACTTTGGTTGTTAGCTTGTTTTGACTTTTCCTCCTGGCCTTTTGTTTGGTTTTTTTAATGAACATTTTAAATTCTAATAAAAGAATATTGCTTGCATCAACTGAGAATAGCAGTAGAGATCCTAAGTCTTACTGAAATTTTTAAGCAAAGGACAGAGAAAAATTCCCTTGTTGAATGAGTTTAAAAGTTAATGAAATTAATGATTCCTGTTTTTTATCCTTTCGTTATACTTGTTCAAACAACCCATTATTTAGCTGTTTACTATTTATATTCATGTAAATATCATTTGTGGACTCTAAAAAAGAAAAGTAATAACTTATAATAGTAGGCAAAAATAATTTAAATGAATTCCACATAATAGTTAGGATCCTTAAAATATGGTGAAAGAAAAATTATTTATAAATGGAAATTTTAATTTAAAATAGCCCTACAATAGGTGAGACTTATAATGGACATTTATTAGCACATTACTCATTAAATGAGCTTGTGAACTTTGGAAATACTGAGGAGAGTAAAGGGAATAATTCACTGAAAAGCAGACTGCATGACCCAAGATAATACTACTTTGTTTCCTCCTTTGATCTTGAATAGCAAATAAGGGTATAGTTTATACTAGATATACAAAGAAAGAATTATTGCAAAAGCAAAGATATATAAGGATGCAATGCATAAATTCTTATTTGGTAAATGCAACATAATTCAGTAAGTAGGGGCTTGCAGCATGCAAAATAAAGCAGAAAGAACTTGTCTTCAAAAAGTGAGCAATTTGGAAAATGGTTATAAACAGTAGTGAAATAATTATATTTTGAAGGTAACTGAAAACTAAGAACATTAGATTAAGGTGAAAGCAGAGAATGAATGTCAGTCCAGTTTAATAATAAGCTGTTAACTTTTTCAAAATGACAAAATAATGTAGAAAAGCAGTCTTCACTGATAGTTGAAGAGTAAATTTGAGATCCAGGATAAAGATGTTAGAAAAAATAGCTATCAATTATAACTTAGGCAGTAAAAACAGTTGTTATCAGTCACGATATTTTGTGGATGTAAAAGATCATGAATGTAATGTAATACAGTAGGTTGAAAAATACTGGCAGAAAGAAAAGGCTGACAGTCAGAAAATATTAGAAAGGGAACTAAGAAAAGCGGGCAACACATGCCAAATATGAGAACATCAGGCTCAAATTGACAGCAAAGGAGGTAACTTGCTTTGCTAATTGAAAGAATAATCTGAAACAGCCAGACAGAGGTCTGCACCCAGAGGATTCTGTGGCTTGCAGTGAAAATTTGACACTGGAGATAAGCACTTTCAGCACCAGAGATGACACTGACTGATTCATATTTCATTAAACAAAGAACTACATGAGAAGAACTGCATGAGAAGTGCCAGGAGGTTATGATCTGGGACAGGGAGTAGGAAAAATAAATTTAGGGGCTGCCATAACAGCCACCAAGTGAGCGATGGAATGGAGAGATGAATGGTGTAAAAGCATGCAACCTGGATTGGTGCTTAACAGAAAAGTTGACTAAGTCCCCAGAGAAACAGGCCAGTGAAAAGAAAAAGGTCAGTGCCCTAAGTTGCACTCTATCATCCACACCTGGTGGAACTGATACTAACCTCATAAGTATACTGATAATTACAGAGAGTAGAAACCCAAGTCTAGGATTTCAGAAAAGATCAGTGGTATCACTAACAAGCTAGCTCCACTACAGAACATTTGTGCCAACACAGATTGGTTCATATCCAATGACTCGGCAACTGCAAAGTCATGTCTCTTGAAGTTATCGGATAAAAGCATCCCACCCACCCCCTACTGGAAAAAAGCAGTAATGCATATATCTAAAAGACTGATACAGTATAAAGAAATAAATTAATTAATACAGAAAAATGGGCAGAAACAAAAATACAACACATGCCATTTGATAGCACAAAGGAATATAATATAACCAGGAAAGACCAGCTCTCCAGAAGACAAAGATTATGTCTTCTTATCAAATAGGTCTTCAAACTGAATGAAATAAAATTTCAAAATTATGGAAGAAAAAAGGAGAAACCAAGTCAAAGTGAACCATGGAAAGTCTGAAAAGTTAACCAAAAAGCTGCAACTAAATTCAGAAATAGATATTAATTAATGACATGGGAACTAAAAGAAAACAGAATGCAAAGCTGGCTTGAAATAGGTAAGTTTCATAACAGAGTTTATATGTGTCAAAAGATCAAGAGAACCAAAATATCAGAGAAAGATGCTGAACGATATAGCAAATCAGTCATATCGATGATAATAATGAAGTACCCAGATGAAGGAGTGAAGAGAAATACATTGAAATCAAACATTGAGAGCTATGAAATTGTGTACAGAGAAGCAGTTAAGTGTAATGGATATTTCAGGAGGATAAGATAAGGAAAAGAGAACTTTCCTAGAGAAAAAACATTAAATTTTGCCATTTGTAACAACATGGATAGAACTGAAGAGTATTTTGCTCACTGAAATTAACCAGAAGGAATAGACAAATATTGGCTAGTTTCACTCATATGAAGAATATGGACATAAAAATGTAAATCAGATATAAAGAAATTCTAGAAATCTGACTCTGAAGCTGATAGTGTTGGTCACAAAAGGAGAGGCTGTAGAGACTGCTGGGAGGGCACATGATGGACTATGACAAAGGTCTAAATGTGTCTCAGTGGTGGCATTTACTCAGCAATCTGAAGGGATATATGCGTTTTTATGCTTTTGCAAAACTAATCATAATATGCAAGTTATGGAAACAATCTCATGCCCAATACAGATGCATGAATAAAGAACATGTGATACATATGTATGATGTAATCTACTCAGCTGTAAAAGGAGATGATGTCTTGCCATATGAGACAACATAGATGGAGTTGATGGGAGTTTTGCTAAGTGAAATAAGTCAGAAGGAGAAAAACAAACATTGGATGATTTAATATATGTGAAATACAGAAGAAGAAAAACAAAGAAACCAACACAACTAAACCAAAAATAAGCCTTAATTGCAGAATTAAGATTATTAGTGCTTCAGAATGGCCCTGAGAGCAAGGGGCAGAGGATCCAATGGTTAGAGTAAAAAAATATGGGTAATTTGGTGATATATTTGATGTGGTAACATATAATTGAGGAACCCCAAATTATCTACAATGATTGTCTATATGCTATTCAAAAATTAAATAAAGAAATATATTAAAAAGTAGAATCTATAGGAATTCAATTTCCTCAAATTCACTAGTGGTTGTACTTTAATGATCCTTCCAGCAAAAACAATTGTTACATTAGGTTTAGATTTTGAAAATAATTTGAAATATGAAAGGAATTATATTTCTTTCCTTGTGGTAGAAGTGGTTTATTTCAACATTCACTCATTATAGCCACAACAATTGATCATATATGATGAAGGTATAGATATATGCTCAAAACAAATGCTAAATTTATATCAAGTCATTTGTGGAAGCTTGGTTGAAGAAAATCACATCATTACTCTGTGTTTACTAAAAAAGTCTTTCTTATCCAATGCTTGAAATTTACAACTTTAAAAATTTTTTATAATAGGTGATAAGAATTAGATATTTTTAAATTTTACATAATATTTTATAACTTACTATAAAATTCTTCCTTACCATCATTGATTATGAAGAAACAACTTTCCTCTACAAAAAAATTTAAAAAAATGTACAATTCACTTCCCAAATTGTATTTTATGTGATTCTCATGCTTTTTTGAAGACAATTGAACTAGTTATTATTTAAACTATAATTCTCTCAATTGAGTCAGGAATGGGTTACACCATTCTATATTAATTATCTGGTCCTACTAAGCGGATTTAAATCATCATTTTTCTTCATGAAAAACTAGATATGATTATTCATCAATTATCTACAATATCTTCATAAGCATATTTGTGATTTTAAGCATAGCAAATAAAAATGAATTTTAAGTTTTAGAAAACCTCTGGTAATTGGGAATTCTCTTTGCTGTTGTAATGACTTTTTAGTGACTTCATTCTGATGCTATTTTTTGTCAATTCTAATGCAGTCTTTTTAACTTGTAGATTTTAATAAGTTGTCTTGCAATAAATAAATAGATAATAAATAAATATTCTAACAATTAAAAAACTAGTGAATACGTGAGAACTATGGTATAATCTCCTGCTGTTGCCACAATTGAAGAAGAGTCAAGATATTTTTCTCTGAAGTGTGAAAAAATTATAATCATAATAATAAAACTACCTTCTGAGATTAAATATAGAAAATTTTCCATTTTATGTTTTTTTGGGTTTTTTGTTTGTTTGTTTTTGGAGACTAGGTCTCGCTATTTTGTCCGTGGAACCACAGGCTCTTGTTGCCCGGGGTACCACAGACTCAAGCAATCCCCAGCCTCAGCTTCTCAGGTAGCTGGGATTACAGGCGCGTACTACCACACCCAGCTATTTTTTGGGGACTAAGTCTTGCTACGGGCCCCAGGAGGACTCGAACCGTGATCCCTAGCCCTGGCCGCTTCATATGCTAAAGGCATATGAGCCACCATTCCCGGCCTAAAATTTTCCATTTTAGCTAGAAGGATATGGACATACTCTTAGAAAAGAGAGATTAAGTTATAAGCTTAGTTTATCAAATTACAGGAGTAAATATGTAGTATTGTTATTGATTCAAACAGCACAAAGGACATAGTTTTTAAAATAAATCTTGAATTTTAATCCATCAATGTTCCTTAACAGTGCTGACTTACATAAATATTATATTCCTTGGTATGAGTATAGATTATTTCATTTTCTGTCTCGGATCTATAAAAATCAGTTAAAATTGTATAATTAAGCCCCCAAAATTAAAAAAAAAGTTTGCTTTTAGTGATAAATATATTTTTTTCAGTATATATTTTCAATCATTGAGTACTTTTAAATGTGTGGAGATAATTTTTATATTATTTCAGTGTGTCTATACATAATAAAAAAACATCAGATCGACTTTTAGAATACACCAGAGAAACTTTTATGACTGGAAAGAGAGCAAGATTGATCTTCAAAACTTCTCTTTTTCACCCAAATGACTTTGTGAACTCTAAAAATTTATCTATAACTTGAATGCTTCTCTATTATTCAGTAAAGAGAAAAATATCAGTACTTCTCTGATATACCTGGTAGTTGTGTATTAAAGAACAAAAGAAAAAGAAAAAAAGAGAAAATAGTTAAATATATTTTGCAAATTATAAATTGTCACATAGATTCTAATAAATTTTATGTTCTTTTTTTTCTAAATCAAGCACATAGTGTTTTAAAAAGAATAAATCTACTTGATAATTTGCAAATTCTGGGAATATATATCTATAACTTGATGAGTTAACATGAATCTTTTCAGCAGGACATACACAAACACACAAAAGCTATAGAAACAAATGATTATATTTAATTAGATTTAATTTATATGGTAAGATTTACTTATATTTATCTATTAGCTTTATCAAATATTGATGAGAAGTAAAATTATAAAAAGTAATCTACAAAGAGAACAATTATAGAAGTAAACTTTTAATGATGAACTTCATTTAATATATGCACACCTGAAATTTATATGTTATAATTAATGTTGATTTACTGGGGAAAGAAAGAAAAAAAGAACCTACTGTCCTCTTTCAGTAATCAAGATAAGGCAATTTAGGACATTTAAAGGGTCAGACAGAGTAATAATACAGGACATTTAAAACAGTCCAATAGACTGTATTTTGTCTCAAAACTATTGATTCTGCACTGCCTGTAAAGGGAAGGAAATTTTCATAATAGAGCATTGCTTTTTAAACGCACTTTGTGTTTACAATATGCTTTAATGATTTAGCAACATTTTAAATTGCACAACTTTCACATAAACATATAGGTTTGTTACTCACCTGAAAAATCAGGCAAGTGGTGAGTCCACTCTACTGTTTGCTAGTGTGTAAAAGGCACACTCTACACACAGCCCAGTGTAAACCAGTGTAAACTGGCCAATATAGGGATAAATGTCAAGCTTTAACTTCTGATTAATTTTTCTTGTATTTCCTTTCAAATCAGCTTTATTAATAAAATCTTACTCTAATTCCAATATAAGAATGTGTAGTTTAAAAAAATACACATTAAACTTAATATAAAGAAGTATATTTAAATTTCACTTACATTCTTTCTCATAAACTCATAAATGTTTCTTCCTTTGATGAGATTTCAATGAGTTATTTGGTTATGCAGTCTTTCTTGTTGTGACATGTTTTAAGCCTATATTTAATTCATATCCAAGGTTTTTCCAATCACTTTGATTTTATTATGTAGTGAAAAAGTGCATGACAGTACTGAAAAAATGCTATTGGACTGTGAGAAAGTCAAACAATTTTACTGTTTTATTGACACATGGGGAAAAATATTCTTGGGGATGGCAAGGAAACGGATAGATTCTAATCATATATTAATGTTCCCTGTAGTATAACAGTATAGATCTCTTGTAAATTCTATTTATATTTTATAACTTGGTGGAAATACTTCATTTGAAATTATCATAAATAATTCCATCTGAATACCAACAGAAAAACTAAATAATTTCATCATAATAAAAATCAAATTTCCAGTATGTGAAGTATCTTGCATTATCTTAAAGTTTTATCACAAATATTAATGTTTCTGTTACTAAATAACAGGAATATTATCTGTTAAATATATGTCATATGTTTATAAATATGTTAAAGGGTCTTCAGTCAAAATAATTGTATTCCCTATGAGATATTTAGAAGTGTTGGACATTTGAAAATATTGACTATTAAGCAAATAGCACAAACAGTAGTTGGAATGAATGGGATAATGAAATAAGAATGATCACAATCAAACATCAATAGCCATGCTCCTAAAAACACTGAGCTTATCTTAAGTTACTATGTTTGTAAGTCATTTTCTAAACACCAATTGTCTTAAGTGTTCTAAAGAGAATTGAATTATAAAATCATCAATAAGCATTTTTCCTGTTCTTACAATTTTTGAGAGATTTATCTAGCACATATTTTCTAAAAGTTCTCTCAGTTAGAATTGCACCCACATATGTAAGATATACATTATTTCTGATTCATATTTTCATTTGTACTAATTGTACATCTCAGATTAGATTTCTAACTTCTTGAAGATGTAAATTCAGGTTAAAGATACAGATATGCAATGTAAAGATACATATGATATATCTATAATATAATTTATCAAATAATTAGATTTAAATAATAGTAAATAGTAAATCAAGTGTAATTTACAAAAATAAATACATCAAACATTGTACTTAATTAAATAATCCATTTGAAGCCAAGAATGTTAACAATTACTAAGAGATAAGCTCAAGTATCCTTCTATTTATACATCCTTAAGCTTACTGTTATAAATAAAGAATATATTCTTTCAGTGGAGAAAATATTTATTGTCTTTATAATAACCACATTTCAGTAATTGCTCATAGTTTTTCTATATAATGAAATGATTATTATTTGGAAAATAATTAATGCTTATAAACCTATGACTTCACAAAATATTTTAATAATTTCCTCTTCCAAATTTAGTAAGAAATGAAAAAAATATATATATATAGAATCTTATTTATTAGTCTACTGAAGTAAAATTTTGAAAAACAACTCTCTTCCATAAGTTTTGTGAATACAGAAAACATTAATTCATATTTGAATTTAATGTATTCATTATAGCATTCTCATTTTCACAAAAAATTCAAAAATCCTATCAGAGTAGATCAACTGGTGTAGGCTTTTAAACTTCTGCCATATAATGAAATTTCATGTGAAAATATCTCTTCTTCATAACATATACTTAAAATATAATTAAATTACATAAGCTATATTAAATTTTAAGTATCTTGGAGAAAGTGAGTATAAAACCTAATAAACACATTAAAGTACTTCTCTACCCAAGAGACAATAATTTTTTAGGAAATTATATTATTTCCAGTTTCTTTTTTCCTTTAATAATATGTTTTCTTCTTCAAAGACCTGCCTGAAAGAACATAACACTCATCAAGAAAATAAAATGTAGACATTAGGATAACTGCAATATTGAACTGTGAGTAATTTCAGCAGCTTTAAGAGGTTCTGATTCAGAGTTCCCTCTAGAAGCAATTCGGTAATGAATACTTGCAGAAAAATACTTTGAATGGATGTATTTCCTTGTAGATGTATTTCCTTTTAAGTTAAAAGAAAATCCTGGCACTATCACTTATACTGAATCTTTGGCATAAAAATGATCCATTTTATATAGATGACAGAATAAGATAAGCATGCTTTATTATTTTCATAAATTGGTACCAAAAAAAAAGTTTCATTATTGCTTGCAGTTTTAAAGGCTGTCATTCTACCTGGAGCCATAAATGGCAAAATCAACAAAAATTCTTTTTGTATCAATTATTGGAATATCCGGCTTGATATGGTACCTTTTATGATGCCCACAAGAGACAAGCCTGTAAAGTCTTATAATATTAAAACTAACAAGTATTGAATACTTCTAAATGCCAAAGAGTTCACTGTATTCTGAAAACAACCATAACTTGTATACTATTGCTGTTTCACAAATGTAAAACCATACCACAGATGGAATACCACTCAGGTATAAAAAAAAAATGCAATCCTGTCATTTGCAGCAACATAAATCCCATAGACTGTGTTATGTTCAGTGAAATAAGTCAAATGGAAAAAGACACTGTATGATTTTCACTCATATGAAAAAAAGCAAAGAAAAAAAAGCAAATGAATGAATTAAATATAATACAAAATTGGCTATTAAACTTACATGGTTGCTAAAGGGAAAGGGGAAGAGAGATCAGCAAATGGGGGGGGAACAAAAGAGTCACTTTTATTGTGAAGGATGGGGTTTTACTGATAAACTCAATGTATATAAAACTATTGATTTATAATGATGTATACCTAAAATGTGCATACTGTTATAATAAATGCAATGTCAGTTCAACAGTTTTCTAAATGCCATGCACAGTGTAATTATGTGATATTGATTAAACAAAGAACATTTATTTTGTTGGCAAGTTCATTGCCAAATTGTTTTGTGAGGACAGATTCAGCAGCACTGGACAACAAGGTGGGTAGAACTGCCTGGCATAGTGGATTGGCACAGAGAAAATTGCCTCTCCAATATCCATGTGAGGATTTAAAAATGATTCCTGACTCACATGAACTAATTTAATGATTGCTGACTCACATGAACTAACAGTAATACATGCTATTTGACATCTGATGACTCTCCTTTAACATCAAATTACAAAGTTGTCTCTCTAATAAAGAAGTACGTAGAAAATGTCAAAGATACAGTTAAAATTTAGGGAAATAAAATTTTGAATTTATGTTTAAAAAATTCCACACTGGAAATCTAGTATTTATCATGAGATTATTCACACATCTTATATTTTTACTTGATACCAGAGTGATAATTAGATGAAAAATAGAATAAATATCAACATTCAAAAATATCTGTTAATCAATAACATTATTTTACAATCCACTGAGGATTATATAACTGGATTTATTACACAAAATCTCTTATGGGTGACTGATTTAATAACTCTATTTAGCCTGAAAGGAGCTGGATCAATCTGTAACTCAGAACCAAAAAAAAAAAAAAAAAAGGCAGGGGGGGGGGAATAGAAATTTCAGGTAAGATTTTACATAGCTGAATCAACTGATAGTTCCGTTTTCAGTAGCATGAGGGGCCTCCACACAGCTTTCCATTGTACCTAGACTAGTTTGCATTTCTACCAGCAGTGTAAAATTATTCCACTCTCCCCCACATTCTCACCAGCTATTGTTTTGGTCTATTTATTTTTTATATGTATCATTCTTATTGGTGTCAGGTGGTATCTCATTGTAACTTTGATTTGCATTTCCTTGCTTATAAGTGATGTTGAATATTTTTCATATGCCTGTTGGTCATCTGCATCACCTCAATGGTAAAGTATCTTTTAAGCGATTCTGTCCATTTTTAATAGACATTTTGCTTTGATTTTGTTGAGTTGTGTGATTTCTATACAGATTCTGATATCAGACTTTTTTCAGTTGAATGTAGTGTAAAATTCCCACCCCCCTAATTATATAACAATAATGATCAGGAATGACACTTCTTCAGTCTCTTTACCAACACAGCTATAGCCTCATTAGCACAATTTGAAAGCATCTGTAATTTTCATTGTCTGCTCAAAATAAATTTTTGTTAAGAGATCATCCATTTTATGCAAGGCAGTACTGCATAAGTTACAAATGTGAGAGTTAACATTGGGAAAATTAAGATAGCTATATCTAACATTTATTGAGTGTTGATTAATAAGAACTCCGTTAAGTATTAGAGAAGCACAAGTAAAACATACACTATTCTAACATTTAAAGTTCTCCAGAAAGTCCAGAAAGGACATCACCCAGCTGATAAGTGATGAGTCTGAATTCAGTTACACATCAGTACTGTACTCTCTGTAGTAGTAGATAGAAGGGGTTCTGTTCTCCTTCCTCTGATACAGTTAGAGAAGACTCCAGAAGTGGTAATAATTGCTTGATTTTAATGATGAATGAAATTTCCCAGAGTAAAAATGACCTGAAAAGACAGAGTATGCTTGAATAATTGTGATTGTGTTGTGGTTGTTGAAGCATAAATGTTATATGAGCAATGAGCCTGAATCTGAACTGTTTTAAATGTTGACCAACTTTCCTCAATCCATCAGACTACTTCAGTCTCCTTCCTCTACTGTGTTCTATATCCTTAAAACTTTGCTCATCCTGATTTATCTGATTGGAATACTCTCTGCTTCAGGAAATCCTAGTGAACTCATTTTTAAAGACACAGCTAAAAGGAAGCAATTCTATAACAATTTTCCTATTCTGGTCAATGCAATTCAGAATAAAAAAATTGGCTTTACAATTAAACCGAATTTTGCCCTTATCTCATATTTTATACATTGTTAGCTAATCAATCACATATTCATTCACTCATGTGTTCTTGAGTTTATTTATTAACAACATGACAATAAATGGGAATTTGAGAGAGGAGTTTTAATATTAAGACAAAGACGGGTTTTTTGAGACTTGGTTCCACTATGTTGTCCAGGTAGTCCTGATCCAGGATCAGATTTGAGTAATCCAGATCTTGGATCACATGTGGGATCCCACATACTCAAGGACTTTTCTGCCTCAGTCTCCCAGGTAGCTGGGATTACAGGTGTGAACCTCAGACCCAGCTACTTTTTAAGACTAGGTCTTGTTAAGTTGCCCAGAGCAGGCCTCAAACCCACAGACTCAAGTGATTTCTAGCCTCAGCTTCCCTTCCTAGGCTGGGATTAAAGGTGACACCATGTCCAGCCCAAAGATGGAATTTTAGTAGTCAGGAAACAATGTAATTTCCTAATTATTAATTGTATATACAAATAATAAATGTTAGAAAGAAACTAGGATCCAACAAGATAAGGAGCAACACAACTAAGAAGGGATGGCTGTTATGAGAAGCATGATCGGGTATAATTTTTCTAGTCAGGTATTTGGAAGTAGTATCTGAGACTACACCTTGAGAATACAGAGGAAAGAGATAAGTACTTAAATTTAAAAAAAAATATTCGGAAGCAGCTATATTTTTGGTAGGACTATAACATAAGCCCTTCTTGTTCGGAGCTGTGTTCTCCATACCAGTTAATTTATAATATCTAAGAGAAAGTCTAATACATAGTAGGTACTATGTGTATATTTATTGGTTTAATTAGAAATGAGATTGGAGATACATAGTACTGGATTTAGATAAAGAGGGCATAATAAAATGAATTGGAGAATTGTTTAGGTTAAGGTCATGGGAAGCTATACAGACTATTATTTAAAAATCTGGATTTTAATACAAATATACTAAGAGATTTTGGGAAATCAAGTGTCTGCCAAACTAGCTTAAAACAGATAGCATGAGAGATCCTAAAACTAAATTAAATAAATAAATAAATAAATAACATTTTATGGTTATAAAATTGGCCAACATTTTTAATGTAACACTTGGGATTGGCAAGCATGTACAGCAACAAAGTTGCTGGTAAATTTCTGATGCACTTAATACAAAAGTTTCCAACTCTAGGACATTCAAAATAGCCAAAAATCATAGGACAGTAAAGATTATTTGACAGAGGTTCATAGAGGCTCCAGGAGAGGAAGAGATGGATAAGTGGAGTTCAGATGAATTTTTAGGAGAATTCAGATGAATTTTGCATGATGTCATAAACGTGCATGTACAAAATAGTGTATGTATATAGTAGTATATGTATTCAACAGTATATGTATATAGCAGTAAATATATGTATATGCACAACGGTATATGTGTATATGTGTACGTGCATGTCATTATGTATTTGTCAAAAACCACCAGGAGTGAACCTTAATGGAACCTATGCCCTTTTCTGTGAAAATGATGAATCAATATTTGTGCATTTATGCACCACCACAAATGCACCTTCTCAGTAAACAATTTGATGGTGTAGGAGTTTGAACTTGCAGGGAGAAAGGAAGTATCAAATGAAAAGATGTGTGTTTATTGTTCATTTGTATGGAAAATTCCAATTCTTTTACAAAAATTAAGTTTTTGTAAAAACTGTGGTAATATTTATTATTGCTAATTTGACATTGGGTATCAAAAGTAACTTAATTATTCATATATTTTATTTGGAATTTTGTTTCTAAATCACCTTCTCACAAAATAACCAAATGTATATTTATGCACACAATTTTTTCTTGAAGTTTTCATCTTGTAATTGTTAATAATAATCTTTTGGAAAACCTTCAACTTTCCATGCCAGCATAATGGGAAGACTAATATTAGAATGTCCACATATATTTTACCATCATTATAATAATGCTTCAAAGAATACTTAGTAATTGAGAAAAACATTTATAAAAAGTCAAGTGAAAAATACTGCTACAAAGTAGCACAAACAAAATTAATGATAAATTAAAAATTAAAAATAGGTATACCTGAAGGAGTAGACGGGAATAGTGCAAAAAAAAAAAAAAAAAACACATTAAATATATTAAAGATACTGTATTCATGACCTCTGGTGAATGGGGTTTATATTGAATTGCATTTTCTCTTTCATAGTAGTGCTTTCACAAAAATTAAAATGTCAAATATTAAAAATTAAGATAGTGCAGATTAATTTTGTTAAATATTTTATTAAGTAAGCAAAATAATTTGTTGAGGTAATGAAGTTGAAAATTGAGAAAAGGGCAAGTTACAATAGCTTTGTAAAATTGCCTGAAGAGCATTTATTTTATGCATTAGCATATACCAAAATGTGTTTTCTGCAGACTTAGACCCTTATAATTCCCATGGGGAGGCAAAAACACAAAGTTAGGAAATACTAAGTAGTATTTCATCCACCTTCAAACTAGCAATTTATTCATATAATTAAGGTTCTAAGAAGTCTTGCATTTTTGAAACTTGCTTAACTTTATTTAACCAACATTAGCAAATATATTCAGCTAAAGGCACTTTAAAAGCAATAGAAATTGACATCTGAGGGATGCTATAATAGACAATGCTGTTGTGCACAGAGCAATAGTTTTATTATCTATTTTTTAACTTTGAAATATCCCCAAAATCCAGCAGAAGTTTTGCAAATATAATGGCAATTATATTCTAAACATTTTAAGATAAATTGACAACTTCATGTCCTGTCTTTCTGGACTCTTCATGAAAATATTTGTATGTCCAATAAAGTAGAAAACTCTCCAACATAACCACATGCATACCACCAAAATAAATTAGCCTGCATACAATAATTCAACATGGATTCAATAATTTAAAATCATAATTCAATATGATTTTTCAGACTCCTTTTAAGTTTTTCCAGTTTGCCTAATAATGTTCTTTGTAATCGTGGCTTGAAGCTCACAACTATGGTATTCATTTATTTCTCTCTAGTCACCTTTAATTTGAACCAATTACCTTGATAGCCATGATCTTTTGAACATTGCTTGACAAATATTTTGCAGAGTATTTGCAGAGTATTTTTCAGTTAGGATTGGCCAAGATTTTTATATAATTAACTTAAAATTATACATCTTTGGTGGCAAACAATAGGAGTGATACTGTACCTTTTTCATTGTATCTTGCGAGATGTCACCCAACTTCAATTGTTGCTTTGAGGGTTAGATTCAGTTTTGTTACTTGACCAATAGTGTACCTATTGTTTCCTCTGTATCATTACACTTATATCAAGAAACTGAAGCCTTATCAAATCACAGAAATGGGAAAAAATTTTATTTGGGATGTGAGGATTTGCGCTATGTTCTTCAATTATCAGCAATGATAATAGGAAGTGGTTGCTAAAATTTCAATCCTGGATGTTTTTGCAAACTTGAATGACTTTAATTTCTTCTGATCAGTGGCTGCCTCTCAGTTTGCCTGATCATGCCTGGATACCCAGACTTGCTTGAGGCTGGGCCCTCAATGGCCTCTAACACTGTTTTATTCCAGACTCTGAATTACTCCATTTATAGTTTTCTTTTTTGTTACTTATCATCCACCTTTTTTGATTCAAGTATTTCCTCCAGAAAGCATTGATGATCAACTGGAGAAACCCCATATTATTGAGATGAATATATTCCAGGAAGTCCCTCTTAGGGAGGAAAAATCTAAAATTGAAATAGAGCAGATGAGACCTGTGAGTTTTGGGAACTGTTTGAATAACAATAAGGCATTGTTTTTAGTGCTACAGGTAGATCAGAGGTGAATCAAAGTCTGCTGTGAAGGGTGTTTTTTGAGGGTTTGTGACTTAGTGACTGAATCACAGTATTTGAGCTTCCATGATCCTGGATTAAGTTGAATTTGATAGACAGAATGTGACTATTTTAACTAATATAAAAATCATACACATAGAAATAATTATTAACCTAACGATTTGTAACCCTGAACCGACCCAGTTCCTGTAGGCAACCAACTGAAAATGTCAGGAAAGTACGAAAGTGAACCAGCAGGACACAAAACTGGAATAAACCTTTAAAGAGTTGATGAATCAAATATTTTAGAGGTTTTTAATTCTATGTGTGATTAGCCCAAGTAAAATATGAAAAATTAAGAGTGGCATATACCCTACCTTGTACTATTTTTGGCTATGCTAATCTTAGCAAATTATATAAATAATTGTGATAACTGATGGTACAAGGACATGAATCAAACAAATGAATAATGGGAAATAAAAGGCTGACAGCACACTTAATAGAAGAGAAACCAGAACAACAATCTTAAACCCCATCATAATATATTTCATGTGGCTTTGCTTTATCACAACTACCAAGAGAGAAATTCCTGAGTATGGAATAAAGTTAATAACATAAGTATTTCAGTGATCAAGAATTTGAATTCAAAGATCTTATAAATATCAGACATTTGTGACAGAAAACGAGTTTAAATTGGAAATCAGTAGGTGAGAGGGATTAAAAAGATCATGGAAATGCCAACAATCACTGACAATATCATGTAGGTTTGGATTTTCAAATTAGACATAATAACCCATAGTAACCATAACTCATAATAATCCATGGGTAAATTTTTCCTAACATGGAAAATAAGACCATTAGAAAATTCAACATAAGATAAAGCTTAGGCTTACAGACTTGGTCCAGTGTCTTTGGAGGAAAAGTCATCTATTCAATTGTCTACTCAAGATGATTCCTGATCTTAAAGGTATTATCAATGTCAGTTGGAGATCTGTAGAATAAGAAATTCACTCAGAGTTGAGGACTATATTTTAATACTAAAGAATAAATTGTTTTCATTCATTCCTTTTCAATCAACTATTCTTGTTGAAGATGGTGAGTGATCTGAGCTAATTCCAGCAGCTCAGGGGCAATACAGTTCCAAACCAGGAGAGGACTACCCCCTCATTCTGAAGGGAACAGCTGAGATGTGTGAGAGCAATTTAGAGATAAGAGAAAGCCAGAGTGCCAGGAAAGAACAGATTGTTTTGTGGAGATCATTTCTGTTCCACACAAACAGTGGCCTGAACCTCTGAGAATCATTTTCCCCCCTCATTAGTATCATAACAAAAAGACATTGAAGGAAATGACAGTATTAGAAGACATGTTATACATTTGTAGACTGATACTACAACACTATGTAAGTGTGAAAGAGAGTGGGCTAGGTATAGGATAAAAGTGCAATGTCAGAGAAAATAACTGGATAAAAAAATTTCAACCTTTATTGTTGGGGATCTTTTTAATGAGAAATATTAATCCAATAGGTAGATAACATTAAGTTTAAGCAGCACATAAATTGGTTAGAAACAGTCCTTTCTAATGAGATTGGAATGTTTCCTTTAGCTGGTGGCATTTCCAATATACACAACAACAGAAATAGAACTTTTGATGTGATGTGTTTTGTTTTCCCCAGTAATGCACTGTGGAAGGAATCCTCTAGCAATTCCGCATTCTTAGTGAGAGTTTTAATAAGGTCCTGGTAGCAGTGAAGGTTGTTCCCTCTGAGAAGGTTGGTTCATTGTTCCTTCAATACACATTTCAGTAATGATTTCAAAAGAATACAACCAATGTTAACAAAAAAAGGGAATATATTGTAAGTTAAGTTGAATCAGTTACATTATCTTCAGCAAAGGTAATGTTGCTGAATGTCATTCTCAATTTCACTTACCCAATGACAGCAAACAGAGTTTGAGGAGGAGTTTAATTTGTTGCCAAATCAAGGAGGGCAGCATACTCATGCCCAAAAATTCACTTTCCTGTGCTTTGGCAGAGAACAGGGTTGTTTATCAGAGTTACAAAAGAGTAGAAAGGGGAGTGGGCAAAGGTCAGTATATGTATCCTTGGAGTCAGCGGATGTCAACTACCTTTTGCCATTCACTGGTGGTCAGCAATTCAAAATGCTATCAATTCAGAATGGAAGAAAACAAATGTGAGTAAATGGGAGAGCTCTTCTGGTGGGACAGACAAGCCAAGCCCTTCATTCCTGTTTCACTAAGATACGGTCTCTAAATTTGTCTATTTTTTAATTACTCCATTAGTATATTGTGTAAGCAGAAAAGTCTTATATGTCTCCTATAACAAACTGATCATATTCCTGCCATGCAAAGTTTTTTAAACACCAAATAAAAAAATTAAATATGAACATATATACTTAGCGTAAAAATCAAGAACCCTCAACAGTAATGACTCTATGCCAAAACAAAAATGCAAAGAATTATTTTTTCCAAAGTTTTGATATTTTAATTGAAACTATGCCAACAAACTTTGGCCATCGTGGTACCTCACTGGTGACAGTGAGGCCTGATGCTTGGGTCCCCTTGCCCTTTCTGGGTTGGGGGTTGGGGGGGCCCGGAGACCTCTGTCTGTCAGCTTACTGACAGAAGGCACCCAGGCACTCCTTCACACAAGGCCTTAGCAGCATTCAGGTAGAGGGTGGGCAGGTGCCTAACCTCCTCTAGTTTACTCCCATTCTAATCAGTCCTCACCAGGATTAAGAAAAATACTAGTAATCCAGTTGCAGACACAGAAGAGGTTTGGGGAATGAATAAAGGCCCTGAATACACACATCTCCTGGGCAGAACCTAAAATAAGCACCAGAGACCCACAGGACACTGGACTGTCACACCAACTATTGTGCTGACTTAGCACAGAATTATACCTACAGCAAGAGCAACATGACATCCCTCCCTCCCCCCCCACCCATCTCTTCCACAGGGATCTAAGAACACAAAATGTGACAGCTGCCCCACAGCAGAGCTGCAAACCAAGAGACTGGAGATGAACTTGACCAACCATCTGCTAATGTCTGTCCCTATGGAGGAACTTCTCTATGGACAATAGCTGTAAGCCAGTTTCCCTAATCCAGAGAGCAGAACCACAAGTGATAAAGCAGCAAATGGAACTGAAAACAGAATGGAGGAGACAACCAGTAAGGATGAGCAGGAACTGATAGACTGTAATCAAACTTGAACTGGTGCTATTGATACCCAGGAAAATGACATTGCTTCAGAAAAAGAAGAGACCAAAGAGCTAAACATAGACCAAGAGACAGCAACAACAGAGGAGTTTGGGTGACCAGAGGTTGCCCCTTGGGGCACTCTCAAGGGGATCAGCAACCATACAAAGATGAACCATGTATGAAATTTTAAAAAAAGAATTAATTAATAAAAAATTAATTATGTCAATAATAAGTACTATAGACATTTACCATATAATAGCAAATAGTTCAATATAAATAAAAGATATGGACTAGCCAATTTTAGATACAAATTGATGGTTTTAAACATTATTAAAATTAGAGTATCTCACTTTTCCAAATCTTAATTGTTTCTCTCAACAAATTAATGTGTTCATACAGTGTTAGTTATGCGCATATATTTACATACATACATACATGTATATATACATATATATTCACACATTCTTGAAAGATTTCAAGACTATTTCCTTTTTCAAAGCTTCTTCAAAACCATTAAAATTTCCCATGTTATACCTGATGTAATGAAATTATGAATTAAAATGTCAGAGCAATTCCATTTTTATAAATGTTTACTTTTATAACCAAATAATTTATTTATATATAAATTTTACATCTTTGTAATCCCTGTGATTCACCTGCCCACCCTCCCTGACTGTTCCCACTCTGCCCCGCCCCACCCCCTGAGTTGTGAACTTCAATTTGGTTGTTAGCTTGTTTTGACTTTTTCCTCATGGCTTTTGTTTATCTTTCCCATGTCCCAAATAATAGCGAAACTATTTGGTGTCTGTCTTTTTCTTTTTGACTTATTTCTGCTAATACGATTTCTGCTAGGTACATCTATGTTATCATAAATTCATCTAATTTGTCATTTTTAATTTATGAGTTATAGTCCATTGCATATATATAAATAAAGATGATATATAGATATAGATATATCTATATCTATATATATATATATATATATATATATACCTCATCTTTTTCATCCATTCATTTGTTTTGGGCATTTGGATTGTTTCCATGTCCCTGCAAATATAAATAGTGCTACAATAAACATCTTAGCACAAGTATCCCTTTGTAACCACATTGAGGTCTCCTTTGTCTAGATTCCCAGAAGAGCAATTGATGGGTCAACTGGTAGCTCCATTTTCATTAGTTTGAGGGTCCTCACACTGTTTTCCATATGGCTGGACAAGTTTACATTCCCACCAGCAGTGTAAGAGTGTTCCTTTCCACATCCATGCCAACACTTGTTGCCTGTTTGGTTTTTTTTTTTTTGCCATTCTTACTAGTGTAAGGTGGTATCTCATTGTGGTTTTGATTTGCATTTCCCTGATTGCTAGTGATGTTGACAGTTTTTCATGTGCCTGTTGTCCATTTATATTTCCTCTTTAGAGAAGTGTGTCTTTTCTTCCCATTTTTTAATTGAGCTTCTTGTTTTATTTTTGTTTAGTTGTGTGAGTTCCTTGTGGATCTTCATTACTAAACCCTTATCACTCTTGCAAAATTTTTTTCCCATTCAGATGGGCTTCTTTTAGTTTTTTTTGGTTATCTCTTTTGCTGTGCAGAAGCTTTTTAGTTTGATGTAGTCCCATCAGTTTATGTCTTCCTTCATTTTTTTTTTCTTTTTTGTCATCTGTAGATGTTTCCAGAAAGGGATTTCTGAATTGTAATTAATGGAGGGTTTTGCTCAAGCTTTCTTCTATGTATGTTATGGTTTTAAGTCTTTATCCATTTAAATCTTTTATGTATTTTAAGTTGGTTTTTGTACATGGTGTGAGTTGTCTTGGTCCTTTTTTTTTTTTTTTTGCAGGTTTTAGTACAGTTTTTCAGGTTTTAGTCCAATTTATTGAAGAGGTCATCTTTATTCCAATGTAAGCTTTTCCCTCCTTTTTCAAAGATTAGTTGACTATATATGTGTGGTTTTATTTCCAGACACTCAATTTGTTTCATTGATCCAATTGTCTGTTGTTGTACCAGTACCATGCTGTTTTAATTACTATGGCTCTGTATGCCATGCACCATTTGCAAACCAGAAGAATCATTGCTGTGAGATGGGGAATACCTTAACTGCCTCCAGAAATTGGAGGCAGAATTCCTGTGTTGACCCTTTGAGATTGCAATGGCACTGCTGGCCTTTCCAAATGTTTACATATGGAGATCTCTCTAAATCAGAGATAGTAACCACCTGTGAGCAATACCCCTGTCTCCAATTACCCTCGAAGACTAATATTTTAATATGCTTAACCAATTTAATTGCCTTTCTTTGAAATTCACTGGACTGAATTTCACTCTGTGTCTCTATACACTCTGTGTCTCTATAATTACACTCTGTGTCTCTATAAATACTCCTTTCTTTTGTTAATAAATTGCCATTTGGTTCAATACCTCCAAATTGGCCCTCAGTCTTACTGAGTCATTTCTCTATTTATTCCTTTCTTGTATCTTGTATTCGGCCATCAACATTCGTAGTATAACTTGAAGTCTGGAATAGTTAGACCTCCATTCTCTCTTTTTTTGGTTAGGGGGCTTTTTGATATTCAAGGTCTTTTGTTATCCATATGAACTTCTGTAATTTTTTTCTGACTCTTTAAATAATGTTATTGGAATTTTTATAGGGATTATATTGAATCTGTAGATTGCTTTAGGAAGGATGGTCATTTTGATGATGTTAATTCTTCCAATCCATGAGCAGGGAATATCTTTCCATTTCCTTATGTCTTCTTCTATCTCTTTTAGCAGCATTTTAAAGTTTTCTTTGTATAGTTCTTTCACATGTTTTGTTAGGTCTATTCCCAGGTATTTAATAAGCCATTCCAAAGAAATTCTTTAAGTAAATAAACTAATAGAATCTTAACAATACTTTAAATAAAAGTCATTAAAATATACCAGGACATCTACAGTTAGTAATTTTCACATAAATTTACATAAAAAAATTGTGAGCATCACTACTTTTTTGGTCATGACTCTTTTTCAAATCAACAAAGAAATAAACTTAACTAGTTCAACAGCTTTCTTTCTACAGGGAGAGGAAACAAAGCTCCGATAATAGTTTCAGAGTGTGATGTGGGGCAGCATCTCAGAGTTACTGAGTAAAAGAACTTACAGTTTGAGTTACAAAACTTTGACAAAAATATCAAATGATTCTGGACATTTGATCAAAAAGTAATCACAGATTACTATGAAAAAAAATTATCTAGTTCACCAAAGTGGCAATGAAAATTTAAAGACTTCAAGGACAAATAAGAAATTAATAAAGTTTCAAATAAAGCTTAATTTTCTTAAAATCAGGAAAACTAACTTTATTTAAGTAATTAAAGCTCTGATGATAACAATGGCATGGATGACATGAAATTGGTTTGATAGCACATATATTAGCACTTTCTAGGTGAAATATGTAAAAGGCATTATAAAAATCTTTTATAGTACCTTATCAAAAGTGAAAAAAGTTTGTCGTTTACTACATGGAAGAAAATTGAAGATTGGCTTTACTTTATATGAGTACACCATCACTATTAAAGTTTATTTTTAATCTTTACAACAAAGGTATTAAATCTTATCTTGCTTTACCATGAATAATTTCTTTCCCTAAGATTTCTTTCTTATGAACCTTTCACAACTCCTTTTACCGTCATATCTTATGTCTTAAATTTCAACTTGAGAAAAAAAATCTTTTACTGAGAAAAAAAATACACCTTTATTTCTTTTCGCATCTCTTTGACTGAACAAATATTTTACTTTCTTTTGCCTAAGTTGTATTCCTATTGTTTCTATTAGTTTTAATTTTCTATGTTAATTAGAATTCTTAATATTTGAAGCCATAACTACTTAATTTTGTTTAAAAAGTAAGCAATTGTGAACTATTACACCAACATGGAAAAATTTCAAAATTTTCAGAACATATTATCTCTATATAGTTTGTTATCAAAGTACAAGACATATTTATTAATAAATCTTTAGTTCCATTCTAATAAGAAGTCAAAAGTAAGCCTGAAATTAGTAAATGATGTTTCAATTAAATAAAGTAGATATCACTGACTTTCTATCATTTAAGTTGGAAAAACGTTGAGTATACCTTACTAAATAAAAAAAAAACTCTATTCTATTAAGACTGTGAAGGCAGAAAACTTTTCCTTCAGGAGAAAAAAAGAAAAAGAAAAGCTATCAATGGAAATTAAAAGTTAAAAATGAAGAGAAAGAGAAAGAGAAGGAAAAAAATATGGCCTCATGTAAAATTCCAAATTTCAGTTTAGATGGGCATATTAAATACAGAAGTAATCACCTGAGTAATACAATACAATAATCCAGTGAATGGAGATGACTAAGCACAATAGGTTTCTTTGGAGTGGCCATTAATTTACTTTGAAGGTACACCTAAGTGCCTTCCATCACCAATAAATCAAAGTCTGATTGGCCCCAGAACAACAATGTAGAAGATTCAACACCATACTTAAGTCAACAGGCGGGACAACAAACACAAAGAAATCAACAAGGAAATACTAATAATACTAATCTTAGATGAGGAATTCAACTAGATGGGCTTCTTAGACATTAATAAGGCAGTACAGCACATCAAAAGTAGACTGCTTTCTTCTCAAGTACACATGGAACATTTTCCAAGAAGATCACATATTGGATGAGAAAACAATGTCAATAAATTAATGAAGCTTAAATCAAATCCAGTATGTTCTATAATCACAATGATATAAATCAGAATCTATAACAAAAAGGAAACAAGAAACAAACTCTAACATGTAGGGAAGAAAATATAAAAGATATTCAAATTGTAAAATAAGAGATAAAACTATCACTATCTGTAGATAACACAATATACACATAAAGCTCTAAAAACTATTAAAAACAGTAAGTCAGTATAGTGAAATATGACACTAAAAATCAACATACAAACGTTTGTTTTATTGCTATACACAATTAATGAACTAGGAGAGAAAGAAATAAAAGTCAAAATTCCCTCTATAGTAGAATCAAAAAGCATTAATTATATAAAAACAAACTTAATAAAGTCCATGAATTCATTTACTCAATGAAAACTATAATGAATTCACTCAATGAAAACAAATATTTGCTAAAAGAAATTGAATTCACAATGAATAAAAAGATATCCTATACTCATGATTTAAAAGAATTAATATTTTTAAAATGACTATCTTCTTACCAAAAAGGTATATAGATTCAATGCAATCTTATACAAGTTTCCATTACATTCTTCAATGAAATAAAGCAAACCTTATAGACAATTATATGGAACCATAAGAAACCCTGGGTAGCCCAAGAAATAGTCACAAAAAAGAAAAAGAAAGAAAAAAAAAGGGGTAAAACATACCTAGACTTAAAGTACCCTATAAGATCATGTTATCCTAATACCATCAGGATGTTATTGGCATAAAAACAGACACACAGAACATTTATTAATATTCTGGTATGAAATGATATTCTAGGTTTATACTGATTTATCCTGATATATGTATATGAGCTACTTTTACCTCTAACCACAGTCTCATTTCAGTACATAAATATTTGGAAGATTTTCTTTTCATACAAGTCCATCATGAATGGATATCTCTGCTACTAAGCAGAGCTTGGTACACATACGTACAGAGATACACATAGATCCATAAAATATACATAAATGCACATACTTTATTCATATGTATAGAATTATGTTAAACCTGATATTTCATTCAATATATATGTAGAAGGTCAGAGTTTTTTCACAGGTTGGCAGTTCAGCCACACCCTATAGAGCATGTGCAATTTTACCACTTCCACATTTAAATTCCTTTTTTTTTTTTTGGTATTATTTATCAAGTATTTGCTTTTCAATTTAATTTCCTATAAAGTAACTTCTTAACCTACGAAACTGCTCTTCCACAAAGGTGTGAACCTTATCTTACATGTGTTAAAAAATTCCATGACTGAGGGCCCTGCTTTTAGACTGAGTTTACCAAAGACTGAGTTTTAACACTGGGAACTCCAGCAGGAAAAAGTGCTCACAGCACAGGCACCTGAAAGGGCCTAGCATCCAAGGACTGACTCCTGTTGCTAAGGTAACACACTTGCGGGCTAAGGAGGGTCCCAGGACTGAGTTTATCAAAAACTATGTATTTAAATTCCAGGAACTGCAGTGGGAAAAACTGCTCAGCACAGCTATGTGGCACCAGAACATACTAGGGAACCAAGAAAAATGACTGCCCAAATCTGTCAAGACAGCCCAAGCAAAAAGGTTTATACAACAAACCCTAGACACACCACTAAATAAAGTCATATGCTTGGGGGCATATGAGAAACATTTAAAACCCATCAATCTAAATGAGGACTAAGTATGAAAAAAGAAGATAGACTATACAATAGAAACCACATAACCACACCACATCCACTGACTGAAAAGGAACTTATCCCCTAAAATAGCTAACAGAAACAAGATATATCCACCACAGCAGTGAAAGCACAAAGGCAAAAATAAACACAACTTGGTCGGCTTCACTATACCATCTAATTCTAGAACAGCAGTGAATCAATACGTAGCATAAACCCGAAGGGAAAACATGGGAAGGAGAAAGAATACAAATACCCAAGCAGGTCTTAAGAAGAACAGCTTACCACCAAAGGATAAACAATCTGCAGAAACCAGCATGGATGACACGAAAGAAATACTATATATGTCAGACAAAGAATTCAGAATCTATTTGTTAAAAGCAATAAAAGAGACAAGGGAAAATGGGGAAAAAAGGGAAAGCAAGAGGTCAGAGACTTTCAATGAGCTAAGAAGTAGAAAAATATAAAAAAGAATGCAGCAAAATGAGCAGTATCATTCATGAACATAAATAAGAAGCTGAATGAGATACAGTTTCTAAGAGGAGCAATAGAAGAGCTCAAAAATGCAGTGAAAAGCCAGTAAAGCAGATTAGAAGAAATAGAAGAATGAATTAGCACACTAGAGGACACCGAAGTAGAGAGGATGAAGAAAGAAAAAGAGAGAGAAAAACAAAGTAGGAATACAGAAGAAAAAAATCTGAGATCTGTCAGATGTCATAAAGAAAACAAATAGAAGAGAAGAAGAAAAGACATAGGATCTGAAAAGCTTTTCATAGAAATAATGGAGGAGAATTTCCCAAATCTGAAGAAAGAAATGAAGATAGACATACAGGGAGCACAAAGAATACCAAACTAGTTTAATGAAAGAAAAAACATGGCAAGACACATCTTAACAAAAATTTTAAGAGCCAAAAATAAAGAAAAAATTATGAGAATAACATGAAAAATGAAAAAGATAATCTACAAAGGAAAACCCATTAGACTGGCTTCAGATATTTCAGAAGAGACACCCCAAAAAAAGGAGAGAATGGGGCCACATCTTCAAAACACTCCAAGACAAAAAGTGTCATCCAGGAATACTCTACCCATCATACTGTCTTTTCTTTATGAAAGAAAAATCACAACCTTCTCAGATGAACAAAGCCTCTAGAAATTTGCTACCACCAAATACCCACTCCAAGAACTTAGGGCAAGAAGCCCTAAGACCAAAAACCAAAGATGAATAAAAAGAACAAATAATTAAAAAAATTTAAAAAAACATGAAGAAGAAGAAAAAGAAAAAGAAGAAGAAACTAAAACAGACCCCCCAAATGACCACCAGGAAACCAATGTTAGACCCTCAAGCATGAATAATTACTCCAAATGTCAATGGACTAAACTCATCAGTCAAAAGACACAGAGTTGCAGACTGGATTGAAAGACAGAATTGAATATTCTGCTGCCTCCAAGAAACACATCTGATCCCAAAAGATATGCACAGATTGAAGGTAAAAGGATGGAGAGCAATTTTACAAGCAAACCGGCCCCCCAAAAGGCAGGGGTAACCACTCTTATAGCAGACAAAGCAGATTTCAAAATAAAAAAAAGGTGACAAAAGATAAGGTCATTACCTAATGTTTCAATGGTCAACCCATCAAAAAGATATAACAATTATCAACATATACTCACCAAATGAGGGTGCACCAAGAGTCATAAGACAGCTACTAAGAGAAATGACAACAAAAATTGGTGAAAAAACATAAGTAGTAGGCAACTTTAACACCCCACTCATAAAAAAAGGCAGGAAAAAAAAGCTACACAAAAAAAGGACAAAAAAAATTTTTAAAAGGAGACCTAGACAAAATGGAACCTAATGGATATCTACAGGACATTAAACCCACAAGGAAAATAACACACCTTCTTCGCAAATGAACATGAATCATTCTCTAAAATTGACCACATACTAAGCCACATGGCAAACTTGAAAAAATACACAAAGATTAATATACTACCAATATTCTCATATCATAAAGGCATCAAATTAGAATACAACAATGAAGAGAAAGCAACAAGAGCATCCAACACTTGGAGACTGAGCAACATGCTACTAAATGAAGAATGGATAATTGAAGAAATTAAAGAAGAAATTAAAACCTACCTTAAAACAAATGTCATAGAAGACACAGCATTCCAAAATGTCCAGGATGCAGCAAAAGCATATCTAAGAGGAAGGTTTGTAGAAATACATGTCCATATCAAAAAGCAAGAAAATAACCAAAACAAGATGAAATAAATATCCTAAAAACCAAAAAGACTATCCAGAAGATCAACAAACCAAAAGTTAGTTCTTTGAAAAAATAAATAAAATTGATAACCCCCTTGTAAATCTCACAAGGAAAGAAGAGAGAAAATTCAAATAAACAAGATCACAAATGAGAGGATCAATTACAACAGATACAAAAGAAATCCAAAGGAAAAGAGATTACTATGAACAACAATATGGAAATAAATACAATAACCTACATGAGATGGACTAGAAAGACACAACTACCCAAAATTGAGCAAAGAAGATATAGAGAACTTAAATAAACCAATTACAAGCAGTGAAATAGAAGCAGTCATCAAAACTCTACCTAAAAACAAGAACCCAGGACCAGATGGCTTTATTAATGAATTCTACCAGATATTAAAGATGAAACAATGCCTGCACTACTAATACTTTTCCAAAAAGTTGAGAAAGAAGGAAAACTGCCAAACACACTCTATGAACCAAACATCACACTCATACCAAAACCAAATAAAGACAGCACCAAGAAAGAAAACTATAGACCAATTTCCTTAATAAACATGATGCAAAAATTTTAAACAAAATCCTGGCCAGTCGAATCCAACGATGCATAAAAAGCATTATTCACCATGACCAAGTGGGGTTTATCACAGGGCCACAAGGGTGGCTCAACATATGGACATCAAGCAACATAATACACCACATTAACAAAGAGAAAAATAAAAACCACATGATCATATCAATAGATGCAGAGAAAGCACTTGACATAGTCCAGCATCCATTCATGATAAAAGCCCTTGAAAAATTGGACATTAAAAGAACATACCTCTTAATAATAAAAGCAATCTATGACAAACCTATGGCAAACATCATTCTAAATGGGGAAAAGCTAAAATCATAAAGCTTAATTAATCATTAATTAAGATCTGGAATAAGGCAAGAATGTCCACTCATCCCACTACTTAACATTGTACTGGAAATTTTAGCTAGGGCAAGAAGGCAAGAAAAAGACATAAAAGGGATACAAATAAGAAAAGAGGAATTGAAGCTTTTATTATATGCACATGGCATGATTCTCTATATAAGAACCCCCAAAAATCCACAGAAAACCTACTTGAAATAATAAACCCATTCAGTAACTTAGCCAGATACAAAATCAACGCACAGAAGTCGGTAGCTTTCCTATACGCAAAAAGCCAAGAAGAAGAAGAAGAAGAAGAAGAAGAAGAAGAAGAAAGAAGAAGAAGAAGAAGAAGAAGAAGAAGAAGAAGAAGAAGAAGAAGAAGAAGAAGAAGAAGAAGAAGAAGAAGAAGAAGAAGAAATTAAAAAAGCCATCCCATTTACTATTACACCAAAAAACAATTAATACCTGAAAATAAACCTAACAAAACACATAAAAGATCTATACAAAGAAAGCTTTAAAATGCTCCTAAAAGAGATAGAAGACATAGGAAATGGAAAGACATTCCCTGCTCATGGATCAGAAGGATTAACATCATCAAAATGACCATCCTTCCAAAAGCAATCTACAAATTCAATGCAATCCCTATAAAAATTTCAATGACATTATTTAAAGAGATAGAAAAAAATTACACGAGTTCATGTGGAACAACAAAAGACCTCAAATATCAAAAAGCCTCCTAGCCAAAAAAAGTGAGAATGGAGGCCTAACTATACCAGGCATCAAGTTATAATACAAAGCCATAATAATCAAAACAGCATGGTGCTGGTACAATAAATAACAAACAATCAGACCAATGGTACAGAATTGAGTGCTCAGAAATAAAACCACACATATATAGTCAACTAATCCTTGACAAAGGAGTAAAAAACTTAATTGAAACAAAGATAGCCTCTTCAATAAGTTGTGCTGGGGAAATTGGACTAAGACCTGCAAAAAAAGTGGACCAAGACAATATCTCACATCTTGTACAAAAACCAATTCAAGATGGATAAAAGACCTCAGACCTGAAACTATAACATGCATAGAAAAATCTTGGGAAACACCTGTCCATGAATTACAATTCAGAAATCCCTTTCTAGAAACATATACAGATGGCAAAAAAAAATGAAGGAAAACATAAACAGATGGGACTACATCAAAGCTTCTGTACAGCAAAAGAGACAACAAAAAATACTAAAAGAAGCCCAACCAAGTGGGAAAGCATTATGCCCTCCACAAGAGTGATAAGGGTTTAATAATGAAAATCCACAAGGAACTCACACAACTAAACAAAAACAAAACAAGAAACCCAATCAAAAAATGGGGAGAAGAACTAAAAAGACACTTCTCCAAAGAGGAAATACAAATGGCCAACAGGCACATGAAAAAAAAGTGCTCAATGTCACCTGCAATCAGGGAAATGCATATCAAAACCACAATGAGATACCACCTTACACCAGTAAGAATGTCCCACATCCATGAAACAGGCAACAAGTGCTGGTGAGGATGTGAAGTTAAGGGGACACTCTTACACTGCTGGTGGAACCTCTATGGAAAGCTTGTGTGGCGGAACCTCAAATTAATGAAAATATAACTACCATATCACCCAGTAATTGCTCTCTTGGGAATCTACCCTAAGGAGACCTCAATGCTTATAAAAAGGGACACCTGTGCACGGATGTTTATTGCAGCACTATTTATAATTTCAAGGACATGGAAGCAACCGAAATGTCCCAAAACAGATGACAGGATGAAAAAAATGTATATATACACCATGGAATATTACTCATCATTTAAAAATGACAAATTGTATGATTTTATGATAACATGGATGGACTTAGAAGCAATCATATTAGCAGAAACAAATCAAAAAGAAAAAGACAAAAACCAAATGGTTTCACTATCATATGGGACATGGGAAAGATAATCAAAAAGCCACGGAGAAAAGTCAAAGCAAGCCAGCAACCAAATTTAAGTATAGAACTTGGGGGAGGGGAGAGGGATGGTGGGACAGGATGGGAACAATCAGGAAGGGGGTGTGAACCCCAGAGATCACAAAGATGTGAAATTTATGTATAAATTATTTAATATTAAAAAACAATACATGACTGCCAGCAATCACTATTCTGCTGTCTAAACAGACACTTCCCCAGCATGCTTAGCCTTGAGACCTCAAGTCAGGCAGCCATACTGTGCACACATGTTCTCCCTGTTGGGGCTCTGACATGGCACTGCACAGGGTCATGGTCTCCCTTAAAGACACATCTACAATACTCTTAGACTTGGTCACATCTTGATAGTTGCTTCCTTCCACAAACCTCAATCTGCCTGAGCTCTGAGTTCCTACACTGAAGTACATTCCGAGAACAACTTCCTCCTTCAGGTCTGAGTCTCTCTCTTATTTTGTTTGCCTTTACAGGCTGTTACTTTTTTCACCACAATAAAACTGATACCTGGGTTGCACTATAGTCTTCCAAATATATAAAAAAAAATTAAATTGTACGAGTTGAGCCTTTCTAAAATAAATAATGAGACACAGAGAGAGAGAGAGACAAAAAGACAGAAAGAAGCAATGTATATATGTATATATATACATACATATTGATATATATGTATATATGTTTACATATACATATATATATTGCTTTAATATATGGATGGAAGTTGTTATCTTGTCAAGTACAATAGAAGGAAAAAATTCAAAATGTGAAGTTACAGAGATTTCTTTGTCAAAATAATGTTGAACACAGAATGTCATAAATGTTCAACTGTCATAACTTTCACTTTTTAAATTATACTTTGTATGTCAATGTATCTGTGTTATCTTATCTAACTATGTCTATTCAGTTTTCCCCATATTAACAGGTTATACACTCAATTAAAGTGATTTAATTTTGCTTAATATGTGCTTTATCATTCTAAAGAGAAAATCCGAAAACTGCAAAAATCATGCATATAAGAAACATTTTATGTAAAAGAAGAGAGTTACATACATCTTCAAATATAAGGAAACTTAGATATTTCACAATTTCATAGGTTGTCTTACTCTATTGTTTTACAACATATTAACTTGCTAAAATAGAATATTGCAACATACCTATTGAAATTATTAAGAAAATGACAAAATACATTTTCATGTAGTTTTAAAGCTTCAAATTACATTAAAATCCACTTTGATGTGTTACCGAAAGATAAACAAGTTAAACACCATGTTCTACGGGAATTTACATCCCAGAGAGTGTAGCATAAATACATCATTAGAAATCAATACAAGATTTTGAAAAATTGGAAAAAATGAACAATTGAGAAGAAAACATAGAAGAAATAATCATGGCCTTGGAAACAATATTTCCTAATTTTATTTTTCAATGACTCTAAGAATGAGAAACTCTAAATGATTTTTCCATAATCTCAAATATTCAATGCTAGATCAAGGACTGGAATAAATTCTTTCCTCATATACCATATACCCTCATATACCTTACACTATATTTCCCTTACTTTTTAATGTAGCATAGGGAGTTTAACAGCAGACATCTTATAGACATGAATTATATCAGAATATAATCAATGTTAAGCCAAATGAAACTATTTTATAAACAAAATTATAAAGTGCTCAGCAAATCACCTCACATCTAATGGCTTTGTTTTTCATTTTACTGTACTCAAAATATGGAAATATATGTCATACAAATATGAAATATGTTCACATACACACAAATATGTAAGTATATATACATATATACATAACACCCTAACTATATCCTGAATATAATGAAGGATGGACTTGCAACAAAACACTTAATGATAAATGAATACAACATGTTCATACTCAGATATCCCCATCTGAGATGTTAGCGTGGGGGAAAATTAAAAGGAATAATAACAGGTTGCTATTGTAATGCTATCTAATCCCACTAATTCCTGAATTCTTTCTTTTTCATATCCATATTGGATAATGTTTACTATACAGTTGATATAAACATGTATCTCAATGCAAGTGAGATTCTTTGCCTCAACTGACATCTATAAGAGAACATTTATGGAGATTGATTTTTTCCTTTAGTAAATGTCTACATTTCAAATTTTCAAATATCATTTAATACATTTCTATATTTTTCAAATTAATTATTTTGTCTTCAGCAAGCTCTTTATAAGCACTTAGCCCATTGCCTGAAGGATTAAACACACACACACACACACACACACACACACACACAAACACAAAAAATACGGACCAGGAATGGAGCCAAATTGAGAGGAAAGAAATGCTTGGAAGTGGGACTAGAAGGGGCCTTAAGTATTTTCTATTAAACTCAACATTTTTGAAACTACTATATTGTAATAAATTCCCAAGACCAAGTTTATAAGTGAAGCAGCATTAGTGGTTAGATTTAGAAAACTCAAACACAAACATCTGCTAGTTATAGTTCAGCACATTTTGAGCAGAAAATGATGATGCATGCACATCAACACCATTTAGTAATTAGATTTTAGATTTATTAAAGCAAATATAACTTTTTATTATTTAATTGGCTACCTTTCCAATATCACAACTACCTCAATAGTTCACGTCAACTAAGAGTCAGCCATAACAATCAAGGTCAAGCAGAATAGCAACATTCAAGTCCAAAATAAGGTTTCCTTCACAAAAATATCACAGAGGTGTATTGACAGGGTCAGTCCTTTACTACTAGGGTCTCATTGTCTTTGGGTTTAAGAGTTTCAGGCTGGGGGGAGCTGGTTTTGCCCCCAGCAGAGAGTGGGTAGGGACTGGGCTGCTTCCATCAGGTTGCTTACCTTTACTTCAATCAGACCTGTACTGGGGAAAAAAAAAACAAAACTCTGTACTCCAGCTGAGACATACAGAAGAGATGAGGAACAAATGAAGGTCCTGCACACACTCATCATGTGGGTCAGATCCAAAGAGAGCACAGTGGGAATAACACGAGACAAGACTGTGAGACTAACTATAGTGATGACCTTTCACAGAGTTCCACCTTCAATGTCTCCAGGGGCTGAGGAGCCAAACCTCTGGTTCAGAGATGTGTGCAATGTGAGTGAGGCTCCCTCCTTTTCCAACAGGGGAGGACAGCCACATAGATGTGGCTGTGTCCCCATGGCAGATCTATAAACCAAGAGAGAGGAGATGAGCTGGACTAACCACTGCAAGTCTGTCATCACTGGGGAACTTCACTGCTAGTGGTGGGGAAATGGGATCTGGGTGCAGATGCCAGAACTATAAGGCTCAGAAGCAATATCATGTGGCAATTACTGGAATGGAAGAGGTAGTCAGCATGAATGAGGAGGAATGGCACCCAGTGAACACACAGGTCTGGAGAAATAGAGACTGTCTCCTATACTATAGGAAGTTTCAAAAACAAGGATCCTGGAGAACCATGCTACCCACCTGCCCTGCAAGAGGAACCAGGTGTCCTTGACCTGGGTACCTGTCTCAAAGTTTCTCCTGGGGAGCTGAGCAGTCTGATTTGCTTAATTTAAGGAGCACAGGTTCTTATGCAGGGAAAGCACATTGTTCCACAAATGGGGAGGAAAGAAGTTGAGACCAGTAGGCTAATCATCGAGCTATAACTTGCAGGGAGAGAGGAGTCACAGTGACTAGAGAGGGAAAAGTTGGAAAGGGGGAGCGGGATGTTGTTATATGGGTGTATTATTGATGGGAGGGTCTTATTGTGGTGAACAGTAACTATACAAAGATGATCAATGTTGTATGAAAATAAGAAATTACAATACGATTACAGAAAAAGACTAAAAACTAGGATATATAGCAAAGCCCTATGTTTGATAGTAATTCTTAATTATTATGATTCAACACTAACCCTTTTCTGCCTTACTAAGGAAGGGGAAGAGGGAAATACAGGGTGAAGAAGGGAGAGAGAGTAGAAAATAGGAAAAGTTCATTTTTTTTCAGGTTTCTGTCTCTAAGACTATGGTCAGAAACTAGTCAAAAAGCTACGTGTTCTTTGTGTGAAATTTTATTCATAGAAATGAAATACCAAAATTAATTGCCTGCTCTCAAATTTGGTTAAAAGTAATAAAAACAACCATAATAGACTGTTTTTTTCTTCCCATTGAAGAACTGACCCAGAAAAAGAGGACCTATATAGTCAATATATGGCACAAGATTTCACATGCATTAAAATCAGTAAACAACATATAATATAAAACACTCTGTGCAGTTTATGAAAAGAGGTATATGGCACTCTCATGTGAGCATAAAGACAATATGTGACCATTGAGATAATAATACCTATGCACAGTTAATATGTTGGTATGAATATCAATTACTTATCTAAATGTGTATAAATCAGGAAAATTGAAATGTAGCATTTACTGTTTGCTTATTTGTTTCATTGCTTTTAGTTTTGAAATGGTAATAGCTAATAGGTATATAATTTTCCTTTCATTGGAACCTGGAAGTTAATTTATATTTGTCAGATAAACTCTCATTTAGTCTTGAGTGCAATCCTACCTCCCAACCTTATCTGTTCAAGATGAACAAACACTCAAATTCCATATTTTTTTAGTATTTAATTTTATGCACTATGTATTCAACCTCTCTGTATACTTTGTTGCTTGTGATTTTACAAAAAGAAAAATATTATGCTGTCTGTTATCCTTTAGTACTATAATTTGGATATTAAAAACATACCATTGAAGAGAATTACCATGAAGTTGCAAAATAAGAACATGAGAAAATCTATTTCTACAGGAAAGAAGGAAAGCAATATTTTCTTTCCAAAATCACTGTATATAGAATTATGGCAGTTAACAGATATGTTTGTGTAAGACAATATGTTTATTCAAGAAAAAAATGAAGCCTAGGGGTAAATAATGAGCATTTTATTTAGCACTGCCCCCATATTCTTTATCCCAGATATTTAGCTTCCTTACCTGAAAAAAAACATCCTTACACCTTTAGGAACTTTGTAGCAGTGACACTCAAGGAAATCGATTTGAAGAACCTCAAAATCCTATTATTCAAGAGTTATTATTATATTGTCTGGCAGTTCCTTTGAAAAAATTAATTAAAAGACTATTTCTTTGTTTGTTTTAATTTAGAGCACACTCAGGGAAATGTACCCGTCCCCAGGAAATTTGCCAAAAGCAATCAGTAGCAACTACTTGCCATCACAGATGTCTAAAGCAGCAATACTAGCTGGGGCAAACAAAAGGCTAACTTTCAATCTTAAAAGCAACTCTTGGGAAAAGCAGCCTTTAGAGAACTCTGGTCTCCTGTAAGAATGTACAGGGTGTCATCCCCAACTAATAACACGTGAAAGCTGAACAAACTGAAAAACACAATCATTCTTGTTAGATTTGTCACACAAATTTAGCCACAGATCAAACTGCTGTCCCAAAGATTGGAGCAATCAGCAGCCAAGTACAAAGAATGGCAACATGGGTTCAGTGCCAGGAAAAGGAAAAGGGAATTGTCAGTTATAAGTGGTTGAAAGCACAGCCTGAGATAATCTGGAGAGAGAAAGTTTTCAGAGGGCACAGTCTATGAGGGAGCCCACATTGTTGAGATTTTTACCTGTTAAATCTCTAGTAGTGTCCTTACAGCTGTCTTAAGAAAAAGCAAACAACAAAACAACTTCATGCTTGTGGCAGGGGAAGTGTAAAATGAATCATTTTGTAGTAGTGATACATTCCATATTGTCACCTGACTATAACGGGGTGTATCAGACACTAAACAAAAGTGCAATACTCTCCTCAAGCTCACTCTAGTCACCATCTCATCTGAGAACAGGGGGAGGAGATATGTAAAACCCATGTGAAGTTCACAGTCAAGTTCACGGTCCAGGTGTGTTCAGATCACTAAAAACTGCAACTTAACTACAAAATTTGGCATATTCCCTTCCCCTCGCTGACTACCACCATATCATTGAAGTTCTATTAAAATAGTCCTTTAAACCTAGTGCATAATGTCCAGCAATCAAGAATAAATTTACAAATCATACCATATGACCAAAAAATTAAAAAATAAAAAATAACCCCCCCCACATTTGAAGAGACAAAAGCAAGCATAAGAAAGAGGATCTCAGATATAGCAAAGATAAGGAATTATCAGACCAAGAATGTTTCAAATTTGACTAAATATATGGTACTAAACATTAAATGCATAAAAGAATAACCAGATCAGCAATGTAAACAGAGAGATGAAAATGTTTAAAAATGGCTAAACAGAACTGTTAGAGAGAAAAAAATTGACAGAAAGGAAGAATACCTTTATTGGATCTATTAGACCCAATAAAATTAGACTTAATAAGTATAAAAACTGAGTGAACAAACTCTAAGACTGGAGACATCTCAACAGATATCACCACATCTGAAAAACAAACAAAACCCAAACACTAAAGATAAAATATCTAAGTATTTGAGACAACTGAAAGAACATCACATGTTATGAAAATAGGAAAAAGTATAAAATATCTGTAAGAATAATGACTGAAAATATCTACAAATAAGTCAATTACAAAAAAAAATCAGAGAACACCAAACAAGATAAAACCAAAGTAAACAAATTAAAAAAAAGAAAACACCAAAAAGTCCAAAACCATATCTATATCTTGATATAAAATTTACAAGCTATATACAATCAAAGAAAAATAAAAATCCTGAAAGAAGCTGGGTTACACAGGAAAACTTCCCTTTGGAGATACATAATTCTTACAATGATAGGAAATATAGCTACATTTTCAAGAAATGTGAAAGCAGGGTGAGAATGAAGTGAAATACTTGTGAAGAGGAAAAAGAAAACATCAAACTAGAATTCCTGGGATTATCCTTCAAAGTAAAGACATACATTTTCACAGAGAAAAGAACTGATTAATTTGATGATAATAGGTGTGCTTTGTAAGAAATATTAAAAGAAATTCATTAGAGAAGAAAAGATTAGAAGTTTGAATGTATATAAAAAGAAATTAAGCACATAGAAATTATATGAAAGCAACCTTTTATTTTTCTTATTCTAAATTGACAACCAGATAACAGGCCAAATACCATTATCTACAATGAATATAATTATGTGCCCTTATGTATGAACTAAATAAATGTCAGCAATGTTACACTGATAAGAAGAAAGGAATTAAGTTTTTTTGTTTGTTTGTTTGTTTTTTTGTTAAGTGTTTGCAAAACATGTACAGTGAATATAACACACATTTATTTCAAACTCACATAGAACTAACATAAATCTGGGCTATTTCTGGGCTATGAAATATACCCCAAAACATTTAAAGAAAAATGTGCAATGTCTGCTCTCAGAGAAGTTCTTATTTTCCATCTTAAATAGATAATTTAAAACTTGCCACAACTGTATCCACTCTAAATTAGGAAAAAAATATCTATTGATTTTTAATAACTACCCAATCTTTAACTAAATTTGTTTTTTTTTCCCATTAAAAATCAGTATTAAAGTGATTTGCAACTTCCTTGTAAATACATCAGGATTTTTTATCAACATCCTTAAAGTCAAAGGTCCAACCTACTTCTCTTAACTCTCAATATATGTATTAGTTTTGTTCACTCTGTTTTAAAAATGAAAAAAAAAAAAAACGTACAATTGCATTTTTAGTGTATAATTCCATGAATTTAACATATGCATGTATTCATTATAACCTAATTCACACTAAAGATGCATAGCTGATTCAGCATTGTAAAATACTCTTAATGATTATATTATCATCTTTTACAGATATAGTCACATCACCCCCACCTCCATTCTTCAGTCCCTGACAAGTAAAGATTCATGACTGTTCACTGTAATTTAATGTAAGTAGAATTATTTTATATAACCATGAAATTGAATTCTTCCATTCACAATAATGTTACCACTTTCAGTGAAAATTATACTAAATGTGCATAACCCCCACACACACTTACATCAGTTTCCTGTGAAAGCTCTTGCTCTTGAGCAGTCTTGCCCTGGAAAACCACATCTAAAAATGCCACTTCTGTTATTCTTAACTGGAGTTTATGAACAAATATTTCTTGAGTTGTTCTAAGACTTTGGTGAATTTCCAAAACCCTAAGTATGTTTCTGTAATAATTTTGTCCAGTTTTACATTTATTTGTGTGAGAAAATTTGTCTGAACTCTTAATTCCTCCATCAATTTCCCAAAATTTGATTTTTAAAAGCTGAGAAAATAGATGTGATTTAACTTAAGGACTAGGTGCAAGATATAAAAGTGATATAAATATAAATATTTGGGTATAAGTAATAGTATCTATGAGTTATATATTGAAATGTTTCCAACAGTTTGAGAACTCTATTTATTAATTTCTGTGTTTTAGGCATGATTTTAGTGAAGAGATGCTCATGCTGGACTGGTGCAAATCAAAATGAGAGAAAAGAGAAACATTTTATTTTTAAATTTTTAAAAAATTCATCTAAACTATTTTTCTTAGACTGCTGCTTTATGAAATGAAATGTAAATACTTTACATAATAGTGAGACTCAACCCACATCACTCAGCTCAGCTTGTCAATGGTATAAGCTATCTTCTAGTTCCCTAGCAAAAGTGTGCAGGATTACTTTCTAGGGAAAACTGAGCAGCTGAAATAAGTATCCACAGCTTGATATTTCAGTATCCTCATAAAGTAGTGAGGTCCATGGGAAAATAGCCCAGTTATGCAGAAAAAAAGAGAGAAAGTTCAGTATCAAATATTCATTTTAAATACTATATTAAATCAACTAATGGAAAAGAGCACACCATTTGAGTCTTACACATACAATTAAAAAAATAAAAAACTGAAAAAGAAAAACACTAGCTAATCTAAAGAAAAAGAGAGGGAGAATTGAGAATATCAAGGCACATAGTTTTGGTAGCAGAAGAAAATTTCAAAATGAATAATCATTATTGGCATCATTTTTATGCATTGTATCCACATATATAGATGCAAAGCTCTATAAAAGTAAAAGTAACCTACTGGAAATAATAATAAATAAATAATAAAGTATGAGAAAATAAGTTAACAATTCACTGAAACATCTGAAAAATAAAGTTAAAAAATAGTAATGGCAACAGAAACAAGAGACAAAAAATATGATATTCATCACCTCAGCTGTCATGTGGGAAGAGGAAACTGGCTCATTGAGGGGGATCATTACCAAAGATGAGTATACTCCTGCCTGAATCCAGCTGTTTAAAAAACTTCTTCCATGAACTAATTTTTATGATTATAATATTTGCATGCATTCATTAGATTAATGTTAACTCAAAGCAGTAGCAAGAAGAATGCATTTCTTTAGCATCAGCTGTTAACACTCATTAACATTGAGATGTTTAACACCTCACACTTCATTTGTCAATGAAGTTATATTACTGCTTATCAAACTCTAACACATAAAACATGCTAAATTATGCTAGGCTTAAAGTTTATCTATGGTAATAGACATCAAATTATTTTTAGAGTGCAATATAAACTTATTGAAACTTGAATGATGATTTTAGAAATATACAAAAGCTTCAAACAGAAATTTGGAAACATAAAACTGCTGTTTCAGATAAAACACATTTGCTAAATTGTTGCAGGGAATGGAAAACTATTATTTTCACGAAAACCATACAATCTCACTTTGCTTCTTTCATGAATTAATATATAAATAGTTCAAAACATTTAACCAAATTACAATATTTAAAAGTGAATACTACAATAAAGACAAATAAATGGTAAGATTTTTTTAAAATACAGGGATTGAATAAATTTAATCAATATATAAATAAAGATATAAAGAGCTTCTTATGAATGAAGGAATACTGTATTGCCCCAAACAGGAGTTACACACACACACACACACACACACACACACACACACACACGACCCAGTACATTCACACCAGAATCTGCATCTCTTTAGGACCCTCTCCTACCCACAATTCCAGCAATTGCAAGGCCAAATCTTGAGACATCTACAATAGCCAATAAAGACCACAACATTAAAAGTCGTATTGGCCACGGGGTCTTCATCTGGGAAAACAAATGTACTTTGAATCTCTTTGCTAGTACTACAGAAGTTTCAGAAATATTAGAGAAGAAACAGATATTTTATTCAAATCAATAACAGAAAATAACATCCAAAACCTTAGGAAGTAGCTTAATACATGGTTCCATGAAGCTAAATGAACATGTTATTAAATTTGATATGTTTCACACCAAGACACATATTCACGAAACTATGAAAATTTCAAGAAAGGGGCATTGGCCCCACAGCAAAGCTGCAAACTGAGGCAGAGGAGATGATCTACAATGGCCATTCACAGATGCCTGTATCCACAGAGAAACTTCTTCACTGACACTAGCTGAGGGTGAGACCCCCTAAATCTGACACCGGAACCATAAGGTGAAGCAGCAAAACAACAGAGATGTGATTGGAGAAGACAGCCTTCAACAAGAAAGCATGGATAGACGACAAATAAAGACAGTCTGGCCGCCCAACGCAAATTTAAGACTGAAAATTTACCACAAAGGTTTTCCTAGTTCCAACAACACAGTCCCTCACCCAATGAAAGAACACTGCCACAGGAAAGAAAGACTAAGGAAATTAAATCAGACTAGTAAACAACAAAGAATGGTGTTTGAGAGAATGGAGGGGGTACAGGAGGGAGGAGTGTGGGGGAGGTATCCCACCATTTACTGAGTTTGTGATTTAAAGAATAAATAAAATTTTAAAAAATCAAGACAAAGAAGAGTATGCAAGGTCAGTAGGAGACAAAAACAGGTAATATATAAAGGCAATCCCTCATAATTTACATTTATATTGCTCAAAAGAAATGGAATGTTGTATTCAAATTTCCAAAAATAATACTGTAAACTAAGAAATTTTTACGCTGAAGAATTCTTCTTCACATACAAGGAAGATATAAAGGCTTAACCCGACAAATAAACTGAAGGGGTTTACAAACACTAGCCCTCCATAGGAGAGTTGCTAAAAGGTATACCTACTACCTCAGTCAAAAAGAAAGAGAAAAAAGGACTGTACAGGAATTAGAACTAGAAAATTAAAGACAAAAGACAGTAGCCAATCCTATTAACAATTTTCACCAAAAGTATTAGTGGACAATAATCACTAATCAATATAAAAGAATGATTATTTGGAATACAAATTAGCACCCAATATAGTACTTTCTCTAGAAGACTCATTTTAATTGCAAAAAAAAAAAAAATACACACACTAGTTAGAAAACAATTCTAAAAGCAAATGGAACATTAAAAACATAGGTATAGCCATATTGATAGAGAAAAAAAAGACTTTCAAATAAAAAAAAATCTAATAAGAGTCAGGAATGGACATTTAAATTTATTGGGTGTTATTCCTCAGGGTTCATCAATGAATATACACCAAAATATATAAGGTAGCTATTAACAATGAAAACAGGCACCCACAAGAAACACAGTAGGAATAAGGATTTCAATACCTATATGACACCAATAAAAAGGAAATTGAACAACAACAACAAAAACAAAAACATTACTCTTAAAGAGGAATTAAATCACATTGGCTTAACAGTTATACATAGCATACACATTATAGCAAACTGCATCCAAAAAAAAAAAAAAAACTGAGTATGCATTATTTCAAATATATGGAAATTTTTTTCAGGATAGACCACATATTGGTTCACAAAACAAATTCAAGAAGAAAACGATCCTATCAAGATCTCTGTTCATGGTGGTTTCAAAGTAGAAACCAAGTTCATAAAGAAAGAAGGAGAAAACTATGACATGTAGAAATTGAGCAACATGTCACTGAATGAGAATTGAGTTAAAGAGGAAAGCAAAAAAAAAAAAAAAAGTACCTGTAGCTAAATAATAATGAGGACACAAGATATGTGAACTTAAGGGAAGCAGCAAAAGCAGTACTAAGCATGAAGAATCTAGCTGTATAGACCCACTCATAAACAGAATAGATCTTAGATACAGTTTAACCTTCAAGAACTAGGATAAGAAGGAGAAAAAAGACCACAAGAAAGTAAAAGGAGGAAAATAAAAAAAGAGCAAAAATAAATGAAATGTAAGTGAAAAAGAAAGTCCAAATCAATGAAACTTAAGCTGATCCTTTGAAAGATAAAATATATCACTAGCTAGAATAAAAAAGAAGTAAGGAAACTCAAAGAAATAGAACCAAAAACAAGACAGATGCTACAACAAACATATCAGAAATAGAGGCCATAAAAGAATGCAATAAATACCTACTTGCCAATAAGCTGATTACCTAGAAAAGAAGGACATATTTGAAGAAGGATACTGCCTTCTGAGACTGAGTCAGGAAGAAATAGAAAACATGACTAGAATAATTAAAAGCAAGGTAATTTTTATAATTTTTAGCTATAAGCAAGGATGTTAAAATAATAATTCAAATTTCCTAATCCACAAAGACCCAAGATCAAACAGTTTCATTAATGAGCTCTATGAAACTTCATAGAAAAACTAAGACTTATTCCAATAGTCTCCCCCCCAAAATTAGGGAGAGAGCATGCTTCCAAATACAATATAAATGCCAACATTTCTAATACCAAAGCAGACAAGGACATCATATTTAAAATAAAAGAACTGTAGATCAAACCTCTGGTGAGTATTGATGAAATATTTCTCAACAAGTCCTAGCAGACTAAATTCACTATCATATTCCAGGGATTATAATTCATGATCAAGTAGGATTATTTCAGGAAAACAAATTTAACTCAATTCAAAACAAGCAATTAGCCACATCAACAAAAGGAAAGATTAAAATAGTATGTTTTCAATATATGCAGAGAAAGCATTTGGTAAGATTTAACATCCACTTACTAAAATTTCTCCATAAAAAAGCTTAGAAGAAAATCCATCAACATAATGAAGACCATCTATAATTAAACCTTTAACTAATTCCACACTAAATGCAGAAAAACTAAAAGATTTTCCTCTAAGATCATGCATAAGAAAAGGATGTCCACTGTCAACACTACAATTTAGCAACTGGAAATTAAGAGGGGAAAAAACAGGAAAGAGGAAAGATAAAAGTACTCTATATTGAGAAAGAAGAAAAAAGTTATCATGATTTGCATATGATATATATATATATCATATATATGGGTATATGTGATCATGAATATCGCAATAAAAACAATTGGAAATAATAAATCAGTAAAGTGGATAGCTATCAAATCAATTTACAAAAATAAGTTGTGTTACTCATATGTGTTTTAATTATGTGGAATATAGAGAAACAAAAAATGGAGTCAAATCAAATATAAAATAAACCTTTGAAATCTGACTGTAAAAATGAGGTTATTAGAAGGAGGAGTAGAGAATAAAAGGTGAAGGGAGCCCAGTGGAATGTGGTGGAGAACAATAGTTGCTTGGTAATAAATGTGGTTTAGTAACATGCACTTGAAAAGGGACCAATCTGTGTTTCTGAATCATGTAGTGTTTTAAACTCAGGTCACGTCAATTGAAAAATAATGCAAAAGTGACAAAAGCTAGTTTCTTTACCATGTTACTGTCAATTTCAATTATATTGATTAACCAAAACTCCTGCTTTTCTTATTCTGAAAGGAATTTGATTTATCACACAACTTAACAAAAACAAAGCAAAAAGCCCAGTTAAAAATTGAGGAGAAGAACTAAAAAGACACTTCTCCAAAGAGGAGATACAAATGGCCAACAGGAACATGAAAAAATGCTCAACATCACTAGCAATAAGGGAAATGCAAATCAAAACTACCACAAGATACAAATGTACACCAGTAAGAACAGCCCTCATCAAAACAAACAAACAAACAAACAAACAAACAAACAAAAAATGGGCAACAAGTGCTGGCATGGATGTGGAGAAAAAGGAACATTTTTTCTTTCTTACACAGCTGGTGGGAATGTAAACTGGTCCAGCCACAGCAGAAAGCTGTGTGGATGACCTTTTAATTTGAGCAGCAATCACTCTTCTAGAAATCTACCCAAAGGATTCCTCAATACTTATACAAATGGACACCTGTACTTGGATGTTTATTGCAGCACTATTTATAATTGCAAGGACATGGAAACAACCCAAATGTTCCAAAACAGATAAATGGATGAAAAAGATAAGGCATATTACTCATCGATTAAAAATGACAAATTTGATGAATTTCAGATAACATGAATGTACTAAAAGAAATCATATTAGCAGAAACAAGCCATAAAGAAAAAGACAGAAACAAAATGGTTTCACTACTATATGGTATATACCAAAGACCAAAAAAAAAAAAAAAAAAAAAAAGCCGGAGAAAAAGTCAAAAAAAATCTAACAGCAAAACGAATGTACTAAACTACACAACCGGGGTGGGGGAATGGGTGGGAGTGGCCAGAGAGGGGAGGTGGTGGGAAAACCCCAGGGAATACAAAGATGTGAAATATAAACATTATTTTAAATAGAGTAAAAGAGGTCTCTGAAAAAAAAAATAATTAGTAATAATATGTCAACTTTTCTTGAAATTTTTAAAATTGAAATTACAATCAGTGTACATAATCAAGAGGATTAGGATTACACCATTTCAGTTGCATATCACCATACCTCACCTACAACCAGGTCAATGAGTACTCTACCATTGTATCCATTTCAATGTGTTTTCCTTTCAGTGCATTCTATTCTACAGTCAGATATCTACTTCTCCCCTCCCCCCTTTGATATTGTCTGACCCTTTGTTTTGTTTTTCTGTATCCCACATCCACATGTAGTTGACTACATCTAGTATTTGTACTTTTTTGATTGGGTTATTTGCTTTTTATTTTGAGTAGTCTCTGTTGTTATGCAGATTTGTATTATCGGTCCCTTGTCCAATGTATGATGTGAAAATGTTAACTCTCATTCAGTAAGGCTTCTTTGCGTTTTAATAGTATTTTCTTGCAATGTGAAAGTTTATCCGTTTTTATAGTACCATTTGTTTATATTGTTTCACATCTCTTTCTGTTGAAGATGAATTGACAAAAACTTCAATGAAGCAAACATTGTTGAGTATTTTATCTTCAATGCATATTAGGCTTTCTGTTTTTATATCCATGGTCTTCAATATTTTTGACCTAGTTTCTTTTGTAAGGTATGAATTGGTGATCTAATTTCATTCTTTTCCATGCGAATATCCTGTTTTTCAGCATTATCTGTTGAAAGACTTTCTTTTCTCCAATGTATGCTCTTCCACTTTGCTGCAGATTAGCTCCCCATATAATTATGGTTTACTTCTGGACTCTACTTCATTGTTCTGTGTTTTTGTTTTATTCCAGTACTATTCTGTTTTTAATTTGTAGTGTGATTTGAAGTCTAGATTGTGTGATGGCACTGGTATTTCACTTTTTCTCAGGATTGCTATGGCTATTCATGATCCTTTGTGGTTCTATATGAATTTCATATAGTGTTTGTTCTATTTCTTTGAAAAATGTCATTGGAACCTTCACCAGACTGTTGAATCTAGATAATGCTTTTGTTAATGTGACAATCTTAAGAATTTTAGATCTTTTTGTCTTTGAGCAGACAATAGTTTTTCACTTTTTTGCCGTTTTCTTATATATTTTAACAATGTCTTACAGATTTTACATGCACTTACTTTATAAAATTTACTCCTAAGTATTTGTTTATGTCATTGAATATCAGATTTTTTTCTTTCTTGTACTGTAATTGCATATAGAAATGCAATTGATTATAACAGACTGAGTTTGTGACCTATTAATTTACTGCATTGATATATTGCTTCTTTTAATTTTAGAGGATTGTTTGGAGTTCTATTTTCTCTTTTATCAGGTCTTATGCAAATAATGATAGATTTGCTTCTTTTTTTCCAGATGTGGATTCCTTTTATATCTATCACTTTCACAATTGCAGTAGTTAAGACTTCCATTATCCTTCTGATAAAATTGTCATAAAATTCGAAATTATATAGGCAATTATAGGGCAGGCAAATTAACAAATTCAGATTATTTGTTTCTTGATCCTACCACTGAAAGTTATCTCCCTGCCAAACTCAATTATTAGTAGTTGAGGGTTATAATTTCTGTACTGGGATACTCCTTCAGCTGCATTTCTCAAATTCTTATAATCCCCTGCTCCCTAAGTCAGGCTCAGGCATACACATCCTCCTTTTGACTACTGTTGGGGTACTTCACCATATCTGTTAATTTCCTTGAATCCTACAAACCTGTATAAGTAATAAAATAATAAGCAAATAATAAACAATTAACACTATTCAATTGCTCTATTTAAACAATCCATTTTTTATTTAGTAGGAGTCTGATACAGAGTGAAATTGAAACCTGAAATAGAACTTCACGATTACTTCAGGATTCATTGTATCTTTCTTCTTACCTATCTTTCTATCTTCCATATTCTTTACCTTTTCCTGCTGCACAGTTCTTCTCCAAGCTTCTCTTTTAATTTTCTCCAAATTGACACTAACTAGAGCACATTTTTGCACTGATTGCTTGTTATGTTTACACAATCTCATAAAGATTTTTCTTATCATAAATTCAACATTAATTGATAAAAAGTCTTATTACCAGGTGACTTTTAGAGAGGTACACAAACCATTCACCCTATACTGAAAATACAAATTTTAGTTCAACTTGACTAAGCTCTTGATCAGTGCACTATGCCTTCTCTCCCTTTATCCAAGCCTCCTTTTCTCCCTGTAACTTCTCATTTCCTTTCTGAAATTTCTTTTTGATACTTTCCATATATCTTTTTTTATAATTAAATTTTATATATTTCCCTCTGCCAAAGAATGTATCCTTTCAAAGTCTATGCAGTTATCTCTTCATAGCTAGGGATTATAGTAAACTATAAGGAGAATTGAGGTTGTCAGTTCATCTCTGATAATGCAGTTTTTATCAGGCTAGCTTCAGGATAGCTTTGCTCCTTAGGTTACCAACTGCTAAACAGAGATAATGGCACCCTCAGGACAAGTACAAAGATCTGATTTCATCTACTATAGAATTCAAGACTTGTATGCAGTCACAAGACCAATTATCATAGTATACTATAATAAAACAAAAATTTGTGGCATCTTTTAATTACTATATATATATATCTTTTAGGGTAAAGCTATATATGCATACACACACACACACACACACACACACACACACATATATATCTTTTACGGTAAAGCTCCTGGTTTGTTATTTGCCTTTTCAATTTCCAGTTCTAAATTGTAAGCCATGATTAAGGATTAAAATTCTTACATACTACAACTTTGTCTTTTTTGATTCACTTTAAAAAGCAGATCATATGCTATCTCAGAATATATAATTTCAGTATATTAAAATAAATTCTCAGAAATTGGTTATTTTATCATTACTATTGATAACATCTTAGCAGAAATTTGCTTGCTAGGAGACAACAAACATTTAGAGACTGACTTTTAATTACTTTTACACTGTTTAACATGTTTAGAATTTTTGGTGGTATTTTTTTTCCAAGACAATTCTAAATTTAATTGTGTTTTCTCTATAATTTATCTGTTTATCTATTTTATGATACTCCAGTATTTTTTATATCTTGTATTTTCTTTATTTGAACCCTTTCCAAAAGTAATAATAAAACAATGGTTCAAATTATTTTTTGTCACTATTGCTTGTTTCAGGAATCAAAATTAAAAAGTCAAAAGAACCTCAATTCTCATTTTTTTAATCTTCTGAGGTTGGAAATTCATCTTGGCATTCATACACATTAATTATATGTGTAGAAAATATACTGGGGAGAACAAAAAATGTGCAGCAATCAAACTCATCATTTTAAAATTAAATTAATAGTCTAAGACTCAATTCTTTTATCTTCAGATTAAAGATTTCTGTCATTGAAACAAAGTTTGTTGTGATTTAGGACATGAAAGATCTATATTATATGACATTACTATATTTGGCTAGAGAAGACAAAATGCCTGCAGAGCCAAACTACTCTTCAGAGGGAGCAAAAAGGGACTATAAATTCAGAATAAAAGCAAAGGTTGGTGACTGTGAGTCAGATATTTTAATGATATATTATTGAATGAAAAATTTGTAAGGCTTCCTTCAAATATCTAAAAGTTGCTCTTACATGAAAGAGAAATTCCAGGAATATATTTCCTGTGACACCATAGACAGTTTTATATTTTCTTTCCTTAACTATGAAATACACTTTTCAGCATTACTTTCAGTAATCATATTCTATTGTTCTTTATTCAAAGCATCAAATTTATATAAATGGTTAAAAGCCTTTCCTAATTTTCTGGATGGTAGAATTTTGTACCTAAAAGCAACAAAACAACAAGTAAAATTTAAAACAATTATCTATCGGCTTGGTCACTATTTTTTTATAGGAAAGGACAAAAATCCTAGATTCAGAGACAGGTGATCTTGCCTTAAGTGCCTTGATTAAAGAGGAATTAAAGAGTAAATAGGAGTGTTTTTACAACACTGGATAATTAGACTAAGGGTCAAATATTAGACTTCAAATCCTAATATCCTTTGACAAGGTCACTATGTTATTTATGATTGGAAATAGTCTAACTATGAGTAAAAAGAAATGTGAATAATAATAAAATATATTCAATTTTAATTCGAGTATATCACATGGCGATTATAAACCAGTTAACAAACTCACTATGCCATATTTTACCTGATATTGTTGTTTTTTATCTTTATTAAATAGAGAAACATGGATGCCATGGAAGATATTAGTAAGATTTCACACTACAGTAGCTTAGGGTAGAGTCACTTAAGTCAAACAGTTTATCTTTATTATTTATTGACCAAATTTGGATGCATTAATTATCTGTTTCACTTTCTCCATTTTAAAATGAGAATAAAAGCCCTTGAATAATGCTGATTTGTAGGTCAAGGAAATTCATCTGTAATATGTACTTGGGATCAACAAATAAAGAGAATGTTGCAAGGTGCTGATGTAAGAAGATAAAGGCTGTCATCAATGATGTTATATTACCATATGGAAAGAGCACATTCACGCATAAATCAAGAGTTAAAAAGAGGCAGGCAGGAACACATAATGTAAGACTGAAGAACTGTAAGTATTGTAGAATATAAATTTATACTGTACCCATACAGGGGATCTGTGATGGACCAGAAGAACTGTCTTGATGGAGCTGCATGCAGAGAAAATAAATAAATGAAGTCCCAAAATACCTTTCTTGTGTCTCTAACCTACAAGCTTTAAATAGGAGGACTTGGGGAAAGTTGTAGCTCATATGTTTGTTTTCTTCTTCACAGGATTTTATAGTACTTTCATGTAAACATTCTGACATGTGACATACTATAAAATAAGATCCTCTTCCATATCTGAACCTATTTTTTCATATAGTAAACAACACCAGTAGTTGGAAAATCACAGGGCAAATAATGTCTATGCCCGATAATGACCATGATGCCCAAAACTCCTGCACAAATTCAAGAGGTTTATGGTTGGAGTTGGTGCTTTGGGAAGTAGAGTGGAAAAGGTGGAATATTATCTTGGTCCTCTAATCTAAAGTATCACAAAGTGCTGCTGCAAATACATCTAGAGTCCTGAGGGAAAAATTGAGAAAACCATTTTTACTCTGGAATGAAGAGTATGTTTTGCAAGGTCTGTAATTTGTGAGCTGCTAAGTTAGATTTTACTTCCATATGGTTTTTTCTGAGTTTGTTGTTGGGCCACTTTTATTTACAGCAATTTCTTAATTTTCATTTGTAAAATTATCTGAAAAAAAATATTTTCAAATGCTTATAAAGTCTCAAGTAATTATAATAAAATACTCTCTGGAATATTCATTTTTGTGTTTTTGGCAATTGCCTTGCTTCCAAATTCACTTCACCTATTACCTCTTGTTTATTTTCATGGTATCCTTGCTCACTTTGTACTAAAAAAACAGACCATAACTATATCCTCAAACACATGAGAGTGAGACAGAGTGCAGATAGCCATTTTTCTCTATAATTTGTATTGGTGATTGAAGAAAATAATTATAATGAACTTTCGTTAATTTATGATCCTGAGTCTTCTTTTTCTCCATTGAGACAGTAACATTCATATATGACACTGTGTAAATCCCCAAATTAAATGTTTTCATTATACACTCTCCCAAATGCCTAGTCTTTATTCAACAATAATCAAAAGACCCCTTTACTTATTCCTTCCCCCTTCACCAACTCTGGCAACCCACATTCTGTTATTAATCAAAGGTTTTAATTTTAATATTCCACAGAAAAGTAAAAAGTTTTCATCTTCTAACACTGTACTTAACATAATGCCTTCTATGTACATTCTTCTTACAAATTCAAGATTTCATATCTTTCTACAGTTGAGTGATATTCTATTATGTACATATAGCATCTGCAATTGATTCATTCATTTATTTGACACAGGTTGCCTCCATATTATGACTATATTTACATGTGTCTTTTGGCCAAATTGGTATACCATTGTTGGTGAAATGTATATATAGATCCTCATCCATTTTTTCTTTTTTTTTTTGTATTTTGTTGCTTTGTTGTTGAGTTGTTTGTGTTGCTTATATATTTTGGATATTTTGCTTGATAGATAGGCTGTTTTCACTCCCTTGCATTCAATTAACTGCCTTTTCATTTCAATGATGGTTTCTTTTGTTGAACAAGGCCACTTTGTTTGATATTGTCATATTTGCTTATATTCTACTTTTTCACCTTGTCTTTGTACATGAACCCATAAAGAAGTCATTAGCACTGTTGTCAAAGAGCTATTGCATTTTTGTGATTTCATTTCTAATTTCTTTAAAATTAAGGTGTCATTTCTTTCCAAGATTTTGTATGTTTTAATATATAATCATACCACCAGATATATAAAACATTTCAAATCAGTGATACCTCAGTATTAAAAAAAGATAGAAGTGAAACCAGTAAACAAAATTCCAGAATAAACATGCATAGATAAAAGCAAAGACATTGGCAAATTACATAGGAATGTAATACAGACACAGTGAGGGAAACAAAGGGATAAAGAAGAGAAATATAAAACAATCAAAATAAAAATCATATCAATAATTACCTTAATGTGAATAATCTGAACTAACTAGTAAAAATACATAAACTAACTGTGAAACAAAATACAGCCATCCATACTTTGATTATAAAAGATACATTTGAAACATAAAGATAAAAACAAAATAAAAATGAAAGATCATACATGGTAATAATTGAAAGTGTAAATCAGGAACTGACATTCTTATATCAAATACTTTAGATTTTAAAGTAAAAAGGTAGTCAAGGACAGATATTATTTAATTATCAAGGAATTAACTCACTAAGAAGATATAACTCTCATTAATATGTGTGCTTCAAAAATAGGAGAATAGGAAGCTTGTTAAATAAAATATCAACAGACCTAAAATTATATGTCTAAAAAATACAATTAGCTTTGGAGATTTCAACACACCATTGACACAAATGGATAGTTCATTGAGACAAAAATTTGCAAATAAATAAAAATCTTAAATGAACTATTATAACACATGGATTTACTGGATTTACAGAGTTTTTCATCTTAAATCAATGAATTCACAATCTTCTACAACAAATATGAAGCATTTAAAAGAATAGATCACACAGTAGAATATAAGTAAATATATAAATATAGAAGAGCAATTACATCAAACATTTTTCACAGACGACAATGCTATATAAAACTAGAAATAAGCCATAAAAGAAATCTGGAAACACACTAAAGTACGTGGATACTAAAATAGAATGCTTCTGAACAATCCTTGGATCAATGAAGATATCAAAGAAAAGATAAAAATAATGTAGAGTCTTATGAAAATTTAAAATTGTACTCTGCAGTTGAAGAAACCAGAGTAAGTAACACAAAACCCAGTAGAAGACAATAAAAAATAAAAATAGAGCAGAAATAAGTGAAATGGAAAAGAAAAATACAGTCCAACAGATAGGTGAAAGCAAGAGTGTGTTCTTTGAATAAATAGAATTGATAAGACATTAACTATGCTTACAATTAAAATAAGGGAGAAATTTCAAATAACACAATTAAAATTCAAATAAGTAAAATTACAACAGAAACTGCAGAAATATACAAGAACATAAAAATCTATCATGCAAACAAATTGGACAATGTGGAAGGAATGGACACATTCTTAGACTTATACAAACTCCCCAGATTAAGTTAGGATAAAATAGATGACTTAAATAGTTCAATCATAAGTGCTGAAAATGAAAGAGTAATAAAAAGCCTCCTCAAAAACAAAATCTCAGGATCCTCTTAATAGATACCAATAAAACACCTGACAAGATCCAATATCTATCTATGATAAGACCATCTAAAGATGGAAATAAATGGAACTAATCTAAATAATATTAAAATCATATATGACAAAATAATAACCAATATCATATTCAATATTAAACACATTTCTATTAAGAAAATGAAAAAGGTATGGATATCTACAATCATCACTCTTATTCGACATAGTTCTGGAAGTCCCAGTTGAAATAATTAGGCAAGGAAAAGACATTATAGGAAGTCAAATTGGAAAAGTAGAAGTAAAATTGTCAGTATTTGCAAATGACTTGCTTATATACTTAAAGAAACCAAGACTCTAAAAAAAGACCTCTTAGAAATAACAAATGAATACAGTAAGATGGCAGAATACAAAATCAATACACGAAAGTCAGTCATATTTCTATATGCAAATATGTATCAGAAAAAAGGAAATGAAAGACTCCAGTTCCATTCACAATAATGCCAAAAAGAATAAAATAACTGAGACTAAACATAATAAAGGAAGTAAATGTCTTGATAAAGAAAACTATAAATCTAGTTTAAAGGAAATGACAGAAAGCACAAATAAAAAATTATCCTGTGGTTGGTTATTTGTAGGAAGAATTACTTTCTTTAAAATGGCCATATTACACAAAGCAATTTACAGATTTAATGCAATACCTATTAATACAATCTTTTTAAAAAAATAGAACAAATAATTATTGAATTTATATGCTACCATTAAAACTCCCTGTTCCATGAGAAAACTTTGGAAAATGTTAACTTTTGTTTCTCAGAAATGCAATTACTTGATATTAAATACCTGTCTCATCAGTCTGCTAGTCCCTTGACCCCTTGATAGTTCCACCCAACTGTAGTACTGCACGTTTTTCACTTTGATGATAAAGATTTAAATATACCTAAATCCTTACACATGACACAGTTTATTTCCTTTATTTTTTCCCAAAAAAAGTTAAAGAATATAATACCGAAACGAATCACATACAATCTAAATGTGTTTTATATGTAAACCGTCTTTAGAATATTTACTTAAAAACATTAGATTGTTTAGAATATTTTTCTAAAAAACATATATTTAGATTTTTTTTCTAAAATGTTTCAACACTTATTAAGATCTTAAAAGTGAAATAACTTTCCATACAATATAAATATTTCAGTATTGGAAATATTAGTAAAAGTAACTATTGTATAATAAGAGCTACATACATTTTCTAATAGAAAACCTGATTCTGTTCAATTATGAAAATGAGATCATAATTTGTCAGACTTCAACTTTTACATCATACTGGCTGGTTTCAAATGTTGGTTTAATATATTACAAAGTATGAGTTTGTTCAAGACTTTTAAGTCCAAATGCTTTGTCAAAATATTAATTATTCATCAAGGTTTTAAAAACTTTCCTCCCTTTTTTATTTACAACTTTCCTACTTTCCACCCTGAACTGCTGTTCTGAAATATAATCTGAATGAAATTGTAACTTTTCATAAAATATATATCTATTTTTTTTTTTTTTTGCAAAAAATCTCCTCTGATTTGTATTAGGACACTGATCATCTATTTTACATTTATTTTGGATCAAAGTGTTTATGAAAAAGGAAAGAAATACATAAAACTTGATAACTTCTGAAAAGTTGTCATAAATAATCAGAGTATAAATAAATTGTAAGGCAGCTGGGATAGTGAAATAGTTCTACAATATAAAATAATTTCAAAGGAGAGGAGAAAAAATAACTATTACTTTGGAATATTCTCTTTATGCAAGATGATAAGATCAGAAATATCTATATGAAAAAGTTGCTTTGTTTTAGTGAATGAAAAGAGTATCAAAAGTTTTCAAGTTTTACATATAAAAAAGTTCCCATGGAGCTTAACAATAAAGATTTAGGCAATTTACTAACTATTGAAATTTTTAACTCTTGTTAGAAATATGATAGTGCTTGTAGACTTTCCTTTACTGGTTTTTACATATATTCTTGACAATTTTACTCAAACTTAGTACACAGATTTTCTTATGGTTACTATTTCATAGTTACTTTTTAGACTTGACTAACAATATTAAGCAACAAATAACAATTTTTACTCATTACTGAATGATTTTTAAGAAAACATATTTGGGCAATTTTGAAAAGCACTGAACAGCTACACAGTAAATACATCATAACTGGTATTACATTATGATCCACAGCACATAAACTAATTTACATCAGGAAATATCAAATATACTAAAACTAATTCAGAAAAAAAGATAAGTAACCTCTTATTATGGCTTTAATCATGGAAATTGCTCCTTGACATAGTCTAATTTGCTCGCTAAAGAATTTAGTGGAATCAACACCTAAGACTCTAAGCCTGAACTATTTTCAGCATGAGGACAGTGCTTCCCCACCACCATAGTGACATGTTAGTAAGAACTTAGACACACCCACCGCATTGTATATGCATTGTTTCATTGTCAATGAATGGGGCATACACACTGTTACTGATAGTATTTCTATTTTACAACTTCAGAATCTGAGGCCACCATAAGTTAAATAAGTTTTTAAACTTATTTAAAAACTTTAAAGAACCAAATTTTAAATCAGATTGAACTCTAAATCAAAAAGCTTTTCTATTAGAATATTATAAAAAGACTTGTTATTTTTGCTATCTTCAGTTTACAAAATGTTTTAAGTACAGGTCTATGAATTAGTCATCTTTTTAAAAGAGCAACTCTCTGAAGAGTTAGATTGCCAAGGGCTGTCTGGCTGGGGAGCACTACCATTGACTTCAACCCTGAGCGCCTTCACCAGCCTTCAGTGCTCAGACACACCGAAACTCCCTTTCCTGACTGATTTTTGTTCACTATAGCTATTAGGGAAAGTGTTCCATCTGAGATGTCGTCCATTTAATCTATGTCACAAACATACTACTTGCTTCTATATTCCTTTAAAATATAATCAAAACTTGACAAAATAATTTCCTTGTGTATTAGTTTTGTTAAAAAGAGAATACATTATTTACTAGAAAGAGATAATATCTGAAAATGGTTATTTTAATTCAGGACATATTTTATTATGTTGCCTGTTTTAATGGTTAAATGAATTATTCTCCTTGAGCCAACATACTTTCCATAATAACCACAATTTTTGATTATTCATCATTTGCCACTGACTTTGTAATAAGGCTGCTTATAGAGTCAGGACTGATATAAACCTTAAAATGTTATTCAAAAATTACTAAAACCGTGCCAGAAATTTTGCTCTCTATGCATGTGTTTAACAATTTTGTCTTTGTTGACCACATTCACTTTTACTTTTAACTTATTAATGTATCCATTTACTTATCAAGTGTCTCTTCTCCTTCAAAGAATTTCTGTTCTTATTTGAATATGTTCTAAAATAACTTCATATATGTACAACAAGATATTCAAAATTACTTGAGTGCTTTTCTCATTTTAGTGATAGTACAACAGATATTAAATTGATTTTTATATCATGACTCCGTTGGCAAGTGTTGACAATATCTCTGAAGAAGTCCAAGCCCTCACTGTCTCTCCTTCTGGATTGTTAGCTTCCTATTTCTTGATATGTTTGGTGCCATGAGTCCTCTGAAACAATTTTTCTGTCTGAATAGCACATAGCAAATGCATATTCTTTAAATTAAAAACAGTATTATCCCCAGGTACTGTTTGTCTAGTGTATTTCTGCACAATACAAAGAGATCTTTTCAATCATATTTTCATTTCCCCTTCCTTATCTCTGACTCTGTACTTATATTATAAGGGTACCATTTCTTTTGATCTTAAACCTGAAAAAAAAATTGTTCCTCTTAAGTGTGCCACAAATTCATTTGGTGCATTGTATGAAATAAATTTTCAAAATTTAGACTAGGATTTTGTACTTTGCAATTGCCCAAATGAAACATTCCAGAAAAATAAAGTTGAATTCTTTAGAAACTGAACTACTATGTATATTCAACTATTTTTCATTAGGATTTATTTTTCTACATTTAAATAAATTCCACTTATTGTTCTTTATAATTTCAAATGTCTCATTTAGTATCTATTTCTTTCAAAGGTATAAGCTGTGGAAGAATTGATTTTACTTTGACTAAAGCAACTTTCATAGGTTAGATATTATTTCAGAATAATAACATCAACTAAAATGTCAAGAGCTAGAAAAGTATCTTAAGTATTTTGCATTACAATACTTGAAATACAAATGAGGAAACACAGCTTAAGAAACTCTTGATTCTTACTTTTTTAAAACCTTGCATCTATTTGTTGACAAAACCCAAAGTATAGTTCCATTTCTGAAACTAGAACTCAGTATTCTAATAAATACTTAAAGTCAATCCATTAATTCCCCCACATCTAATGTCCACATTTCCTTATAAAACATTTATTTGCAGTACTTCAGTTTTTATCACTATCAGTGAAGCCTTACTTCAAGTTTTAGGTCAAATATTTTTATTTTAATCTCCACAAACAAAATATATTCAAGAACTGATATTCAAAATATGTAAGAAATTTATTTTCTTTATTGAAAATTTTAACTTATAAATCATTATAACACTTGAACTTTTTTCCATGTGATTTATAAGACATGAGTAAGCAAGTGAAATGAAAAAAAATATATATATATTTAAAATCACTGCAATGAGCTACCCAATTATAAATTATATGGACCAAAATAAAACTAAAGACAATATATAATAAATATGTAAAATAGATTTATGTCCGGTACAATTAATTTTATAAATAAAAAGGTATTTTATAGAAATGCTTGTAAAACACATGAACAGTAAAAAGTCTAAAGCATAAAACTTGATTTAAAATGAACAGAAATGAAATAAATGGTAGTATTAAATATCTAAGTATGAATCTTATAAATGAAAATGTACATATTTAATAAAATGTCACTATAATAGTTTTGTCTCATGGAAAATTGATGAACTGTAAGATACTGATAGATTTACCACACACTGTATATAGCAAGAGTTTAAAGAGTCTCCATTCTGTATATTCCAATATATTTTACAGGGCAAATAACTGAAGAAATAATTTGTGTGTGAAGTGTTAGGTTTTGGAGAAAGGAAGACATGAAAGAGACCAGAAACTCGTTTAAAACTAAGTGTTAGCATAATAAAAGCATAGAGCAAGAGAGGGGGAGGGAGATAAGATTGGGGGAGGGATGGGCACAGAAGATTAGGATGGCTCATGGGTGATAAAATGGTGGGAGGATCTCTGAGCAGACAATGATGTAATACATATGTGTGTGTATATATACACAATCAATTAAAAAATTAAATATAGAGAGAAACAGTCTCTTTATCTGAGAAATAAGCTTGGATGAGCATCTGACATAGCCAAGAGCAGGAGTTAGCCATGCCGGTTTTGCATGGCTGTGTCCCTTTATCTGGTCCTGGAGTGGGGGTTTAATCAAATGGGATGGGTCTGGTGGAATGAGTCTGGTGGGATGGGGAGTTTGGTCAGGTGTGTGATGTTCACCTCAAAGGTGATCACTTTCCCTTTGGTCAAATGTAGTCAGGTGACCTGGGGACAGTGGGCTTTTCTGTCTGAGTCTGTAACTCATGGGATGGGGGATAAAGTAATTGGTACAAACAAGAAGGAATTTGGTAGAGAGATCATCATTTCATTCAATATAAAAAGTATATTCCTAGCATAGAGAACAATCAACATTTTCTCATGTCTAGACACAGTATAGCGGGCAGCATAAATTTAGAAAAAATATACTTTAAGCTTTAAAAAACAAAATAGTGAACCAAAAAATAATTATTGCTAAAAAAATAAGATAATCAGCAAACTTTTAAATAATTTTAAATAAGGAAGTAATATTTTATCATTGATTTGTAAAGGCAACCAGACTACCATTGAAGCTTATAGACAAATACACATATTTTCTAACAACTTGCATTAGTGATATTGTTATTTAATGATATTGTGAGAATTTTCAGTTTAAGAAAAATCTCAAATGTACAGATTTTAGACAAGAAGAATGTATAAACTTAAAGAAAGCATAAATTGTTTAAAATATATTGACAAATAGTTTATGACAAAACTTGGTTCAGTGTCACCAGCCAATCAGAAGGAGACAGAGCTTTAGAATAAATTAGGTGGAAAAGGTATAAATTCCTGGAGGCATGGCTCCATTTCAGTTTCCTTGCCCCTCTCTGCTTCTGTGGACCAGGGAGTCCCACTTTGTTTTGATTCTCTCTTTCTCTTTGTTATAAGTCTTTCTTTATATCTGTTCTGAATAAATTTGCCTCTCTTTTCACTTGCTTGTCTGAATGGCCAAAGTTCTTGCTATCACTTCATTAGATACCAAACAGGTAATAAGCACAGTAAGTTGGCAACATTACCTATCTAGTTTATAAGTTCAAGTCAAAAATAGTTTTCTATTCTATTATTTCCATTTTCCTTTGAGAATGAAGTTTTCTAAGTATCCACATTTTATGTTATGATCCACACAGTTAAATTATAACACATAATTATGGGAAATCTTTCCAAAAATTTCAATGAAATTACTTTAATTTTCTCAAACTTATAAAGCAATTGCTGTATCTTGATATTAAAATTATGCAATGTAGGCAGTTTTTTATAATTTAAAAAATTTCAAGTTGTATGGAATAGGTCAAAATATATTTTGTCAAAAATTTTTCAAATGCAATTTACAATTATGTGTATAGATTTTTCTAAAAGAAATTCTATCCATAATTAAATACATTCTAGGTATACAATATTTATTTAATAGCATTTCATGTAAGTAACATTTGGTAGTAAAGCGTTTGTGTTTTATAGTTGTAAGTTATAATAGGTAAAATAAACTCATTATCACAGATATCCCAAAACAACACAAACTTTAATATGAATAGTAGTATATCTAGAATTCTAAAACTTATTTGCTGGAGACAGAAAAAGAAAATCTTATTTTGCAAACTAATAAAATTTCTGAGCACTTTAATATGTTCCAAAATGAACACGATTACTTGTGAAATCTGTTGAATCAATCATATAGCATTCAAGGCAGCATTAAATTGTGACCACAAGGGGTTCACTTAAATTCATTTCTAGACAGAGTAATATGTAACAGTTTTGCACTATTTAGATTTCATTATATTAGTAAGATTGTTCTCAGTTGCAAATAAAAGAAAACTGAATTCCCTGTAGCAAACACCTTAGCAGAGACTTGATTCACTAAATTACTATATAACCATTTTTTTTTCCTTTTCCCATTCTGTTTTCCTTTGGGTCAATGCCATGCTATGAATCCTTTGTTTACAAAGGAACTCTGTGAAATAGAAAATGCAAGGTAAGAGAAATTGTACATTTGTAAACACTAGAGATAGACTCTGCAATTAAAACCTGCACTTACCACTTCCTAACTAAAACAGTCAATTCATTTAAACCGTTTGTACCTTTGTTTACTTATAAATGGATGGGGATAGCAATAGTAACTAAATCATAGGTTTGGTAAGAGAATTAAATATTTTAACATTTGTGAGGCATTTAAATCCCAGATCAAAGAAAGTTATATGCAAATATTTATGAAATAAAAGAAATGTTCCTCAGAATCTGTATTTAAAACAGAACCTGACACCTTTGGCCTAACAAAGGTATAGGACTTAATGGGGCATGTCCAGATGGAGCCCAGAAAAATTCCAAGAAATGAAAAATGACAGCTTTCCTTGGTAAGTGGCATCAGTCAATAAGAGGGACACTGATTTATTGTTTGAAAAAGTAGGGGAAAAGGAATAAATTCCCTCAGGCATGACTTAAGACATTTTGGCTTTCTTACCAAATACAGTATTTGACACACTGTAGCCGATTAAAGGATGGTAGTTGTAAAAAGAACTCTTAGCATGATCAATCACAGTCATAGACTAAAGGCCATGATCATCAAGGATATAGAAACTGTTTCATGTAAAGAAGGTAAAAAGAGGATATTCAAAGTAAGCAAGAAATCTCCCATTGCATTCACAATAGTAAATCACTTTCACAGTAAGGAAGAGAAAATTTGTTCCATTCTTCTAAAGGTCATAACTAGGACCAGTGGACAGAAGACGATCAAGAAATTCTGGTAATCATGTTTATGAACTAGCATGGAATATGTGCTGAAGCAACATTCTCTCAGTAGAATCAGTCAAACAGAATATATTAGAACAAAATGCTTAAATTCTATGCAGTTGTATAATGACTAGAAAAGTGCATTTTCCTTTAAATAGAATATATCTATGTATTTATTGATATAGTCTGAAATGATCATTTTAGCAAAACTTGCTTCCACTTTATTTCTTCCTGGACACCTGAATGTCATTGAATTGTCATAATTGTTTTTGTTCTACAAAAATTAATGAAAACAGCTGCTAGACACTGGGAATGACTACTAGCTTAATGTCAAAACAAAGCAAGGCAGGTAAATATAAGAAAGAAAACATATTTTAAATCAGCAATAGAAGATCTTAGAAAATTTATTTGCTTCAATAAAAAAGTAAAATTAAACATAGGAGAGATTCTTTGACAATATAATGATTGATACAGGGTAATGACACAGCTAGAAATTTTATTGGCACCAAAATGCCCTGGTTGGAAGAATCTGTAAGAACTGTGAAAGAAAATGGGAAGAGAGGGTATATAAAAAGGGAAGAGAGAGGAGCATGGGAAAAAGAAAAGAAAATGAGAATGGCAGACTGAGAGAACAGGTTCACATGGCCTGGGCAGGGTAAGACCCCTGGAAGAGTGACCTGGAGGTGACAAAGAGCCATGGTCCCCAGCAGAAAAGTAGCCAGTGTGGACAACATATAGCAAGGTGGCATAGTGAGCTGGTACCTGGAGATGGCTAGGGATTTGGAAAGCTGATTTGAGCATCAGCAATTGTGGAAGAAGTTTGAAGAGCCTTGGATAAATGGAACAGCTTGGGACACGGGGGAGAGAAGAAGCAAAGAGAAGATACCAGAGAAAGACTGGAATTTGCAGAGTACCTGACTCAGATTTGGAGGGGGAAAGGGGCACCATCTCGGACACGTGTCTTTGGGACCTTATGGGACTGAAAATGGTGACAGGGGTCACTTGTGGTAAGTAAGGACTTTTCATTTTCCTGGTTAATTTACCCTGTTAATAAAAACCCTGTTGTTGAACTACATTTGAGTGGCAACTGCTAAGTGTGGGTGAAGAAGAAAGCTGGGTGGCAGAAGCTGCATTTTAAGAGGTTTTTCCTGTGGCTTGTTGGTTGGCAGCTTCTGTCCCTTTGACCCGATTTCATGATCATGGTGTACATATGATTATGTGACTAAGACCCTAGGTGAAGTTAAATCCTTCATTGGCAATCTTTCCTCCAACAGAAGAAGTGCACTCCTGCACCATTAAAACGTATTTGGGGTTTTCATGGAGTATTTGGAAGTCAGCAAGGAGTAGAAAAGGATATGGAAGTGCTATTCTATAAAATATGCACATTTCTTAATGAAATTCAGCGAATCATTGATTTAGAAGCTTTACATTCTCAATTGGGGCACAATTATATAATCAACATTCACACTATTCTCAGGTACAATCCAGTTATCTCCACACTTGCTTAGTCATGCCATATATGTGCAAAAATTCAGAGTCTGAAAAAAGATACAACATTAAGGCAAAGTAAAATAAAATTTACAAGTCCCTGTTCCATAAATACTCTGCACTGTCTGGAAAATCTATCTATAGGCATGATTTTAACTTCACTTGCAAAAAAAAAAAGTCATTTAAAATTTGCTATACACAAACCTATACAATATTTCATCATTCAAATTCAGAAGAAAAGAGAAAAAACTCAAAAACAGCTTTTAATTCAACTCCCAAGTGAAAGCAGCAAAAGACCATTTTCAGATTTGTTTAACATGTGCTGGTCTGCACTTACTTTTATGCTTTTTCTTTTGGGAGATTGCTAATCATTTGCAAATTAGCTCCTTTAAAATTATGTCCTATATTTAAATCATGTTCTGCTTTCTGTTAATGTGCAGGTATTGCACACATCTGAAAACAACTTAAAATAATACTAACTTGAACAACTAAATTATAATGAGTTGAACAAAATATCCCAAGTTGACATATTTGTTGGGGATGTTTTATTTCTGTTTATATGTTATGACTATATCTATGCAGAAAAATTAGAAAGAAAATCTAAGTATAAGCAATTAAAATAGAAAGTTGGTTTTTAGAAAGCAAGTCAAAATATACTTTTAATATAATCCTAATTTACAAATGAAATCCAGGTGCTTATCTAGCTATATATGTAAGGAATAACTATTGTTCTTCAAAAGATTTGCTTGATTTTAAACAGAACTTTTGCATAAAAACTCATATAAAATTGGTCCCTTAATTCAAAAAGAACTCAATCATGTGGAAATAGATATAAAAGGCAATTTTATTAAGTCAATATTATATATCCGGAAACTCAGACTTACACCTTGTCCAAAACAGAGTGATTACCCAAAGGATTTCTTTGTAAATCTCAAATGTGGACAAGTTGCTATTTAAAATGCTCATTGTAACATGTTAATTAAATATGAAACTATATTTTCTATATTTTTTAGATATTTTGCTGAAAGTAGTAATCATGATTACAAACAAAAAATATACTATTCTGGCATATTTTTATCAAGAAACACACAAAAACCCATTTCTATGTACTAACAATATTATACAGAACCAAAAGAAAACACAATTGCATGTGTAACAGATCTAGAGAAAGTAAGATGCTCACATATGTATATATATATATATAGAGAGAGAGAGAGAGAGTCTGATATGTATGTATATCTGAATGTATATATAGTCTGAATGATGAAAATTGCAAAATGTCAGTGAAATAAAAGTATGACCTAAATAAGCATGCCAACTTGATCTATTAGGAGAAACAACATGATCAAAATGTCAATAATACCAAATTGACCTATAGCTTTGAAACAATTAGTAGCAAAATTCCAGCAAAACTGATTTTGCAGATATTAACAAGACTATTTCAAATTTTATATGGAAAAACAAAGGAATAATGAAAGTTTTAATTGTATAGAATGGTTAAAGAACTTTTTAAAGCATTTAAAAAAAGCATTAGGAATCAGTTTACCTGGTTTCAAGACTCATCATTTAGCTGTAGAAATCATGTGGAAGGAAAGAAACATAGATATGTGGAAGACAAGAAAGAACACAGTTATAATAATCAAAACAGTATGGTATAGGAATAAAATAGACACATAAAACAATAGACTATATGTAGGGCTAAGAAATAAAATTACACTTATGTACAGTATTCTTCTACAGCAAATTAGAAGAACATACACTGAAAATAAAAAATTAGGAATTCTTCAGCAAGTCTTGAGCAAACTAGGCAGCTACAGACAAACAAATGAAACTAGAACACTATCTCATATGATATAAAATAATTAACTCAAAATGAACTAGAAAGCTGAATGTAAGACCCCAAATCATAAAATGCACAGAATATGAAAGGGCAAATATCCCACAGCATTAATCTCAATGATATATTTGGGCAACTCAAAATCAACAACAAGGAAACAAAAGCAACAATGAACAAATGGACTACACCAAACAAAAAATTTCCTAAACAGTTAAACTATCATTTATATAAATTGATTCTACTAAAACAAAGAAATAGTTGCTATCATATATTCAACATGAGGCTAATAATAATAATAGCCAAGCTCTATAAGGAACTATACAATTCAACATAAAGAAAATAATTAACTCATAAATAAATAAGCAGAAGAGCTAGATAGATACTTATTCAAAGAACACCTGCAGATAGCTAGTCAGGATATGAAAAAATGTCCATCATCAGTTATCATCAGGAAAAGCAAGTTAAAATCACATGATATTTTACCATCTCATATCTCTAAAATTCCAGGAACAAATTAATGTGTAGAAAAAGAATCTTCATCCTCTATTGTTGGGCATGTGGATTAGTCCCTCTGGAAAGCAGCATAGATTGTTACCAATGTGTTAAAACTAGATATACCATATGATCCAGCAACTGCACTCCTAGCTATCTACCCAAAGAATGCAAAAAAATAATTTGAATGTATATTGCATTCCTGTGTTCATTGCATCCAAATTATGGAAGCAATCTAAGTGGCCAAGGACAAATGATTTGAATACATACATGCATGCATACATACATACATGCATGCATACATAATGTGTATATATATATAACACATCAATAAATATCTAGAATTGTAAGTAAACACATACCAAATCAACTATTAAATAACATTACATTATATATATACATAATGAAGTTATCTATTTCATTATATTTAAGGTATAACTTCATTATATGTAAATATATATAAATTACAAGATTATCCTATAATTTGGAAGCACGTGTGTATTTAATGAATTTTTTGTTTTAAGAACAGAGGAATTGAAGTAGAGTAAAGGAAAAAAATATTTCTGAGAGAGTGTTTCTTGAGTTGAAATGAAGGGAACAGATAGGGATAGTGCAGTTATGAGAACAGGGTTCCAGGCAAACAAAGTACCTCCAAAAGCCCACAGTGGTAAAATACTCCTGGTGTGAGCAACATGAGGAAGTCATGGAAACTGTTGCATAACGTGGGATTAAGAGCAGACTGTATGATCAAAAGATAGTGTGTTGAGGGTAAGAAGTAGTTATTTCTAGACTGGGTAAGGAAGATTGATTTTCTAATGAAATAAGAAATCCCTGAAGGTCTTGATTAAAACAGAGATTAGGACTAATTTATGTTTTCAAGTGATGATTTTAGATGCTTAGTTGGAAATATATTGCAATGAAACAATGTGGAATTGGGAGCAATTGAGATGTTGCAATCTAGCATGGAGATGTCAATTTAGACTTGAGTGACAGTTACAAATGTTCAAGAATGATGAGAACTTCTATACCTTCTTAAGATAATAGGAGACAGAGTACACATGTCTTTATGAGAAAAAAAAAAATCCAAGATGACCACACTGATAGAGGCTATGATGAAAGCCTTCATGAAACTCAGTATAGTGGAAGCAAAAAAGAAGTGTTCTGATAAAATCTACCCTTTGCAAGAATTATCAGCATATTCTGAGTTTCATAAAAATATAAATAATGACGAGAATGCTGAATTGTTTTAAGGAACAGGTAAGAATTGTTGAGGCAACCAAAAATTACCAAGAGTATTAAGTCAATACCAGATCTGGTTGTAAGAGAAACAGTTTCACAAAAAGTAGAGGGAATTTCCTCTATCACTGTTCCCACATGTGCTGCCATTACAGAGGCACATAATCACCATTAAAATGGGCAGAAGAGACCGATTAAGAGAAGAAATATCACAATTTTCTGCCCTTTCTCCTTTAATCATCTGCCTATTGTTCCTGATTGTCAAACCAAAAAAGAAGTCAGTTAGCCAGTGAATTTGAGTGAAGAACACAAAGAATAGGCTAGAAGTGGTCAAGATGGATAGAATGGAGATCACTAGTGAAGAGGGTACGGTAAGTCTTAGCTCAGGAGAGACATCATAGAAAAAAGGATCACAAAAATAGGAATATTGGCACTTTTTAATAACTACTTATAAGACAGTAAGAAAATAGAGGCAAAGAAAAGTTAGCCCACCATGCCAGTTTGAAGAAAGCAAGCAGATCAGGTTCTTAATGACATATAACAATAGCCATATATTTCATCAGAGCTCAGTGCAAAAATGTGACACTCTTAGTACACTTTCTTCTTTTTAAAATGTTAGTATTTCATATCATATAGCAGGCAGAAAAACATTCTCAATTGATATACTCAAATATAGACAAAATATTGTCATTTTTGATCAAGTCCCCAAATGCAACTGTTTTTGTATGAAATGAGTGCATACATTTAAGCCTTGTGGTATATGCATATTAAATATGCAAAGTAAACATGCAAATTAAAACATTATCTAGCCATCAGTACTTATGTCTACCTTAACTTGAATTGGGACAAATATGCCCACCATCTTTTGACCACCCTGGGCATATGGATTCTTTATTTCTCCCTATAAATCACAGAGAAAGTGAGCAAAAAATGTAAGATTTTAAAAGCAAAAAGCCAGGTTATTATTAAAAAGGCAAGAAACAACTGTGTTAGTAAGGATGTAAAGAAAAATCCTATACTGTTCATGGGGACATAAACTAGTGCAATTACCATGGAAAACTGTATGTATGAAGATTCCTCACAAGTTAAGGAATAGAACTATAATATGTTTCAGTTATTCCACTTCTAGATAGCTGCTGAAAGAATACAAAACACTAAGTTGGAGGAAGAGTTCAAATTTGAAGTATGTTTATTACAGTCTGATTTATAATATCCCAGATTTGGAAATAACCTAAATACCCACTGACCTATGAATGGATAGAGAAGAAATGGTAGAAATACATAGTAAATTATATATTTACTCAAGTATAATCAAAGAAAATGGTATTTTCACAGTGACAGCAGAGACAGACCCTAAATGGATTATGTTGAATTAGTAAAATCAGATAGAAAAGGACAAATACTGTGCAATTTTACTCATTTGTGGAAATTTTTTAAAAATGAAAATACAAAACAAAACTAAAACAAAGACAAACAAAGGACAAAATTGTGGTTACCAAAAGGGATGGTAGAAAGAGTTTGGATAGTTCAAATAAAATGGGTCAGTTATATACTGGATGATAGAAACTAGATTTTTGGTGGTGTCAAATGTAGTACAGATAAATGTCAAAATATAAGCCTATTCACATGAAACCTATTAATACTGTTATAAACTGATGCTGCCTCAATAATATTTTGAGAAAAAGAATAGTATTCACGGAAATATTTTTTACTAAATCTATTTTCTACTAAAGGTAGTGTTAGTATCAGAAATTAACCATACTGGTTTCTCAACTCTCTGCTGGTGGAAGCTCAGTCTGTCCTTGCAGAGTTCCAAGAAGAAACTTGAGACATCCTTGAACCCTTTAATATTAGCAGGTACGGAGAAAACAGCACACTCTCTCACTCCATATACTTGTTCTGCTTATTCTCATGAATAATCTTAAAAGAAAAAGAACCTCCAGTAATTTTTATAGATAGAGGAAAAGTATTGCTCCTTCTTGCCTTCATTAGTATGTCCAAGTTACCTGGCACAAGACCGCTAGAGTAGAAAAGATAGATCCAGAAACAAAAAAGACTCAGTGCAAACCCTATGGTGTGTAAGAATTTAATACATGATATAATGTAAACTACTTGTAATCTGAAAAATTCAAGACTCTGCTTTATATTTCTTTAAAACATTTCATTGTGTTTAAGATTGTTGACACATTTAATGAGATAATACAAAGTTAGCCACTTATTATGCTGAATAGTCTAGTTATTTCATTATTAATGTGAAAATTAATTAATTTAGCTAATAACCTTACATGTCTTCTTGTCTGAAAATAAAACTCTAAGCATATAATTATTAATTATCTTTGTCCTTTTAAAAAATTATATATGTTCTCTTCAGCATAATAATGAAGCTCGTTTTTTCTCAAAACTAATTAAGTCACATTACCTGAGTTTTATTTGAACTGACATTGCATGTCCTCAAAGTGCAATTTTAAAGATACAATATTAAATGTGAAGAAATTAAAAATAATCTCAATTGCAATTAATTAGCATAGGAAATATTCCAATTAAGAATATTTCCAAATTTCATGCTGAACATAAAAAAGTACAAGGAACCAAGATTGCTTTATTTATCTCAAATACAAACAGTTCTTATAGACAGTAAGAGCACAAATTATATTTTAAAACCGAAGTCAGGGGATAAGTGCTAAGATTTTTAAAAGAAACTGCACAACAAGCCAAGATATAAAAATGTGGGGATGGCAGTCTGCTATAAATTTTTCTGGCAGTTATGTCTGTAATCTTAAATCCAAGTTACTGAAACCCTGTAATACAATAATAATAAAAGCAAGGCAGCGTGAGCACAAGGTCTGTCAGATTTATGATGAGCTGGTGTCTTTCATGAAAGGAACACACAAATCAAATTAGCAGAGGGGAGATTAATAGAATTTCATCAGTTTCTAGCAAGATCACTATAAACTGCCATATAAATTTCCTGGGTCCTGAAGGCCAGTGTCCTGACTCCCTTGGGATACAAGAACAAAATAACCACCAGAAGTAGCCTTAGCAAATGTGAGGCAAATTGTTCTATGAATCCTTAGATGAAGAGTAGACAAAAAAACTTTCAAAGAAAGCACAACTATCCTGCCTCAGCATAGCACAGTGGTGACAAAGTTGTTTTCAGGGCCCGATTGCTGGGTTTGAGTGCTGGTTCCACCATCAAATACTCAATGACCTTGGAGAGGTTTCTTAGCATCTCTGTTTTATATTTCTAGAATAATTTATATATGTTATATATATATAAATATATATAATTAATATATTCCTAGAATAACAAAGACAACAAGCTTGCAGAGTTGTTGTGTTAATATGACAAACATCTAAAAATACTTTAAATAAACCCCATTGCTGCTGCTTTGGTAGGTTTCAGTAGGTTGAGTGAAAAATTAATTTCCTATGAAAATTTTGTCACTAATGAGATTGTCTGAGACAATAAAGGGTACTCAAAGATATTGCATATTTTTGCTCTATAATACCTATCTTCAAATTTAGTGTGATTTCTATAATCTTTCTGCATTAGGGAAGAAAAAAAGTCGGAATAAACTTCTTCCCTTGCAAAGTGTCAAAGCATGTAGACATCGAAAAAGACATAAGATGAAACGTTCAAATATAAATTAGCAGCACATAGATGCCATCCCTTGTGATCCATTCTATCTGGGCCTTTTCTCATTTTTCAAATAAGATTAACATCATTCAAGGGCATGGATTATATGTCACAATTCTGTGGTTCTTCACTCAGTGCCTCATTCACTGAGTGAAGCCAGGATAGTCTTTAAAGTGACATATATTTGATTCAAACACTTACCTTTTTTATTGAAGTTTAATTAGCATAATACATTATTTTAGTTTCAGATTTACAACATAATGATTTGACATTTCTATGCACTGCAAAGTGATCATCAGAGTAAGACTATTTGCCATTAACTTTTAAATTTATTGTACCATATTACTGATTATATTTCCCGTGTTGTTCATTATGTAAGTGGGGCTGTGAGGTAAAGCTGAAAGGTAAGACTGAAGTCAAAGGATGTTGCAGGTGGTGGCCCCCTGGGAGGCAAGTCAGGTGAGGAAAAATAGCACCGAAGGGCTAGAAAAAAATCAGTGGAGGTAGGGTCTCTGTAAAATACATAAGGAGCTTCAGAAGCAGCACACAGAGCATGGCTTTGCAGGAGCATGGCCATCATGTAAGTTGGCCACCCCAGGAGTTTGAACATCCTGCAGTTTGGGAACCCCTGGATTTACCACAGGTGAATAATGGTGAAAAGTGCAGATTTCCCAGAAACAGGGAGAGCTGAATCTACTGAAAATGGAACCTCTGAACCTCCCAGAAATAGGGTGAGGTGACAGCTCTAAGACGCCATCTTGGCCTTTTGTTTGAGATACTTGTTCCAGGTCGGGGGTGTAGGAACATGCCATCATGGACACCTTCTATTTTAATTAGGACTTTAAAAATGGACAATGACTGGGGTAAGAAAACTGGCCATTTGTGACCTCAGTGACTCTGTTTTATCTTGTCTGTTAAATCAATCTCATTATTGTTATTCCCTGAATCTGAGTGGTCCTGCAGTTGGGTAAGAGGGTAAAGAACTTAGTCAGTAACTGGTTAACTATTAGAGACTCTTCTGGGATAAATTTAACTGTCCCCAAATCACCCTGTATCAATTACATCTCTTTGATTCATTTATTTTATAGTTATAACTTCATACTTCCACCTTTTACTCTTTTTGCCCAGTGCCCAAACCTCCATCCCTCTGATAATCACCAATCCATTTTCTGTCTCTGAGATCTTAGTTTAGCTTGGTGGTTAGTTTTGGTTTTTATATTCCAGACATAAGTGAAATTATAAGACTTTGTCTCTTTCCATCAGAGTTATTTCACTATTTCACTTAGTGTAACACCTTCAAGTTTCATGTACATTGTCACAAACAGCAAGTTTTCTTTCTTTTTTTTATGATCAACTCATAATATCCCACAAATACAATACAATATATGTGTGTACTTGTATAATTATATATATATATTACTTTATATTATATTATTACATATATATGTACATGGATTAGAACACAGATATCATTGAACACATACTGTTTCAATATCTTGCCTATTGTAAATTATGCTGCATGAATGTAGGGATATGTATATATCTTTTTGAATCCATGTTTTCATTTTCTTTGAATAAACACCCAGAAACAGAATTATTGCGTGAGTGTATTTTTCACTTTTTATAGACATACACACTCTTCTCTATAGCAGTTGTATCAGTTCACATTCCCATAGTGAGGGAAAAAAGTTAGTCAGCTCTTTTATGCCTGTTAAACAGCAGACAGCCTATAACTTTGGATCTTAAGAGTTGTTTTCCACTTTTCAGACACCCAACAACGATGTATGAGTTGTGTGACTATGGGGACATAACAGTGTGAAGGAGTTAGGAGATGAGCAGTTGCTATGTGGCCTCTATGAATAGAATTTAGAATCTCTCCTCCCTGCCTGAATGTATGATGTCCCCTGTCTTAAAATAAAGGCATGTTGGGCATTATAAAGACTTCAAGAATTTTCTTCCATTTGCCCAAAAGATGTTCAACAATGAACCTTCCTTCCTGGCCTGGCATGCCTGCACAACAAGCAACAAAATTGAAAGTGGATTCTTGACACTTGCTAACGTTTGTTGATTATTTTTGGTAGTATCCATCTTAAAAGGAGCTGGGTTATATCTAATTGTGTTTTTGACTTTCATTTCCTTAATGACTAGTGATATTAAGCATCGTTTCATGTACTTGTTGTACCCATTTATTCTTATTCTGGGAAAAATTCATGTCAGTTCCTGTCTTTTTTGAAATCATTTTTTATTAAAGCACATAAATTCTCTTTATAGTTTTTACTTTAGCATTTATCAGAATTATGATTTACAAATATCTTCTCTAATTTTATTATTTACCTTTTCAATTTTTTGATGGTTTCTTTTGCTAGGCAGAGATTTTCTTTAGGGCCCTGCTTGCTTATATTTGCTTTTATTGCCTTGCCTTTTGGATCAATCTTTAAATTATTTCTTAAAACTAATATCAAGTAGCTTGCCAACTATTCTAGAAATTTTGTGGTTTCAGGTCTTATATTTAAATCTTTCATGTGTTTTGAATTAACTTTGGTTTATGGTGTGATACAGTAGGCCAGCCTCATCTTTTATAATGTGACAGTTCGATTTTTCCACCCTTTATTGAAAAGACTGTCCACTCCCATGTTGTTTTATTGTTTCTTTTGTCATTAATTAATTGGCCCTATGTGTATTGACTTATACCCAGACTCTCTCTTTTGTTCTATTGATCTGTTGAATTGATCTATGTCTCAGTTTTATGTCAAGACCAATATTTTATGCTAATATCAAACTGTTTATTCTTATAGAGTTACTGTGTCATATATCCAAATGCTGACTCATTTATTACTATCATCAAACATGCTTCTGAACCTTGAGTTTATTCCGTAGAGATCACCACAGACAACTGTAGTTCCTCTCCCACTCATTCTTAAGATCTCTTTAACATAATTTTGTAACCAGGGTTGTAAGGCAAGGTTATAAAGCAAGATTGAAGCCAACTCTGTTAAAGGGAGTGCTCCCTGGGACAGGGCAAAAGTGAGGAAAAGTAGCACCAGATGAGACATACCCTGAGGGTAAAAATGAATCAGTGGTGTTGATGGCTCTAATAAGAGATACAAGGGGCTGCAGGAGTGGCACAGAAGCATGATCATACTGGAGGTTGGTAACCCCAAGAGTTTGACCATCCAAGGTTTTAAACATTCCTAGATTGAGCCAAAGGTAAAAACTTCTGGAAATTGAAGTGGAGACATTCCAGAGATGTAGAGAGGAAGGCTTGCTAGAAATGAAATCTGTAAACTTCACAGAGTTGTTAGAGGTAAAAGCTGTTGAATTCATCCTGTTGGCTTTTGTTTGGGTTATTTGTTCCAGGACTTAGTGGCTGGAGAATGCCATCTTGGCCTTCTGTTGAGGATACTTGTTTAAGACATTTACATGTAGGAAGACACCATTTAGGACACCATCTGTTTAATCCTTTAAAATACTGGGCAATAACTGGGCTAAGAAAACTGGTCACTTGTGACTCTCTGTTTTGTCTTATCTATTAAATAGATCTCACTTTTCTTATGACCTGAACCTGAGTAGTCTTTCAATTTTGTGCAAGGGTGAAGAACTCAAATAGTAGCTAGCTAACTATTGAGAACCTCTTCTGGGCCAGAGTTTTGGTGCTCTATATCAATATCACCTGATATCAGTTCTTGTGCCCAGCTTGACATATGTTGAGTCTAATGAACTGTATTACTAGCGTCTATATGTTTATGTGGCTTGCTATAACTAAAATGCCATAGTCATGATGGAATAAATAACAAAAATTTATTTTCTCAGTGTTCTAGAGCATAGGGAAGCCAATATCAAATTTCTAGATGGACCAGTCACTGGTGAAATCCTCACTGTAGATGGTCACCTTCTTGTTTTGTTCTCACATGATGGAGAGAACTCTCTCTTCTTCTTATAAGGTCACTTATTCCATCATGTGAACTTCCCTCTAATGAATTCATGTAGTCCTACTCCCTTCCCAAAGACTTCATCTCTAATACCATCACATAAGGAGTTATTGCTTCAGCATGGGGATCATAATTCATAACACCTTCTTAAGAAGATTACCTTTAGGTCATTGAAGATATTCACAAGTCATAGGAAGCTGAATTGCTCAGGAACCCATAGTCAAATTGCTTTAAGGCAGGAAAAATTCTGATATGTAAGTTAAGTCTCAAAGTTAGTTCCCTTTGAAACAGGCATCAACTGAGATTTAACTTAGCACCAGTGACATCCTTGCTCAGCTTTCTCTCAGACTGATTCTATTTACTCTGTCTCCCATTGGTATTTCATGGGAATATTTCCTTGGTAAACTACTTGCATATAATACTAGTGCTAAGAATTGCTTCCAAAACTCCATTTCTCTGCCAAGGGCTCCTTTGCTAATGCTTCTCCTTCATAGTGTTGACATTAGTTAGATAATGTTTCTCAGTCTCCAAACGTTACAGTCATTGAATTTTTTTTTGCCCATCGTTTTACTTTCAAACTATTGAACATTTTGATGCCTGTACATTCAAATATACACAATACACTGGTTACTTCACAATATTTTACTGTTAGCCATTACTTAAGTAACAATATAACTTACTACCTTTGAGAGAGGTAGTGCTACCAATAACTATGTGTAACAATAGGTATAAACCAGGACACCCCCCATCCCTAGAATTCTAGGTGTATGGTTCTGCTAATCTCAGTTCTACCTACCATCACTAATACTTGAACTACAAGCATATTTATTTGCAATCTTGATCAACATCTCTTCTCTAGAGTAGCAAAGTGCTATTTAAATGCAAATCATATCATGAAAATTGCCTTAACCTAGTTCAAAAAGCCACCAACATCTTTACATACACTAAAATAAAGTGTAACTCTCTACCAATGACTAAACCCTATATGATTTCTGTATCTAACTACATTACTGAACTTTAACCAGCTAAGCTCTGTTGTTCTTTCAATGCTCCAAGGATACTCTCAGCTCAGGAGCTTTGAACATGCTGGTCCTTCGACCAATATTATTCTGTCCAAATAATGCCAAGTCTCACTCACTTAGTCCACTCCTATCTCTATTAACCTTTGCAAGATTCAGCCATTTACCTTACTCATTTATATGCTGATCTTCTCTACTCTATACTCTTTTTTAGCAGTTATACAAAAGGAATACATTAACTTATTTTATTGTTGTCATTTCCCCACACTAGGAAGAGAATCTTATTTAAAATATACTACTAGATCTAGGACACTGGCATACAAAAATATTTTATGGAGTTCTAGTTAGTGACTATCAAATCCTAAATTCTCTGGAGACTCACTTTTCTGTCCATTGCTAAGAGTATTTTTAGTTTAAAAGCAATAGATTCTAAAGTGTTCTTCCACCTAATTCCTTTTCAATTTAGACTTAATTGAGTTCAATTTATCATGGTTTGATAGTTAATTTTAGAAACAATGAATTCACATTCAAGTAGATAAGAATTAATATTAGAGATAATTTAAATATGTACACTCTTATTGATATCATATTTTCTAATTATCTGATTTTGGCATCTCTATATCTTACCATTTTTTTCATAAAAACATAATCTTTTGCTCTTTCATTTGTAATGAGTGTGGTTTTAATGACTAAATCATTTAAATATAAGGTTCTGGGGTATAATTTGGACATGTGTAATTCTGGGAATTGAAATTTGGAAATGCAGTTCAAAGTATTCCCTGTCAAAATACTGAGAATTTACTGGAAATATTGTAAAAAGACTTCATGAATCCCTCCTCCTAATTTACTCAACCAGTCTTATATCTCTACTACAACTGAAAAATTGATTCCCTTTAAAGTTCAATTTTAAATATATTGAGATAGCATCACTTAAATGAAATATTCTGTGTCCAATATATTGATTGTAACCATTAATCTCTATTTTACACCCAAAGACTGGAAGCAGAATCCTAATATTTATATGATATTATGGTGTATACTCCATCTCATAGTTTTAGTGCTATATAAAAGTAAGATGTACCAATTTATTAAATATCCATCTGACTTGATATATTTTCCTCTATTTTAAGTGTACATAAATATAAATCATGCAGATATATTCTCACATTAGTGAGAGCAATCTATATATATGGAGTAAAATATGAAAATTTTCATTTAGGTACAAAACTATCTAATATCCTCTCTAAGGAACATGTCATTGTAGATAGTGAATATATATATATGGGGTATGCATGGACTTTTCCATGTTTTTTTACTTAAATGACATCATTCCATATGTTTATCTTTGACTTCATTTTCAGAATAGGTCTTTATTTATGACTGGATATATTATGACATGTAAAACCACTTGATTCCCTTTATGCTATTTCCAATTTATAGTTATTATTTTTAAATATTTTGTAACAAATATTCATGTAGATAAATCTTTGTGCATATGTCCACATTTGTAGATAACATTCAAGAAATAGTAAGTTCTCATTGAAATCCTATATGCAATTCTTATTTTCATGTATACAGCCAAATTGCTCTTCAAAAAGATTGCTCCAATTTATAATCCCACAAGAATGCGTGAAATGAATACTTATTTCCTCGGTAATAGATATTATCAGTGTTTTATATTTCTGCCCATGTACTGGTTAAAGCCAATGTCTTACAATCACTTTAATTTACATTACTCAATCAAAAAGAGTCTTTAGTCTGCATTTTAAATAGGAACATAAGATGTGACATTAATATATCTAAACTTATCCTGCTCCATTTTTAGTAGTAGTTACTTACTTTGCTTCCTTTCGTTTCTTTCTATTTTATTATTTCTTGCCTACAGTAGTTTGTAGAAATATTTTATTTCTTCAATTTCCAACATTTAATTTCAATTTATATATGTAACATGTATGGTATTTGTCTTTATAAAACTTTTAACTGTTAAAGATGCAATAGACACTTGATTCTATAGCCACGACAACAACATAAGCAGTATTAAAATTGGGGAAGAGAAAATGGATCACCAGGAGGGGGATGAGGGGAAATTAGAGTCTCTAGTTTTCAGGAGAAAAAGAGAGAGAGAGAGAGAGAGAGAGAGAGAGAGAGAGAGAGAGAGAGAGAGAGAGAGAGAAGATAAAAGAGAGGAGCAGAGACTAGGACACAAACTTTTGGGGACAGGAGAGACACGAGAATGATGGGCCAGTAAAGAGTAGCCCAAATATCCAGGCTGGGCAAATGGCCCCTGGAAGAATGAGTTGATGGTGGCAAGGAGCCATCAGGGAGAGAGTGGCTGGCAGAAGAGTAACTGATGTGGAGAGTCTGGCACTGCAGCAAGGTGGCATGGACACCTAGTACTTGGGATAACCAGGGATTTGGAAAGAAAAGAGAAGACACTGGGAAATACTGGACTTTGCAGAGTGCCTGCCTCAGGTTTGGAGGAGCAAAGGGGCACTGTAATTGACATGTGTCTTTGGGACCTTTAGGACTAAAAATAGTGGCTGGAGTAAGATAACTGGTCACTGTGGCATTAAACACTTTTTGTTTGACTTTCTATTTTTCTGGTTAAGTTTTCTTGTTAATAAAACCTTGTTGTTAAATTACATTTGACTGACAATTGTTACACGGGTGCTAAGAACCTGATAGGAATCTGGGTAGCAGTATCTGCACTTTAAAAGTCCTATTTTTTCCCCATGTGGCTTGTTGGTTGGAAGTTTCTGCCCCATTTGACTCAATATCAGTTGTACTTAAAATATCAGAATTAATTGATACTAATTTTTTTTCTGGCTAAATACAGCTATTTTTTATTGTTTTTCCAACAAATAACTTTCATGTTGAAGTATTTTTTGTTTTATTTAAAATTGGTTTTTTTCAAGGAACATGGGGTAGTGTTTTTATTTTTTAATTTGACATAAAATTTACAATTAAATTAAGAGATCTTAAACTTAATATAGAAAAATTTGCTGGTTATAAACATATGTGTAAACCATCACCTAAAAGGGTAGAAAAAATTTATTGCTCCAGAAAATTTCTTTGTACACTATTTCAATGCTTAGACAGCAATTTTCTCATTTCTGTCATAAAATATTAGTTAATGCTATAAATAAATAGCAAAAACAATAATAAAATTAAAAATGAGCAAAGACCTTGAATATAAATATGTAAAGATGATGTGTGAATGTCCAGCAAAAACATAACAAATACTTAATACAGCTAATATATTAGAGAAACTCTAGTCCTTTTTCTCCTGAGGAGGAAAATACACTTCCCTAACTTTGTCTTTCTTTCCTGAATGTCCTTTTACTTTCATTTATCACCATACTAATAACTCTTCTTGATAGGGTGTGCTAACACTTCCCATTGTCTCCTGTTTAAGATTGTAGATTTCAAGGACAGGTATGCTAAAATGTGAGAATGACCTTAGTTGGAATTTCCCTTCAGGGAGAGGCAAGGGGAGAAAGAAGTGAAATGGTCAAGGTGAAACAGGTTTCCTGGAAGACAGGAAATCAGGATATATATATAAAGGGTGTGCAAACAAAGAGAGGGATTCGGATTCTAATTCAGAGGCAATATGGAGATCAGATAGAGAAAGAGGTTCAATGGAGGAGAGATAGGAATGGGCCATCTTGTAAAGATGTGAGCCATGTGAGCTTGGCCATGTGGCCACCAGGGGCCTGCAACCCTTGGCTGACCCAGGCTGGCAGCATGTGTGCTACATGCAGTTACAAAGTTTGCAGATTTGACTCTGTGTTGGAGTTTGTTTTGCTGAGTTTGACTTGTGTCTGAAGAGGCCATGCAAAAGTTACGCCTGAAAACAAAGTGAACTTTGCTGGTTCGGCACCATGGAGTTTCTGCTACCTGAAGGTGACAAGGCGAACATAGCGTGGAAGACAAGGAGGAGCAAGCCAAAGGAGCAGCCAAAGGAACATGTCATCAAGTGTCTGGAGATGAACTCTGACTGGACATTGGTGAGATGATCAGGACTGAGAGACTGAGGATTTTTGGGCAATCTGGGGAAAGGACTTTGGACAATACTGAGAAAGGTTTTGGACAATGTTAAAGTAATCTGAGTCTTATATGTTTCTTTTGTAGTTATTAGGATAATTATAAATCACTTTGTTAGAAATAAATTAGTCTGTACTGATAGTCTTGCATTGGTTTGGCATTTTGGTTGAGAAGGCTGGGGATGGTGGAAAGAACCCAGGAGTGTAGAGTTTGAACTATGTTTTTAAGTTTTTTTTCTGCAATTTTTGGAGCTGAAAGCAGAGAGCAGCTGGCTTACTTTTGCATATCAATGGTAAAGGTGATCAGTGTAAATGCTAATGAATAGTTTGCAGCCTGCTTTGTAGAGAGAAGCAGGCAGATACTGTGGCTAGTTCAAAGAAAAGGTAACTTGCTATTGGCCTGCTTATAGCCTGCTTCGAAGAGAAGCATGCCTGTATGGTGTTTAAGTCACCAAGTCAAAAATTCTTCGTATATACCCTGTTTCATTCTCATGCAAGATAGTGTGGGATGGGGTGAGTTTTCCCAAATTAAGCAATTTTCCAAACCAGCTATATGTCTGCAATGCGACTCAGTTCTTTTACTATCTATGTGGAGAATACTTCCGATTCTTCAGATTAAATGTACAGTCCCACAGGACAGCTCCTAATCTCACTTCGAGTGATAGTTGCAAATCCAGGTTATATTTCTGACCAACAGACTGTACATAGAAGATTGACCAGTTATTAAAGGATATAATAACAGATACAGGCAAGAATCTGAATGAAAATATGCACAGAAAGAGACCTGGAACAGTTCTGAAAGCACAAGAGTTTCTGTCCCAGTAGACTTGGGGTTCAGTAGATGTATAACACTTTCAAGTACATACAGGTACTCTCTCGTTGAAAGGTTCTTGAAATCACTGTTATTTGAATATTTAATGGAGACTTTATCACAAAAACATGATTAAATATTAAATCATTTTTGGTACTTCTTTCTTTTCAAAAGAAAGAAGGGGGAGGAAGGTCTGAAATGTCCAAGCTCCTTATCAGGTCTTGGAATTTATGGTGACTAGTTCTCATTAATGAGACTATCAGGAGTCTACACAGAGTTAACTAATTCAAAGAAAAGATGTTCATAATACCTATTTACTTAAATTTTATCAGATCTTTAGGAGCTCAGAGTCCAATATTAGAACAAGAATTATTCCTAGTGTTCTTTTCATTAAAATTAGAAGGATTTTGGCCAGGCATGGTGGTTCGTGCCTGTGACAGCTTATGGAGTCATGGCAGGGTCTGGGGATTGCAGTTCAAGTCCCTCCCAGGGAAACACAGTGAGACCTAGTTCTAAAAAAGTAACTGGGTATGGTAGCGTGTGCCTGTAATCCTAGCTACCTGGGAAGCCGAGGCTGGGAATTGTTTGAGTCCGTGGTACCATGGGCAACATGAGCCTGTGGTTCATGGGCAAAAACAGTGAAATATAATCTCAAAAAAAAATTGGAAGAATTTTTAGAATTCTGTGCAATAAGCCAGGTGCAGAAATCCATATATATTTTCTGGTTCTTCAGAACTAATCATTAGAATAGTGTATATTAAAACCACAATGAAATAACTCATGGCCAAAAGTGACTGTCATCAAAAAGAGGTAGTAAATGCTGATAAAGATGTAGAAAATAAGACAACACTGTGCACCATTGCTTGGATTACAAATATATGTAGTCACTATAAAACAGCAAGTAGTTTCCTTAAAACACGTAAGTTAGAACTAACATTTGATGCTGCGATTCTACTTTCAGGAATCTACACAAAGGATACCAAAGCACTAACTCAAAAGGAAATCTGTACTCCTAAGTTTATTGCAGCATATTTACAATACCCAGGATATAGAAAGAATTCAAATGTTCCAAAACAGATGAGTGGAGTTGTGGTATATTTGCACCATGGAGTATTATTCAGCATTCAAAAACGATAAAGGCATGTCATTTGCAGCAACATGGATGAAAATAGAATCACAATAGCAGAAAAAAGCAGAAAAGAAAAAGAGACATACATAGTTACTTACACATGCATAGTTACTTAAACATATATAAATGCATGCACACGCATATATATACATCAGTAAATTTGGAGATACAAATACTTGAAAATATCATTTGGTATTAGAAGGAAATCCTATCATTCATGTAATCATTGATGAACCTTGAAGTTATTATGCTAAGCAAAATATCAGACAGTGAAAGACAAATACTGTCTGATATCATTTATATGTGGTACCTAAAACAAACAGATCTTAGGGAAAAGAGAGCAGAGGCAGCAGTTGAGGGATGGTAGATAAAGTGGTCAAACCTACAAACTTTCACGTATAAAACAAATGAATGCAGGAAATGTTACATGAAGCATGATAGCTACAGTTAATACTATATATGGTATATGTGAAAGCTGTTGAGGCAGGAGAGTTAAAAAATTTTCATCACAAAGGAAAATGAAATCAAGTGGAAAACAGGCAAAATGGGGTGTTTAAACAAACATACAAAGGGGAGCAGCTGGCCCTTTAAAAGCCAGAAACACACCAGGTTCTTCCCAGTCTGCGCATTCAATAGCAAGACCACATAAACTTTAATTTGTAAGCAGACTCAATTTATTTCACCATATTTGTCTGATAGTAGAAAGGGTAAGGAGTTGTAATTTTTTTTTTTTTTTTTTTTGAGACTTGGTCTCGCTATTTTTGCCAGCAGGCTCACGTTGTCCGGAGTACCACGGACTCAAGTGATCCCCAGCCTCAGCTTCCCAGGTAGCTGGGATTACAGGCGCAAACCACCACGCCCAGCTATTTTTTGGGACTAGGTCTTGCTCTGTTGCCGAGCAGGACTTGAAGCACGATCCCTAGCCCGAGCCGTTTCATAGAATGAAGCTTGCAGGGATGAGCCACCGTGACCAGCTAACCACATAAACTTTAAGAGGGAGACAAAAACAAATTTACTTATTACAAGACAAATCAGAAAAGAGTCACTGAGGGACACAAGGGACACCCTTTGGTAATCTTACCACGCAGTCCAGTCTCTAATCCAACGTGCACAAGGCTACAGCAGCCCCACCTTAAGCTGGATAAAGGATTTAAAATGGCATCGCTGCTCCTTCTTCAAAGACACAGCTCCACTCACTCCAAGCCAGAAGAAGCCAAGATGGCGTCATAGATCCTTCTCCGAAAGCAGGAGATTCAAATCCAATGAGGAAGACCAGGATGGTGTCGTCAATTCTTCTCCAAAAGGCACTACTCCAGCTTCTTTCAGCTCCAACTCCAAAGTGGCCCGGCATCAGCAAAACCTCACTCAATACAGCAGCACAGCAAGTGCTTCAGACATTTCACATTAAAAACGGCAACACAGCAAACTCTCCTCAGTTCTCCAAAAGACTTCCAAGATTTTCTGTTTTAAAATTAAACCAAGTTTTCAAGTACATTTCGAAGACAGCTCACACAGCTCACAAGTTCCTCCAACATGATTCCCTGGGCTCCTCAGTGGCCAGGGCTGGGGATGGAAACCCTCAACTTAGTTTACTTCCCAGCTTTGTTGCCTCACATGGCAGTAGCAGCTCTGAGGCCTGCCGCCTCCAGGCTACTCCTCTCTGTCCTCTTCCATTCTGTTCTCTACTCTCCTCAGTTCTCTTTTCTACTCTTCTCTTCCGTTCTGTTCTCCTTCCATGTCTTTTATTCTGTCTTTATCTCTGTTTCCTCCCTGATCCTTTAATCCTCTTTTCTCTTGAGAAGGCTTAACTTCCCTTCTCCAAATCTCAACCCACCAATGCTAGCAATAGCTATTTTAATGCATCAACACCAGTACTGGAGGGTCACAGCCCCCTAACATTACCTCTAATCATAAGATCTAGAGTTAGTATCAAATAAAGAGAAGTAGAACATTAATGTTAAGAATAGTACTGTACAAATAGTACAGGAGTCCCTAAAGGATAAATGAGCTTATTGGGCTATAGTAAAGAATGATGCTTTTAATTATTTCATATGACTTGTATTTATCTACTCTAGGTTACCAGAGCAGCCTGCAGTTTATCCTCTAAACCAAATATCTCTTCCAAAACAGAAATCTGATTGTGTCAAATTACTACCTTAAAATCTTCAAGTCTCACCATATCTCAATTCCCAGTTTCACAAAAATAAATTAATATTTTATTTGCCTTCCTACATCTACACTTCGAGCATTACCAAAATAGCTAGGAAATTATCTTTTAAAATTACTATCATTCTTCAAGGGCCACCTCCTAAACATTTTCTTAGTATTCTTTCCTGCCCACTTGGATAGAAATTCTCAGTCCTTCTATGAGAATCAGTTATTAACTCCAACAGCACATGAATATGATCCTATCAATTCTCCCTTGGAAGGTGGAACCATTGAATATTTACCATCATCTCCCTCACAAATCTTCATACAGTGACTTCATAAATTACAGGTACTTAGGATGTGTTTGCTGGCAAAAAAATGTAAATTTTTCTTTACGTTGTCATTAGTCTCATGATATTATACTCATTAATATAATCACAGAACCTACAAGATAGATAGACATGAAGAATGTTTGAAGAGAGCCATACAATAGGTAGCTAAAAATAAATAAATAAAACCATTTTAATAAGACCAGTTTGGAATTTTAATTATCTGAACTTTTTAGAGTAATAGAATTTAAGAAATCTGATATAGGGAAAGCACTGAACTGAATCTGTGGTATCTTATGTAGTTTTTATGATCAAAATTTTTTTTGTAACGTTCCTCTACACATTCCTCATTGCAGTCCAGTCCAGTAAGGTGAAACATTGGCAAGAGGTCCTCTGAGGAAAAACAATTTTAATAAGACTCTCTTTTTTTGTTTGCTAACTCTTATGAAAATTGATTGAAATGCATACACTAACAAGAAAAAATGATAGTAGCAATTTGCTTACAGTAAAATAGAGTCAGGAGAAAATGTTACAGTTGAAATGACATTCTAATTGGCTTTTAGCAATGTGATCCTGAGGATATGATTAATCATTTCTTTTTGGGGGATGTCCAGTGCAAGGTCTCCTTGCTAGTTCCTAGAATGAAATCCAGTGGAACAAAAGCCTTGTTTTCAATGTCTAAGTGAAAGGTAAGATTGGGGATGCTGGCAGCCTCCACCCACCCATAAGAGGATTATGGACACCACCCAAACCAAGCCTTACCCTCCATCTACTGCTGAGACTATCTTCAGCCTCGCCCACCTGGCCCAATGAAAGACCTTGTCTGCCTGCTACCTTGCCTGTCACACTAGTAATACCCACCCCATGTTTCTGCCCCTATAAAAGCAGACACCTACTCCACATGGGTGCGACTTCACTAACCCCCCACCATGGGTTAATGGACCCAGCCTGTGAGCTCATGACAATAAACTCTTAATTCACCTTGGCGTGACTCCAGTCTCTCTCTTTCCTCATCGTCCTTTCAAATTGGTGCCTCCTTGTTTCCCACCTTCCTCACTGTCCTTTCATTAAGGTCAGTATGTATACCAGGATACAACCTTCTTATTTTGATTCATCTTTTACCTCTCCCCTTTGTCTACACACAAAAATGCACAGCTGATTTAGAGGCCAAATGACTTCATCCAGTTTCTAGTTTTATAATATATGGGACTTTATATGGATTCTTGAGAAACTACTACTTAATTGTTTTCTCACAACACTCCTGCTTTTCAAAAGCCTATGGAGAACCAGAAGCTGCTATTATCTGCTGACCTTTCATCTCTGCATCGTGAATTTCTCTTCTCCATGTAAAGGATCAGTCATCTCATTGAAAAGAAAAAAAAAAAAAGGATCAGTCATCTGGGAGGAGGAATATTCTCTAGCTTCACCATATAAAACTGGAGTATGTAATCAGTATGAGTATAATTCAAGAAAAACATGCATACATTTTACAACATAAAGTTTAATATAAAATCAACTGTTCTTCTCTCACACAGATATGCATATACATATAAGTATATAGATAGCTTATAAGATCATGCTAATTTTGAAAAATTCTTTGATAGTTTGACAAAATAGTTAATATAATGATCTAGAAAGAATATTCTCATTTGCTTTATGGTACTTCATTGCTATCACTAAAAGACTATCATGTAAGAAGCACATTTACTCCAAATGATCTTTCTTCCTCATAAATTCATTGTAATAGAAGTGAAATCAGAGACTCCCCATTGTGTGTCTTCTTCATGAAAACAACCATGGTTGTTCATAACCATGGTCATAATGGAGTTCATAACAAGTTCATCTTTTCCTCATCTTTATGATCTTGTTGATTCCTCAGGATTATAAGATACATTAAATTATCTAAATGGACATTTTGCTTACACAGTTATAAATTACTTTTCAGTAATAATGGTACTCTGGGGGGTGGGGTGAAAAAATTAACGGTACTCTGTGTTTAACCATTGCATTAAGTGTATGTTTTTACCAGAGCATTTTTAAGTACATATTTACTTCAGAAATTAAAAATAAAATATTAATTGTCATATTTTGAATAATACATTTAACTGCAAATTTAATTTTAAAAGTACATTTATACCTCTTAAGATACTAATTTCCAAAATAAATCTAATTGAAGCTGCACATATGTTGAAACAATAGTATCAAATGATTTGAATGCCTATTATACAGAGCTAGTTTTCTATGTATATAATTTAATATGTCTTTTTAAGATAAGGAAGAATATATCATTCATTTTTCTAATAAGAAGAACTTAAGTAATTTAAGTGACTTAGGTATATATAATTGTTTTTAATATGTACATGTTTGTATAATTAGGCTTTAAAATAAGAAATAATGTATTTTAATAAACTCTTAATTCACAAATCTGAAAATAACTAATTCTATCCTTTAAAATAATCTATAAATTATAATATCTTGCTACTATAATGTACTTCAAATTACAGTGTATATAACTACATAGTAACAAAAGCAACACAATTGGGGATATTTCAGTGTTTTGACATTCTTTATACAGATATAGGCCCTTAATAACATCTTTTTTTTAATATATCATGGACTATAAATTTATCTAGATTTCTACTTTAAAATCAGCTGAAGAAACATTGATTAATGACATTTTTAACAAATCTAATCATCAGTTATAATCAGAGATACTAGAAAATGGAACTGTCAAAAAGATAAAATATATTGGATTTATTAGATTTATTTCAACTCAGTATTTTAGTTGGCAGAAAAATAGAATTCATTATTATATTAATTGCACAAAACATTAGTAATAAAACTTTATATTCACTGATTAATTTAAATAGCAAATAAGGGAGCTTTTTATTTTTTTTGGTGGGGGGGGTTTAAAAAGATATATGAAAGATCCAGAGTGGTATGTGCAAGAATCAGGTTAATTTTTGAATTGCTGAGTGGATACTCAGTACCAGAGAGAGCTGCATTTCTCTTTGGGGAACAGTTGACAGTGGAAAGAAATAGAAACATCTGCTGAGGAGTCAGGATATTAGAAACTGCAACTGAAGGGTAGGGAAGAGTACAAAACAGCTGTCTGTACTACTCCTGACACTAGCTGGGTTCTTGCTGATGCAAAATTACAGTGGATTTCCTGGGGGATTCAGTATAATAACAATTCCATAAAAACTAGTGTGTTTGATTTGATCAATCTAATGACAGTTAAAAGACAAACCATAGTGACCACACTTCTGTTCTTAATCAAAAAACAGAAAAGATATTCTACCCCTACTTCTTTTCCCCTATTTTAAGTCACTGCTTCTTGAGATTTTTGCTTAAAAAGTGCTTAAAAAGGCATACCCACAACATGGTGGACTAGAAAAGCTGAAATCAACGACTCTTCTAACAATGCCTCAAGAATAAAAAGAAAAGACCAGTACAAGCCCCTGGAAAGGCTCAGACTCTTACAAACAGAAACCAAAGGATCTCGTTAAGACCAAGCGATGGGCAAGGATACTCCTCAAGTATCAGAATCTTTGGAGAGGGATGGCTCCCTGGAACTGAGCACCAAGTGCACACTGCTTGAGGGAATCCTCTCAGAAAGCTGAGACCATAGCCAGCATCACTAGTACAACCAACAATGACACTGGTTGACTCCAACTGGGGGTTGAGTGGTCACTGGGGGACTTGGGGGACTGAAACTGCCTGTACCACTATTTCCACCTGCATCATCACCATGACAGCACACAGATGAGAAGCTCCAGCCCTGTGCTTTCAGCCCACTCTGGAAGCAGAGAACCCCTTCCATAAAGTCACCTTGTGGAGGATTGAGATAGTTCAGCAAGACTGGCATGGGGTTGATGCCAACTGGAACCCTGCAGTCACTGAGGGAAATTAGCCCATGGAAGTTGCCACCACCACTGCAACCACAGTCAAAATGGCTACCATCAGAGCTGCAACCATCACTGCAGTCATGGTCAGGTGAGAAACTCCAGGCTGCTTTCAATTAGCTCTGGGAGGAGAGAACTCCTCCCTCATACAGCCACCCTAGGAGCATCTGAGACAGTTCAACTGTGTAAATGCAGCCTTACAGGGGAGAGTCCCTCTACCACACAGCCATGTATTGGAAAATTTAACTGGGCTCACGGGAAGATTAGCCATCTTTTATTTTTGTTTTGTTTTGGCTACTTTTGTTTGTTTGTTTGTTTTTGTTCTGTTTGGTCATCTTGGTTTTTGTTTGTTTCCTTTTTTAAAATTGTTTGGTAGTATCTGTTGTTTTTTTCCTATCTTCTTTCCTTCTTCTTTTTATTTTCTTTTTATTTTTTTCTCTCTCCTTCTTTGTAGTTCTCTCTGTTGACTATTTCTTTTTCTTCTCTTTTTCTTCTTTTTTTCTTGTTATTTTTTTTTCTTTTTCCATTTCATCACTCTTTGAATTGCTCTTCTCCTTTATTTTTCTTTTGTCTTGTATTCCTTTTCTCACCTTCCTTGGAACAACATCATTGAAAGAGACACAGGACTCTGAAAAGAACAGCCCAATCAGCACAAAGATTCCACTCAGAGGGCCACAACATAGAGGGGATTAACAATTAAACATAGTAGTACACGCCATCCAGCAAGCTGGTACTTTCTAGCAGACTGATTCCCACCTTGTGCCTACCAGGGTAGCACATCAACAGGATCCCACAGTACCCCAGAATAAGACCTTGAGTCCCTACATACTCTACATAGTGTGGGTTGAAAGACAGAAACTCCTGGGGAAAATCATAACTCAAATCAGTACTTTCCACAGCAGAAGAGTACAAGGCAGGAACTTTGGAAAAGAACACACAATCTAACTCCAAGTACCAAGCACCAAAGCATTCTACAGGAGACTGCAGGAGAACCTGGAAAATGTGCTCACCAGCATCAACCACCTGGCAATCACAAGCCCTTGTGAAAATCATAGAAATCTCAATTCACCAAGATTAGTAGCCAAAGGTCAGATTGGGGTGTCAGAAATCCAACTTGCCATCAATAGGGGTCCAGTTGGCAGGAACTGAGGGAGTGGTAGGGACCTGCATTATTACCCCTGCACAACAGCTACAGCAGTCTAGGCACTAAACAGATGCCCTAACAACCCAGCAAGACGTCTAGGAAATCATGATCACTAGCATCAGTGATTATTAAAAAACATTTATATGCAAAAAAATTCAACAACTTGATGAGATGGACAAATTTTTTAAATTATAGAAACTTCCAAAACTGAATAAAGAAGACATAGAAAGCTTAAACTTTCCAATCATAAGCAGCAAAATTAAAGCAATAATCAAACCACCCACCCAAAAAAACAAAAACCCTGGTTCAGATGGATTTTCAAATGAGTTCTACCAGATGTTCAAAGAAAAACTGGTACCCATCTTTCAAAAAGTAGAAAAAGAGGAATGCTACCAAATACATTCTATGAAACCAATATCACACTGCTACCAAAACCAAAGATAACACAAAGAAAGAAAACTACAGACTATTCTCAATAGTAACAAAAAATTTTTTTTCTCAACAAAATTTTTGCAAATAGAATCCAACAATGCATCTTAAAGATAATACACCATGACCACATGGGATTTAACCCAAAGAAACAAAGATAGTTCCACAGCTGAAAATCAAGTAGTGTAATTTGACATAGAAACAAAACAGAAAAATAAAATCCAAATGGTCAGATCAAGGATGCTGAGAAATCATTTGAGAAAACTTAGTTTCCATTTATGATGAAGGTCCTGAAATTCTTTGGATAGAAGGAACATATTTTAATATAATAAAAACAATGTATGAAAAACCCATACCAATATCATTCTGAATGGTGAAAAAATGAAAGACTTCCCTTTGAGATCAGGAAAAGACACGACTGTCCACTCTCACCACTGCTTTTCGCTATAATACTGGAAGTCCTAGAAAGAGCAATAAGGCAAGAGAAAGGACATACATGGAATCTAAATAGGGAAAAGAGGGAGTCAGATTATCATTGTTTGCAGATGACATGATAATATATATAGAAAACTCTATAAATTTGACAGAAAAAAACGTGAAATAACAAATTTGGTCAGTGATGTAGTAGTCTACAAAATCAACACACAAAAATTGGTTACCTTCTTATATACCAAAAAAAAAAAAAAATCAATCCAAAGAAGAAATTAAGAAAACAACTCCAGTTGCAATTGTAACAACAAAAATTAAGTGCCTGGGAATAAACTTAACAAAAGATGTGAAAGACCTATGTAAAGTAAATTGGAAAACAATGTTAAAAATAATAGAAAACACACAAAAAAGAAAGCCATCCCCTGCTCATGGATTGGAAGAATTAATATTGTCAAAGTTACTAACCTACCAAAAGCAATCATAGATTGAATGCAATCATGATAAAAATTTCAATGACATTATTTAAAGAAATAGAACAAATACTAGTAAAATTCACTTAAAATAATAAAGCATCTCAACTACCCAAAGGTCTTCTGACCAAGAGGAGAGAAAATGGAGGGATTACACTCCAAGAATTTAAATTATATTACAAAGCCATATTACGTAGAGCAGCGTGATTCTGGAACAAAACCACACACACAGGCTAATGGAACAGAACTGAAATCCAAGAAATAAAGCCACCCATGTATGGTCAACTGATCTATGACAAAAAACATACATTGGTGCTGGGAACAAAATAGCCTGGTGTATGTCCAGTAAACTGTCCATCTTTCTGGAATGACTGTGGAACTGGGTTGGTGCCATCTGAATGCAGTCAGTCCACATGCTCACAGAAACAGCACTTTGGTCTGAGATGGTCTTGCATTTTCCTGATAGTGACTGCATTTTAAAATTGGTTTTTTATGAGAAACTATCTTAGGAGTTAAAAGAGTGTACGTTATCATGACTCACCCATAGCAGCTGTTTGTCCTTAAAACTAATAAGCAGGCTTTAATGAAACCGGGCCACTACATAATGATAAACTTCTAATACACCATGTATTGACAAGCTTCTTAACAAAAAGCTGTGTTGAGCAATTGGGAGCAGAGCAGATCCAAGAATCTCTCTCCCAGCCTGTGTCACTTTACTTTCATTTCCTTCACTCTTTAGTATCACCCATGTCATTATGCTTTGGAGTCTGACCCAGCTGGCTTCGTGGCACATTGGAACAAGAATAGCCTCTTCAATAAATGGTGCTGGGAAAACTGGACTGTTACATGGGTGCTGGGAAAAAAAATGGGTGCTGGGAAAACTGGAATGTTACATGCAAAAGAATGAATCTAGACTACTACCTCAAACCATACACAAAAACTAACTCAACGGAAAAAAAAAAAGACTTGGAAGCAAGACTTGAAACCATAAAATTAATAGAAGAAAACATGACAAAGCGTTCCATAACATATACTGCAGAAACATCTTTAAGATACATCTATAAAAGCAAAGAAGATGAAGGAAGTTTTAAACAGCTGGGATTACATCAAACTAAAAAGCTGCTGTACACCAAAAGAGACAATACTAAAGCAAAGAGACACCCAACTGAATGGAAAAAATATATTTCCACTCCATTCAACTGATAAGGGTCTGATATCAAAGATCAACAGAGTTCAGCAGATTCAACAAGAACAAAACAAAAAGACCAGCAAAAATTGGGTAGAAGAACTTAAAAGATACTTTTCCAAAGAGAAAATACAAAGGCTACCAATCATAGGAAAAAATGCTCAACATTACTTATAATCAGGGAAATGCAAATTAAAACCACATTGAGATATCACCTCACACCAGTAAGAATGGCCCCTGTCAAAAAAAAAGGAGGTGGGGGGGAGTGTAACAACAAGTGCTAGTGGGAATGTTGGAAAAAAAAAAAAAGAATACTGTTACACTGTTGTTGAGAATGCAAACTGTTTCAACCACTATGGAAACCCATAATATGAGGACCCTCAAACTATGGAAAATGGACTTACTATTCAATGCAGCAATTCTACTTTTGGGTATCTACCCTAAGGATACCAAAGCACTAACCAATAAGAAACCTGTACTCCTATGTTTATTCAACACAATTTACAAATGTCAAGATACGGAAACAACCCAAATGCTCCAAAACAAATGGATTAAAAAAACAAAACAAAACACAAAACTGTGGTATATGTACACAAGGGAATATTATTCAGCAATCAAAGAAGACAAACTCAAATGTTGTCATTTGTGGCAACATGGATAGCTAGAAGGAATCTTGCCAGTGGAAATAAGTCAGAAACAAAAAGATAAATACCATCTAGTGTCACTTATATGTGTGATATAGGGAAAACAAACACAAGGATGGCAGAAAAGTTAAAGCTAATAAACTGACAACAGAACTAAAGTACACAGCATGGGGGATGTTAGGGAGGTTGAAATCAGGGAAGGGATAAGCATGAGAGATAAGGGTGACAATTTATAGTTGAAATGGTGGTATGAGAACTTTAGGATATACCACAATGTAAATAAAATATATAAACAATGAAATAATTAAAAAATAGATAGTGCTAAAAAGAAATACCCTGTATTAGAAAAACTGAATTGCATTCAGACAATGATTCTGTAAACATTATTTTGAAAGGTTATAAAAAATGAATTTAATATTTCATTACCTTTACAAGTAAGACGTTTATGGAATGGACACTTGAAATAAATTGCATGAAAGGCAATGTATACGTGGGTTTGTTTTGGAACCAAGGGTGAGGGTAATTTTTGAGGTAAGGCTTCTATAAATTAGATTTCTGAATCTACAAACCAAGGGCTGAAATAGACACTGATCTCAAACTGTAGAACTGTTTAGAACAATTTATCCACCACTGATCTCATATTTGTATGCCATAACAAAAGTAACATAATCTAGAAATATTAACGGTATCTCCATAAAAAAAGAGAGGTACAATATTCACTCCCACCTAATGAGGAGTGGAGTTAAGTGACCTGGGAAAGCTATAAAATATGGAAGGCAGGTATACTTGGAAGGAGACATGTGGAAAGGGCCACTCTTGCACCAGAAACTTGAGAAAATAAAGAGAAACATGTGGAAAGATATATGAAGAGGTATGAGGAATAGATATGTGGATGAGAGACACATGGCATCTGGCAATGGCAGCTGTTACCTTGACTACTTTGATTTTATTTATTTTTGCCCCAGCTTTCTGGAAACAGCTCCCAAACTCTTTTATTTCCTGACAGATGGTGCCTTAGACTTTTGGCAAGCCTTTCAGGCCGCAGCAACCCCCATTCAGATCAACCCTATTTGGCTGGACACATACCCAAAAGGGAACAAATAATTTTGGGTGTTTTATTTGGAATGTCCTTTTTCTCTTTTCCTGTCTATGCATTATATTAAAGTTCCCACACAAAAAGCTCTATTTTTACTTTGTTCACAGAGACCCCTTTGTTCAGGACCCCTTTAGATAGTACAAGTCTGTAGGTCCCAGATTACACTCAGTCACATGCTAACAAAAAAGGACATTTCCCATCACATGTTCTGTTTGTATATGATAGAGTGAAAGGTCTGTAATCAGAGGCACTCTGGAGATAAAAGGGACTGTTTCAGTTATGTTCCCCCAGAATCCTGAAGTTGACTTAGGTCTCAATTGTAAATTTAATGGAACCAAGGTCTCTACAGTTCTGATATTTACAAGAGATTATGTTTTGGTCATCCTCTTCTCTATAAACACACCATGAAACTCATAATGCACCGTGTGCACATTTCTATCTTAACCTCGGACTATATCCATTTCATTTTAGTTCTCTGTCTTCCCTACCTGCATTCTCTTTCTCTCTCTTTCTCTCTCTTCCTTTCCCCCCCACACACATACTTTTTGATGTAATTGATTTAAAGTATACTACAATATCAGAAAAGATTTTTCCTTATGGATAAAATCAGGAAAATTAATGATATTTTTCTGAAACCATCATATATGCATAAAGTTGACCTTCCCTGTAGGTCATAGCTCTCCTCCTCACCATTTTTAAATAGAAATGAAAAAAGAAATAGAAACTGGTTAGATTATTTTATTCTTCACTTCCGCACTCTTCCACCTTTGCTAATTGTGCCATAGTAAAAAGGGAAGGAGATTTTAAAAATAAATCAATCCTGCATTTGGCTTAATCTCTGCTTCTATTGAATTATTTTTAGTAAATCAAATGCCATCTTAGTATCTTTGCATCCTCATGTGTAAAATAAGGAAGCTAGGCTAAACCTCTATGGTCCTTTCAGCACAAATTCTATGAACCCTGTAATTACTTCTATTTCATCGTAATTTGTGAAGTGCTCTTATTTAGGGAACAATTAAGACCTACATACTTCCAAACCAGTTTTTTAATAGGCATGGTGCTCCCAAGGGAAGGAAAAAACAATAATGAATGAGTATATTATTTACTGCTTATAATGCAATATCTTTTGACATGACAATATGCTTAAATACCTAGTTTCCACTTAACTAGTGGCTATACAATAGTACATTATTTCTTTTTAGATTCTTTGGTGCAATTATTTCCTGATGACAAAATCAATCCACTGCCATTATTAGTAATAGCTTGCAAAACACACATTGAAGAGTATAAGAAAAAAGTAATTCACATATAATCTCATTAACCTAGGGTTGCATTATCAAAGTTATTCCTCTGACAGTTTAGCTGCCAAAGTAAGCACAGCCAGGAGGTAAACATGTAGTGCAGGAAAAACTGGTGGGCTGAAAACTGAGTGTATTCAGTTATATGGAGGGTGAGGGAACGATAAAGGAATCAGGGTCCAAGTTTTCAGCAAGACTCTATCAGTAACTACCCACACCATTAAGATAGGTAGGAGCTGGGGTAGGAGCCAGAACAAGCCCAGTCCTCATGATATCCCATAAGACCCTGCCAAACTGGTAAGACCCATGAGAAGAGAGGAGCCCTGTACAGAGAAAACACCATATATGGTAGCTAGGTCCAAAAGCAAAGGTTGAAGAGAAGAAAAAAAATAACAAATGATGACAAAGTGTCTGCATAGAGATGGTAAAAGAGAACCAATACTTATTTTCAAAAATGCAAGAAAAAAACTTTGTGAGTTATCCAACTCCATGAAGAAAGACAACATGATAACAGTGGTACTACCAGAGCAAGGAGAGAGAAAGTCACTGAAAATATATCTTAAAAAATAATAAAGGAAAAAGTCTTGAACCTAGAGAAAGGAATAAACATGCAAATTCAGGAAACTTAAATGACCCTTGAATACCTAACTAAAATGAGACTTAAATCATAAGATAGGGCAGTGAATTTAGGCCAAAGAAAGAATCTTGAAGCCAGTCAAGGAGAATAGGCAGATAATCAATATAGTTTAACCCAATCAGGTTAACATTAGACTTCCATAAAGAAATATTACAGGCAAGGAGAGACTAGAGTGCTTTCCAAATACTTCAGTTCAAGAATACTCTGTCTTGCAAAACTCCTTCAGATATGTGAGAGTGATAAAGGTTTTCTAAGACAGAGAAGCTCAACTAGTTTAAATAAAACTAAACTATCATTTCAAGTAGCATCAAAAGGCATTTACACATCTAAACCAAAGAGAGAAACATATACAAATAATTGACACACAGAGTACCTGGCTAGATGAGGAAATATATGCTAAATGTCTACTCCAAGAGACACAGCTAAGTTCCACAAAGAGGCCAAAAATTGCTCTAATACCAAAACCAAAGAAAACTTAAGTAAAGAAAATTAAATACCAATTTTTTGATGAACACAAACACAAAGATCTAGTAAAATCCTAAAAAAAACAAATTAATACATTCAAGTGTTCAAATGAAATTTATATAAAGTACACAAGAATGGTTCATCAACATAATTCATTATAAAGGAAAGGGAAAGACACAATTTTTTCATACTAATAAATGCTGGGAAAGCATTTGATAAGATTCACAGAAAATCTGAAAACATTTTCTACCAATATCTGTATAAGACAAGAACACCCACTCAAACCACTACTATTCCAAAATAGGATGGCATTTCTACATAAGATAAATAGAAAAGAGGAAAAAAAGTATACAAATTGGAAAAGAAGCAAAACTGTCATTATTTGTACATTACATGATACATAGAGAACCTTCAAGATTCCATGGGAAAATGAACCAACCCAATTCATTCAACAAAGTGGCAAATAAAAAGTGAATACATAAAAGTATGTCACCTTTTTGTATGTAAACAATGAGCTAGGAGAGGAAGAAATCAAGAAAGAGATATTATATCTCTTTGATATATGAAATGAAATAAAATTAAATGAAAACCACAACCAAAACAAAATCTTAGGAGTAACCTAACTAATGTTGTTGTCAATGCAAGATAAACTACAATAGATTGCTAAAAGATATGACGCAAAGAAATGAAAATATGTTCACTGTATGTGGACTTAAAGAATTAACATGTGCACAATATCCATCCTATATAAAGCAAAATATGAATTCAGCGCAATCCCAGTTAATAAATACTCAATGGGTGTTTTTCAAAGAACTGGAACAAAACAAACACTACTGAAATTCATAGGGAATCACCAAAGATCCTGAATTACAAAATTAATTCTGACAACAAAGAATGAAGATATCCTATGTCCAGATATATTATTTATATAGTATTATATTACATTACATTATGTTATATTATAAAGCCATAATAATTTAAACAGTCTGGTACTAGAACAAAAATAGATACACAGACCAATGGAATAGTATTGACAGACCAGAATAGTTAATCAACAAAAAAGAAGACAAAAATATACATTGGAAAAGTGATGGCCTCTATGTTAAATAATGCTGAAATTCTGAACAGCTGCATGCAAAATAATGAAAGTAGACCACTATCTTACATCATACACAAAAATCAATTCAAAATGAATAAAAAACTTGAATGTAAGAAAAGATGGCATAAAGTTCAATGAAGAAAATATAGACGAAACATTTCATGACATAAGTTTCAGTGATTCTTTGTTAACAGCAAGGAAAACAAAAGAGAACATAAAGAGTTGATACTACAGCAAACCAAACATTTTTTGCACAGCAAAAGTAACTATAATCAAAACAAAAGCACCCTACTAAATGAAAGAAAATATTTGATGATCATGTACTTAGGAAGAGACTGATATTAAAGATAAAAGATTCCATACAATTCAACAAAAACAAAACAAACAATCCTTTGGGAAAAAATGGGCAGAGGAACTAAAGAAACACTTCCCCAAAGAAGACTTTCAGTCAGGTAGCAAATAGGCACATGAAAAAATGTTTACCATCACTTATCATTACATCAATTATACCTATATTTCAATAGATTGTCAACAAAATAAGATTAATTTGACAAAAAGTTATTTTGGAATATACTTCTAATATTTTATAATGAAAATCATATTTTGACAAAATTACATCAAAGGTTCCACTTTATCACTTAGCTTCATATCACCCTGTAAAAATTCCAAGATTTTTTTCTGCTTCCACCTCTTCCCCAAACTGCAAGCTTGAAGCTATTTAAAATGACATGATTAGAATGTGCTGCTATTCCACATTTAAATTTTGTTTAAATGTACATTTAAATTATGTTCCATTTAAATGTCCATAGTCAGACATCAGCAAGGACCATGACTTTTTGAATAACTGTTAGAATTGGACTACATTAAATTTCTTGTTCAGGATTATGGCAATATCTGCTTTATTTTTTTAAATGGTAGTTTTATGCTAGAACCAAGAGTAGTTCACAACCTGAGATTGATGTAGTCATTCTCAAAATACCCTCAGTTATTATAGCCTGGTTAAATATCTTCTGTGAATTTTCCTTGTGTGATCCTTAACTCTAAATCAGTAGTCTAGCTCTAAAGTTACATGTGCTCAGCATGAAGCCATCAAAACAGCCATCTAAATTCTCCCTTTATTGCATTTGGTGGTTTTGAAATTTTATTTATTTGCAGTTTCTCTTCATATATCAGTGCAGAAACTATGACTTTTGTAAGAATGGAAAAGCAAATGACCGTTTGTGTAAGTGACATTAGAGTGTCAGACTTCTAGATCAATTGAAACTTTAGATATATACACCTAAAATTTTTATTTCTGATATTTATATCTATTCTTTCTGTGCCAACAGAGTTAATAACTTATTTCTACATTCTCTTCCACAGTACCCCAAACAATTCTAGTCTTATGTCAGTCCTTACCAGCAATACATTTCACTGATAGATCTTTGTAGTAGAACTTAATCTATCAGATTGTGATTCCTTTGCAAATGTCTCCAGAAAATAGAAAGCTCAGAAACTCCCAGTTGCCAAGGAAACAACATGAGGCCATGAGATCACTATCTATGGAGTCAGTGTCATCAAAGCTGGCAACTATCTCTAGCCATATAGAATTTTAGAAATCTAGGTTTATACACAGAAGAAATTACATTTGCTGATTAACCAAATTAGAGTTTCCTTGGATAAAATTAAAAAGTAAATAGAATAAAAATCATGATAATAGGATTTTAAAAGCATCAAGATTTTAATATTATAAAATCCTACTGTGTTAAGATTTTTACTGAGTTAAGTAAATTTTACCTTAATCAGTCAATTTCATATGAATAAAATATAATACCACTGGTACTGTTATATAGAGACAGTAAATTGAAAGTTAATTAATTTGAAAATTAATTTTCTTTTAAGCTAAATTAATTTAATTCTCTTTTGATTTTTGGGGGGAATGCCCAAAAAATCAGATATATTTTGACACCAGTATTTTTTTACCATGCTTTGCTTTTTTGAAGCACTAAATAAATATGTAATGACTGTCATACTTGTAAAGATTTTATATTCTATATGAGAAGAAAACATAGTTTCTTCCTTCCCCAGAGCCCCCAGATGTGCAGTAACTATTGTCATGAATTGGACAATTCTCTCCATTAAAAACACATTTATTAAAAAATAAAGCAGGCTTGTTTCCTAGGCAACATTACCAATAAAAAGTTCTCAAATGATTTACCTGTCTAGAAACTTAAGATGTAGAAACAAGATTTGAAGATGGTTGTCATCAAACTGTGAAGGTTGCTGTCTAATTCTCCTCTAATACCAAGACTAAATCTGAACTCCATTTAGATGACAGGATATTTGGATGAATGAAGGGTGCATGGGACAATTGATAAAAACATCATGCATCTTATTCAGTCATGATAAATATTAGACTTCACAGACTTAAATATGTTTTCAGTTGTTTGAACTTAAAATTAAAATATCCTCTTCAAATGTCTTTATGTTACTTATCCATTATTTGGGTCAAATATTATCTTCCTAACAGTGTCTCATAATGTACCTCATTACCGTCTCATCCTTCACATTTGTTTCTACAATTGCAATATTTTCACTTCCCTTAGAACTTAACAGATGTTGTGATGATGTATTTATTTACCATTTACTGACTTTCTCACAAGGATATTACATAAGCCCTCAAAAATATCTTGAAGGACTAAACACTGACTATATTCATTTAAATCTATTACAAATATAGTGAAAAGACATTCATTTTTTAATTGCAAATACTTTTTTTAATGATAGTATAAACATTCATATAATCCAACTTGTATTTAACATAATCACAGGGAAAACTTCAAAACTAGGCTCATTCATAAATCCTGAAAAACTGTTTCATACATTATATTATAATTAAATGACTGTACAACTTTCTGAACATTTTCTTACTAAGTATTATATGCATTTCTTGTCATACATTAAATAGGTGATATCAGAAAAGAACAAGGTTACAAAAATGCACACCACTATGATGGTTATTTCATAATCACCCAAGCCCACTGGAATGAAATAAGTAAAAGAACAAGTTGCACAAAATTGCATTTTTCCACTCTCCCATTATGAGAGAAAAAAGGAACAAGAGAGAGAAATAGACAGAGAGACTAAGACTATTAAAAATCAATAGTACTTCTTGAATTTTTCCATCTTCATTTTTCCCATCTTCATTATTCTTCACTGGTCATGGACTCCTTTAAAATCACAATAGTGCAGATAATTTAAATGAGAACAAATGTAATGCTTGATAATCTCCAAATCTGATACCCTGCTATAAGGTGTTCAAAATGAATAACAATGTGATATTGAAAAAAATAAGAGGATTTCTAGAAGTTACCTGGGATGCCCTGTTCTGGTTATAAGAGGTGATCATGGGCTTTACTATGTATACAGCAGGTTAAGAGTTAACCAGGGAACACAGTGCAGGCTCATTCTTATCAACCAGTAGTAGTTATAAAGTTTTATTTTATTTCTCTAATTTACTTTTCTGGAGGATGTGCAATCCTCAGTGATATAATAGATTCAAGATTCCCCTGAAAAGTATTTAAATGTTTTCTTTTACTTGCATTGAATCTTATATATCATAACTTTTACATTGAGAAGATAGCAATAATCAAATGTTATTGATCAATTATTTTTTATGAACTACATTTTTATCCATGTGATGTTATAGAACATTAATTCATCTTTTGCTATGTATTATGATATCTGTTTTCTAAAGTATTTTATTGGATCAACAATTCATATTTCCATTTGTTGTTCAAGAAAAAAAAAAGAATAGCATTTATGAAAAAACAAGGTTGCCACAAATGAGCATGCAAACATGTTATAATTACTTACAGAACTTTGGAACAAGTTGGAAAAAGTCATGCCTTAGGCCATAAGAGAAACTCAAGCCTAATTACATGCTCGCTCATTCTATTTAAAAGCTTTAGATGCCCCAAACTTCAAATATTTGCTTGAATCTGGGAACACTCCAGAAAGAGCCAATGTACTTTCTATGTAAATAGCCAAAAACCATGGGAGCCTTAAATAGCTACTCTGTGCATGACTAGTCAGGAGTTTTGTAAGACAGAAAAAAACCCTACCACTGAAATATTTTCCAGCATACGTAAAAGATTCTCAACATTAATTTCACCAGCAATAGACAAGTAAAATTATCATAATCTAAATTATCAATCTAAAATCATTTTAGATTTGAAAGAAAAAAATTGGGCTAACCTCGCCAAATATTTAACTGTATCATCAAGAAAGTTTAGGAACGAAAGGTAGGTGATAGGTTCGCAGACCTACACATGTGTCAGGCATAGAGTTAGCACTTTGTTGACTCCTTCCCCAACACTGACCACCACATGAAAACTGCCTTTCATTTCAAAGACTGGTGGTATTTACTGAGTGAATGGGTAAGAATTTTGAAGAGATAAATGATATGTTTTGCTTGAAATTCATTTAACACTGTATACCCTTGGTTCTGGAGAAACAAAACAGAACAGTGAGGGAGAAAATGGTTGATTTCTCTAGTTTTGAATTAATAATTGATAACGAGCTTCAAGTTTCACCTGGAACTTTTTGATCTTTGGTAGTATTAGAAAAAATGATAGGAATCATTTCTAAGTGTTTGCTTCTATGTAGAGATTATGTACAGAAGGTTTTGGGAAGAGGATTCCTACCTCAACATTGCACATGGTAGCTAATCAATAGTACATAAATGGAAGATTGCTAAATGAGTGAAACAAATCATCATGTGAAAAGTTTCATTGATATAATGGAAGCTTCCGGATACAATGCCAGGGGAGCTCTCAGTGGTAGGCCGAAAAGTGACCTCCTTCCCCCAAATTTCCATGACCTCTTCATGTCTGTACATTATATACACAGTGAAGGGGAATTAAGTCTGCACATAGAATTAAGGTTTCTTACATTTTCTGACTTCAAGGTAAGTGAACACAAACAATACTCTAAAATCCCATGTGATCACGAGAATCCTTAAATGGAGACAGAAGATTAAGATCCAGGCAGCTGACATTGTCAGGTACTAGAACTTCCACTAATGTTTTTGAGGATAGAAAGGGATTCACAAACTGAGGAACAGCAATAGGCTTTAGAAGTTGAAAAATGAAAGAGGGAATTTTTCCCTTGAGCCTCCAGAAAGAAACACAGTTCCTTTGAAGCCTTGACCTTAGCCCAGTGGGACCTATTTGGGAATTCTGGCCTTTACTGTGTAAACTAACAAATTTTTGTTGTTTTAAACCACTAAGATTGTGGTAATTTGTTGCACCAGTAGTAGAAAACTAATACACTATTCCAGAGGTAAAAGAACAGAATAGGTAATGGACTAAATGAAATCTTCCGATTACATGGTTTGTTAGAGGAATTTAAAACACACTAAGAAGAAAGGGGACAGAGATGCAGTGAGTTAATACTATTAAAATTGGTGGTAACATAGCACTTGAGTTCTTGATATTCATATATGTATTCCCTCTTTGCCACATCAATTTCCAAATAACTTCAATGGAACCTTAAGAGAATCAGAATTCATTTATGACTAAAAGTGTCCTATATGGATGAAGGTATCATTGACATTGCCACACACTGATAAGATGCACAGATGAACACACTCAGTCAGAGCTGGTGAGACAGCCACTGGTTTCATTTTTGGTTTGGGGGCAAAGGTATCAGAGGTCAAAACGCTATCACCAGTGAATGGACAAATTATGATCTCTTGTATAACGAATGTTCATATGTATTTCATATACCTTAAATATTCAGTGACTCTCCCATATCTTGTGTATCTTAAATATTTACTTCTCAAATACTTCATGTGCAATTCACAGTGATACATGAACATTCATTATTGGTCTATCAATCCTTTCTGTTTAATACATGCACTACTTACATTTACACTGATCATATTTTAGGAGTTTTATACAAGTCATCTGTGTTGATGTTTATATAGAATTAAATATTCTCAAGAAAAAGAATCAGTACATCACACCTGTGAGGTGGATCAACAAAATTCTTTGGCATTTTGATGCTGATCCAATGCAATTTGTACAAGAAGATTTGCGTCAGGCTTGTGAGCACACCTAAAACTGTAAATTCTCTTTATTCCTTACAGGGAAAGTTTATAGGAAAAGCATTTTTCAAAGAAAGATAATTATTTTATTTTCCAATTAAAAAAATTATTTTCTAACTTCCCACCAAATCATCACATTCTCTTTTAATAATTGGAAATATCTGTTGGTGTAAGTCAACATAAAAGAACATGCATCTCCAATCATTATGTCTTGTCCTCTGTGGTGAAATAAAGAGAGTTACAGGGGAAATTTCTGATTTTCACATAGGAATTCATATCTACTTCATAGATAGGATGATTGTTGCTCTACTTCCCTTTTTCTAAATAGTTCTGTGACACTAGGCTATTAACTAATGTCCTAAGGCATTAAAATAAAATTTATAATTAAAAGGAAGCCTCAGTCATATAAAACAACCTCAGGTACTAATAGACTATACAATTGTCAAATTGTCAGTCTAACATTTTGTAAATCATATTTTCCATCAGTAAGGTATGATAAATTTAGCTGTTTGAAAGTTTTTAAAATCATCATTTGGATCACACTAAAAGTGGCTATCGAATCGTCTTAACCCTGGGAAAAACCCAGTAATCAAAAACGTTCAAAGGTTAGCCCCAATCTGAAATATAGAGACAGTTTAAAAAATTTTTTTTCCTATCAAATGTATATTTGATGACTTTTCTCAACAGTGTCAGCCATCCAAGAGTTGCATCTGCCTATGCTTATCCTTGTTGTTGGGTCATTCTCATGTGCTACAGTTTAACACAGATTCCTGTTCTGTCCCTTTGGGCACAGTGGCAGTTATTCAACCAGGTCTCTATTTAAATGACTCACTTGAAACTAAAATAGCCTCTTGCCTTTCTTCTTCCGTATGAGATATTATTTCATAATACCTCAATCTTTTTTTAATTAATTTTTTTTCTTTCCTGAATAAGTTTTCTGGAGAAGTGAAAGCCAGACTTGTGTGCACATATCTGTGAGATTCTAAGCCTCATTCCATTCCATGGACTTCCCAGTTACTAACTACTGGCTCAGACAGCACCATTCTGGCCTTCACCTCTGTCTTAGAGCAGCAGGTGGCACACTTCTCTCAGGCCGGGGAGTCACACTGGGTGAATATCTGAAACCGTGTCTGACACAATTTGACTTGTCTTCTTTGTTCAACTCGTAGCTCTACTTTGGCCTGTCACTCAAAAAGATTGAAAACACAAATTAATTTAAGCCTGATTCTGTAGCATCACCTTTTAAAGAATGACAAGAAGAAATTCTAAGCGACTTGTACAAAACAAATAAATAAATAGAACAATGATTGCTCCAATTTGCCTCACTTCTGGATACATTTTCTGTGTTCAACGGGGAATGCTATCTCTAATGAGTTAGCTCTTTCATTATTCCCAAGACTCTCAGTGATCATTTTAAAACATTATTCACAAAGAAGTTGTGCAAGAGTTTTCCCTGAATCACAGAGTTGCTTTACAAAAAATACATTTTGTCTGCTCCTGTAAAAACTTTAGATTGGATTGAAAAACAACATCATTTGCTGCCTTTAAACCTTAGCACAAGCTAAAACTCCCAAATCTTGTCTTTTTTTAAAGTACTTTGTAATTTGTATATTTCTCACCCACCTCCACATTATCTTCCAGTTTTAAACATTTGCCAGTAGAAATATAGATGTGGCATTGGAAATACACACACAAATAGTGTACATATATATTAATATATACATCTCCTTGAAAATGAGTCATCACCGTGCATGTTTCTGCAGTCATTGCCAGTCACGTGAGCCAGGGTAAAGGTTCCCAGTGTTTCTGAGACTTGTGTCTTAGAACTGCAAAGTTAAAAATGAACAAACACCACAAAATCTCTTTGCCTTTTAAGATTGTTCTGGCACAGGATCAAAGTGCAGATAAAGAAAAGCCCAAGATAAGGCTTAAAACTATGAAGCTTGCATAAAAGCATGAGAATTGTAAAGTCTGTTTGTGGTCGAAATAACTTGACAATAACTGCTACAACCATAGAAACAAGGCCTTGGGTGTAGTTTGAATTTCAAGAATGAAAGGAAGAACAGATGTTGCAGGTATTGAAAATAAATTTGGAATCTAAACGCTCCTCATATTCCTGAGAATTGACCTTTTTAAAAAAACGTAGATAAAACCTTTATTTGAAGAAGGTGAACAAAGCCAAAGAAAGGGGAGTTAGTCCACAGAGTGTGTCTATTGGAATTTCTTTGGCAATGAAGAAAAAGAAGAAAGTTACTTAGCTTAATATATAAATCATGTACCACTTGAAGAGAAGTGTGATTTTAGACTCTGTGAAAGCAAGTATGCAAGAGAAATTTCTTTTTTCTTTTTTTCAGGCTACTTTATACACAAAGCATGAGCTTACCAAGCACTGCCCAGATGCCAGACATCTGTCACTTCACAGATGTCCCTGCAATAACTACCCAAACAATGTCGCTCCTCTCCAACCCACAAGGACAATGAGCCCATACTGGTATCTACCGCAGTGTCTAGGGGAAGATTTGACTGCCTGAAAGTCAGAATTGTAATTACAATTTATCTGATTTTTTTTCTGCAAGTTTTTCCAATAAGTTTATTTATTTGCAACACAAATTCACAAATAGTTGAATAATGGCTTTCCTTTAAAAGTAAATCATTGTAGCAGAAGACAAGCTTGGTAGGTATCCTTCTGCAATTTTGATTTTGCAATCTCTTCTTTGTAAACTTTTGGGTTCCTGAAGTCATAGTTTTAATATACAAAACAGTAATTATCTTACCTTTTAAGTCAGAGAAGCTGAGCTAATTAACAACTTAGGAAGAAAATAATCCCTACTTTAATGCAAGTGTTTGAAATAATGGGCTTGATTCACTAAAGAAAACTTAAATCACCATATATAGAAAAAGCAATCTGCCTTGTAAAATGCTTTTCTCAGTTCATTTGTAGTTATTCAGATACTTTTATCTCTTAAAAAAAATGTTTCCATAGGTTGTGTTCACAGTCATTATCTATTTTCTGAATAATTCTATCTTTAAGTTTCTGGAAAGAAGAAAACGTCATTCTGGGTATAAGTGCACATGTTGATTCTCTATGTGGTATATTATTAATCAGAAATCAGATTAAGAGAAAACCAAATATGAGTGTGTACATAGAAAAAATGTTTTTAAAAATACTCAGAATAAAATGATAGCTATATATGAATATATTTATAAACATGTTTTTATATATGCATGCCATTGTCAGTTTGAGAATATAAATAAGGACTATGAATGCCTTTCGTTTAATATAAACTTTGGAGCTTTCACCTCTAACCCTCAGTTCCCAACTAGAATGGGGAATCCTGATGTTAATTGGCCCAGCTTCATCTCTTTTTGCCTGTCTGTGAAGCAGGATGACCAGGTGAAAGCATGATAACCTGAAATATGCTGAAACACAGTAAACTAATGAATAGAGCCTACAGGGTCTAGATAAACAACCCATGACTTACTGACTCAGTTTATTGGTATGCAGTCCAATTTTCTCCTTGAATCAGCCTAAATCTATCTTTGCCACATCAGGTCATGTACTACCACCAATGATAGCCACACCAGAACACCAGAACATGTGAAGGTATATAAACCCTTAACTTCCTAATAGGGGTACTCAGTCTTTGGGTATGAATAACTGAGTTTGTGCTGGCACAAATAAAACTTTCTTTCCAGCCCTGGTGTCCTAGATCACTGACTATCACAGCTGGGTAGTTTCCCTGATTGTCTATTCTCACTTGATGTTCCATATTTTCTCAATAATTTGGAAGGAAAGAGTGAGAGTCTTTGTAAACACTGAGTCAGGGTAGAAGTGACAAGTTTTTCTAGGTCTGACCTGTGTCTTAGATTAGACTTTTGAGATCCACATTTAGGTTCTTTCACTTTCTAATTTGCACACTATGTTACCAAAAACAGTGCAAAATTATTTGCATGAAGTAACAGAGAGGTCTTAATATGTTTTGTGTGGTATTTACCTTTCACAAAAGTAACTTGACACCATGTTCTTGACTTGCTGAGTGTTATATTAAAAGATTTCTTACACATGTAAAGAAGCTGGGAGCTTGACACAACAGATGACAGATCAACAGGTCTGTGTGTCTCAGATCAAATATATGTAACTTCTTCCCTTAAAGTAGCTTGATCAGTTTTTTGTTGTTGTTGTTTGTTGCTTGTTTTTTTGTTTGTTTTTGTTTTTGTCAGAGCAACACCAACTATCTATCAAAGTGTATTTCAGGCAGTTTTTTTTTTTTTTTTCTCATTTGCCCATGAAGAAAATCCAAACTTTGAATGTTTTGCCTACTTTTAGAATGAGTTTACACCATGTTATAAGTAATGATCCTTGGAAAATCTCTCTGTCCATTTTACATATAACATTTTTAGTTATCCCTTTCATCTGATATCATCTTAGGAAGTGTGAGAGATAATTACAGACTTAAAGTCAAATACATACAGACAAGTGGATAAATGCACATGAATATACTGGCCAAAATAAATTTTTGAATGATTGTCGTATTAAGTAGCTTATATTCTACATCTGAGTAGTAGAGAATTTTGATGTAGACAATGAATGAGGAGAAAGAGGTTCTAAAGTGTATTTACAACTATGTTGACACAGATGTGGAGAAAAAGGAACTCTCTTACACTGCTGGTGGGAGTGCAAACTGGTCCAGCCACTATGAAAGACTGTGTGGAGGACCAAACAATTGAAAGTGGACTTACCATTTCACCCAGCAATCCCACTACTGGGAGTCTACCCAGAGGTCATGAAAACATTAATTCAAAAGGACACCTGTACGCGCATGTTCATTGCAGCTCTGTTTACAATTGCCAAGATTTGGAAACAAACCAAATGCCCCAAAACAGATAATTGGCTAAAAAAAAATGTGGTACATATACACGATGGAATACTATGCATCAATCAAGGAGGACAAACACATGTCATTCGCAACAACATGGATGGAACTAGAAAGACTCATATTCTAGCAGAAATAAGTCAAAAAGAAAAAGAAATACAGGATGGTCTCACTTATATGATAGAAATAGGGAAAAACAGACAAATGAACAAGAAAAATAAAAACAACCAATGGGACTGAACAATGGAGTGAGAGGAGGAGGGGGAAGAAGGTGGGGAAGGTGAAGATCAAAAAAGTTCAAGATGGTTAACAGGTGTTAGTGAAGTGGGAAAACCCCATGGTACACAATAATGCAATAATGTAATATAAATAAAAATGCACATATATGTGCAAATTAAAAAAAATTAAAAAATGTATTTACAACTGAAAAAGCTTCTCTTGGTTATTGCTAATCCCTACACAGGTATTTTATAAGAAATTTCTTCTGAAAACTAGAAGAGGGATATTGATATTTACTCATCTATTTCATCTTTTCAGGTTCATTAATATATGTCTTGTCTAATGTGCACACTATTAGTCCTGCATATTTTTAATAAAGAATAAAATTTGGGAAATGTCCCTCAACTAGAATATTTAGAAAAGTGCGGGGCATGGTGGCACATGCCTAGGAAGCTGCAGCGGAGCCAGGGATCACAGTTCAAGTCCTACTGGGGGCACGTAGTGAGACCTAGTTCCAAAAAATTATAGCTGGGCATGGTGGTGTGTGCCTGTAATCCCAGCTACCTGGGAAGCTGAGGCTGGGGATTGCTTGAGTCTGTGATACCCCAGGCAATGTGAGCCTGCAGTTCCACAGGCAATAATAGCAAGACCTAGTCTCCAAAAAAAAAGAAATTTTAGAAAAGTGATCAATAATAAATCTATTTGGCTCAACCATAAATTACTTTTTAAATCATTATGTCAATCAGTGCTTTAAAAATTATATACTATTTATATTTCTTATTAATATAGCAGCATTTGAGGCAGTTGTGTATGAAGATAATTTATTCAAAGAACTAAGGTATTACTAATCAGTTATGACAAATAAATAAATATAAAACTTTCCTCAACTATTAAAAGCTAAACTAAATTACATCTTGATTGTGATGAGACATCATTTAGGGCAATTAGTTTTATTCAAAATTCTTCACAATAGGAAATAGCTGTTTTATTTTTTATCATTATACATATTCTGATTGGATCCTTTATAAATTCAATGACAAAAATTTTAATTTCAAGATAATAACTTATGCTTTTTACACATTCCCAACACCTAGCTGAATTTTGCACACAATATACTTTTTATATTGAATGATGTTGTGGAGATTACATTTATGCATTATTTCTATCAATAGCCATTCAAGTTATATTCCACACAAACCATGTTTACTATAATGTTCCACTGAGTGACGGTTGATTTTTCTTTCTAGAGGGAAGTTGTAGAACATCTGGTATTACCAGATGTTTCTATTACAAGTGGTATTAAAGGTTTTCTACATTTGAGCATTATACAATTATCTCTTTGGGGAGTCTAATTTTATTATATTCACTCCAGCTCATTTTCATGAACATATTCACTATCAAGACTTGTTCTTTATCACTAAATAATTGTTAAGTTGTTGAAATGTCATGCGGTTAAAAAAAAAAAAACTAGAAATATGCCAAGTTTTAAGTTCCATATTCCTTCCTTTTCTTATATGTTTTCTTATATGAATGTCTTATTCAGAGCAGGCTGCTTTAACAAGGGTATCATATAGCTGGTGGTCTAAACAACAAACCATTAATACAGTTCTGGAGCCCAAGAAGACCAAATTTTTGTATTCCATTAGATTTGGTGTCTGACGACAACCCTCTTCCTTGTTTGCATATGATGGGCCTCTTAGTGTATCCTCAGATGATGGAATGCAGGATGAGCTGACTTTCATTGTTCTTGAAAGGTCACTCATGCTCGTCATCACAAGTATTTAATGTTAGGACCTAATTACCCCTCCATGGTCCCATCTCCAAATACCATCACAGTAAGATTTCAACATAAGAAATTTAGAGAAACACATTCAGTTCACAGCAAAAGAGATCAAGATTAAAACACTTTGTCTGCTGAAAAATATTCTATTAAAAACAAAATGTATTACAGCTTTCTTGTAGTATTATAGTTTTTAAGATAAACATAAAATCCATTTTGTTAAATTATTATTTTAGAAAGACCTTTATATCAACTTCCTATAAATTACTATAAATACTTAATATATAGTATATATATATTTATCTCTTTTTCATCCACTTAACCACTACATGTTTTTGTGTGCTTTACTTTCAATTTTTTATGATTGCTTGGCAAAATCTGATTCAATAAGCAAATGACAATTTACCATTAATAGAATTTCATGCTCTTAATTGATATTTGAAAATCACAGAGTCAATAGTAAATATTCACCTAATAAACTTGCAAAAGGTTTTGTATTATGTCACATTATTTAAGTTGTTGAAAATATAAAGTACTGAAACATCTTTAACACATTCATGAAACATTGCATAGTATTCATATATTTTTAAAGATGGAAAGGGATGCTTAATCGTAATTTAAGTTACATAATTTTACCTTATTTTTATTAAATATCTTAGTAGTTCATGCATGATTTAATGAATATTAGTCGTTATCCTCTTTGTATTTTTACTTGAAATGTGCATGTCTATGTAAAGCTGACTGTTTAAAATCTAGTTCTTACAGTAATTAATTTACCTAAGAGTTTTGAATTCTCATTGTATCCTTTAGTTCTGATTCAAGTTAACCAAAACTTTTATTTGAGAAAATTTGTATTGAATTAAGAAAAATTGCAATAATTTTAAAGTACGTTTCTCCAAAGAAGGAGAATGTAATGAATTGACTAAATTACAGATAATTGCTTCTAGAAATTCATGAACATAGTTTATCACTGACCATGTTAGTCACATGGTGAGCACATTTAACATTTTCCACAGTTCACAATATACCACTATACAAAAACTGCATTTGATTGATGTCATTCCTACAGAAGGAAGGTTCTTCTGTATTATGAAATTTTTTAAGACAGCATTCAGGACCACTCTAAAGGATGGTAAACATGTCAAAAGCATGAATAACTTTCAACTGGAAGTACATGTTGAAACCCCATGTATAAATTTGAATTGTCACATCTACAGAAATTATTATATAGAATCTTTCTTAACTTGATGAGAGAAAGGAAAGAAAAGACATTCTTGGAATCTCAATTCTACTTAAAAATTTTAAATTTCTAGAAAAGAATTTCTGGCTATGTTATACATGTCTCCACACATCAAGATGCTCATCTCCAACATGGCACTAGTTTCTGCCCTGTTTTGCATTTATGAATTTATCCTAAAATTCAAGTATAGATGGGACACTCTTTTTTTTTTTTTTTTTTGGCCAGGCATCATTTTAAAAGTTATCCAAACTCATTTTCAAATGTATTTCAGGTGTTTCCAAAGTTAATAACATTAGAGCATCCCTGAAGTTAGCCAGATGGATCCTAGTACAGTTAAAAACTCTCTAGATTGAAACTGCTATAAACATTTCACCTGACTTGCTTTAGAAATACTGAAGTCTTTCTTTATAAAATGATATGAATTAAAATAAGGATGATAAGTACTGATTAATTCATTGATTGGCACAATTATGTTGCAAAGTACATGCTATTATTTTTCTCATTTTACAGATATATTGTTCTATGTTCAAGAATATATTGGGTTTAGTAAACAAAAAAATTTAAAGAAAGATTTATAATATTAGTTGAAAGAAGGCAAATAAAACTATTGCTATGTACTCCTTATAATAATAGGTAAATTATGCCAATATAACAAATTTTAAAAGCACATAGCAACAGAGAAGAACTAGATTTACACCAAAGTCTGTTAAAGTTGTGTGATATAACTGTTACATGACTGCTCTTCCCAATTACTAGATTTGATGACTTCTGTATTTTCTTAAACCTTATGTGTTATTGAAATGTAAATGACCATAATCTAGCCAATGCGGTGAGTCATACAAGGGGATATAATTTTGTATTCTGAGTTCTATAGTTGACTGTCAATAACAGTAGACATATAGATGATTTTTTAAAAAGAGAAATTAAATTTAGGAAAATGTTTGGAAATAATACCAGTCAATTATTTTTTTCTAAAACAAGTTTATGCTTTACTTATCTGTTTTACAAGTTCACTTGTCACAGTTGTAGTTTTATTTGAAGAGTGTCTTATTGTTCAATAACCAATTTATTAATTTGGCTTCTAATAATCTTATCATCTAAATTCAAACTCCCTTTGTGTCTTAATTTACCTACGCATCCTTGCTTTCTCATTGATGAGGGAATAAAATAGTGATACATTTTGAAATTATTCTGTTGAAAAGGGTGGTAAGTATAGTCTTATTTTTATATATCAGCCATAAATATCTGGAGAGCTAGTTGCATGCATTTAGCTTTACATGATGTCATCTTCCAACTTAATTATAATTAACAGTGAGGCATTTTGTATATTCACTTGAGTAATTATCTATGTAGTAAAATCTTTTATACGGGTTCTGTGCTGTAGATAAGGGAAATAATTATGATCAATTTAGGTAAAACCACTTTCTAGTGGAAGTTGCAATATTAAGAAGCTAAAGCTTGAGTAGATGACATTCAAGTATAGTGAAGGAAGTAGAGAAACATTAAGAAAACGTTTCAGATAAAAAAAAAGATATATAATCATAACTTAACTGAGAGTCAGCAAGGTAAAGAGGTGGAGAAAAATGTAAGAAAAGAGGAAACGGGGAGATTAACATGCAAAGAATTAGACCTTAAAGAGATCAAACATATTTAGATAAAGTAAATTAATTCAGTATGATTGAAGGATGGCGATTAGGACCAGAGCCAAGGACTAATTCTGAGCAAAGAAAGTTTTTCAGCATATGAATAGAAGTTTGAACTTGTCATAGCAACAACGAGAAAACACTGAAGATTTTTTTCTACATTGAAATTTTGGAAACATTTTTAGCTGCTGTGTGGAAAGAATGAACATTATGAAGAAACATTGCTAAATTATTTCACATTGCACTAGGGTTAATAGGCAAACTTGAAAGATATTTCAGAAATAGGAAAATCATTTTGTGGTACTGATTTCTTCATACAGTTCTCGTGTAACTGTCCATACTATTGTCAACTAGCTGGATGGATAATGGATAATAATCTTGTTCTCCCAAATATACACTCCAGAAAAAGCAAGGTTTCCACAGTAGGTGATAATTAATTTATCTGAAAGTAACAATAAAAGATAACTAGACATGCCCAGTAAGTACATACATACACGGGACTGGACCTGTATATAAGAAATCTCAATTAAAGATATAAATTTGGGAAATGTCACCATTTATTCTCCTCTAACATTTTGGAGGGTACTAAGGTCTTTTAAAAATGTGAAATGAGAAGAGATTATAACATATGAGACACAAAATTTTTTTTTCATATAAAGAGATTGTGAAGAAACAGGGCAATAGGCTTTAAAATACAAGCAAGCATATTGTCCTAGATATTCTGAAAATGAGTGTATTAAGGAGTAAGTGGTGAGATGTATTAAATAATCTGAGTGGGTTCAAATTATGAAAATAGTACATAATAATTATCAAAAATATTCTCCTGTTCACTTTGATAAAAGATTCAGAGTAATTTTGGGAGATGAGAAGTTAGAGTCTACAAATACTTTATCTCTTTTTGAAATTTCCCTTTGAAGATGGGAGGTAGAGATCAAGCATGGAATATACAGAATGTAAGACAGATTATCATTTTTAAAATAGTAGAATCCTGAGGATATTTAAATCTGACAGAGAAGGAGTAAGAGAGAGGAATAAAATTGAAGCTATGAAGAGAAGAAACATAATCAATAGATCCATGTCCCTGAATAAAACAGAATGAAATGGGGATACATTGATTAGAATGAGAGACTGGTTTGGAGAAGAAGGTGAGTAATTTTGCAACCATAACAAACAGGGATGGAATGAATGGGCATAGGTATAGATGAACATGTCAGCTTAATGGCAAGAGGATGAAAATAATCCCGTAAGACTTCAGTTTATAGTAGCATATAATAAACAAGGGGAGAAGTAAATGCTGAATGAGAGAAAATGTGTAAGGGACAACAACCAGGGGTTTCCCAACATATTTAGAAACAAGGGAGCTAAAATCTAAGCGAGAAAAAATAAAAACAAAGAAATTTGGTCACAGAATTGGATATTGAATTTGTATTTCAGAAATGAGTTTCTGCAGGGTAAGGCATTGTGCAGGATCTATGAGAACGGATTCACAAGATCACACGGAGTTCTAAGTCAATGACATTGAAGGGGAATACCTCAAAGCACAGATTTTTTTAGATGGGTCATGACATAGCAATATCACTCAAGTATTCTGAGGAGAGCAGTACAAGAGCTCAGGCACAGAAACTCAAGAATTGGTTTAAAAGAGAAGCATACGCTGTGTCTCAATTGGTGGAAGATCAAAGATGTGAGCCAGTCCTAGAATGATACTTACCTGGGCCTCAGTTGCAATAGTTCTCTGGTAGGTAGAGGACTGTATATCCAAAGCAATACATTATAGCCACTTTGAGAGCTTGTTTGGAGGTTCTAGGAGGGAAGGGCAGCTACTCGTATACCCTGGACCGAAGAACGGTCAGTCTCTATTCCGGGAAGGCCGTCCTCTTCGATCCAGAGCGCAGCTTCTGGAGGTAAGCATATGGAGCGGTGAGGGAGGAAGGAGACACCGGCCTAGCCAGCCAGATCAGCAGAATCAACCCTGGCGATCAATAGGGTGACAGATGTTGCAGCCAGATCGCCCTCACACCCAGAGCCACTTTGACTACGTAAGACTCAATGCTGAGAGCAAAGTTGCTATCATTTTTCATGTGAAATAATGGAGGCTTTAGGTGAATGGGGGATTGCTCTGGAAGGAATCAGTCATGATCTGTTTCAATTACGTAATGTGGATTTAACAAATTGATTCTCATAGAAGGTCACCTAGTCAGCAAGCTCTGAATGGAAAAAACTGAAAGAGGGTCATGTCCTCGTTTTTTTTTGTTTTGTTTTGTTTTTTTGTTTGTTTGTTTGTTTTGTTTTGTTTCTCATGAAAAGGGTTTCTTAATCAAAGGGAAATAAAACAGAATTATATTATAACCAGAGTTTTAATTTTTTTCAGCTTTTTAGCATTTTAAACTACACATGACTACATATAAAAAGGTCTTAAAAACTTGTGCTTGCACTAGCACTAAACTGAAGATGTGATCATCATTTTATACAATGAAATGTATGTTCCATAGCAACATGGAAGATAACCCTCGTCTCCTGTTCAATTTTAATGTACAAACCAGAATTTGATACCATTTTTAGTTTTTTAAAAAATAAATCCATGAGTTTTCCCTCTGTTAAAAAAAAATTTAAGTCAAATTGGGAGAATTTTTTTAAAAAATCTCTTATCTACTTCCAAAGCAAATTACTGCCACAAATATAATCTGGTTTTGTTAGCTTTTGTTAGCTTTTTAAAAGCATTTGCAATGTTCCCTTTCCATTGAATGTGTTAAAATATAGGACTGAAATCCTTTTCTTCGGTTTCTCGGAGGGGAAATCTGTTGCTAATCTGACGAAGACAATTAAATTTGCTAAATGTGAAATAAAGACATTTTGTGTTCTCTTCACTTTTTTTTTCTTTTTGCCCCTACAGCTTTATCACACAAGCATTTGTTAAGCAGAACATCATGTGAACATAAGTTTGCACTTACAGCTTCTTTGTAAATTCTTAAGGTATAAACATTCTGCTTCTGACTCTGACTAAATTTACCAAACACTGAGAAAGTTATCACAGTATCATTATTTTGAGATTTTTATCTTTACAGCAAGAACATTGGTTTTAAAATGTATTAATTCTTTTTCAGTCTGAAAATGGTATTATAGATGCTTTGTTCAATTAAAATATTTAATATCGTAGTTTACATATTTAATGTATTACTTTATTCAAGATTGTGTAAGGGTTTTTTATGTTCCAGATTAAAATACAACCCCAGTTTTTCTAATTTTCAAACATGTAATCAATATGCATTTTCAATATCACTTGGAAAGTTTAGAATCCAGACTTGTCTGGAACTGAAAGAATTAATAAAAATAGAGTTGCTAAATGCTGACTTTCTTCACAAGGTTTTGCCAATCACAAATATGTAAGAATGTGGTAACTTCATACTTATCTTGGGATTATATATTTCCCACTTCAAACTCTACTTTTAAGAAACATCTCTTACTTGAAGTCTTTACAAAAATACTTACTCAAAAATCTTTTCACCATTTGTAAGACTGAAGTCCTGGAAGAAATTCATTTGGTTGTAATATATAGCCCAATCTGTATATCCAGGTCACAAATCATAAACTTAAATAATTTACAGAGTGTCCTTTAATTTTCCAAAAACAGTGGAGGTGATTCATAGGCACTTTATAACCCAAGTAAATTCTGCAGAGTATATAATCATCACAAATATTCCAGACTTAAGTAGGTTTTTAAGATTCACATTTTAAAGACCCACAGTTACTAAGAAAAATATTTCACTTCATGTATCCTCATGGTCAAGAATAAATAATGCTTTTAGAAAAAAATTCCCTCTCTCCCACTTTTTTTCCTTTCTCTTCCTTTACTTTCCCTCCCTCCCTTTCTTCCGTTATTCTTTCCTTCCATTCTCCTGCTATTTCTCATTAATCAGGCTTTTCTCCTTCAATTGAAGAGTAGTTTTCCTACTCTTAATATAAATTTGACTTTTAAACTATCTCAACACTTTTGCAATTTAGGATTATTCTCCAGATTTCAATTGCAGTCAAAAAATTTCGGAGTTAATACACTTCTTACAGTGAATATTTTCATTATAATTAGCATAACAAAAACATAAAAATATAAACACTAACTTGCTTTATATAGGTTGCTTCATGTAATCAAATGACATCTTAGAATATTAAATAAGTTATTCAGGTAAAAAGAAAATTTAGTGAATGGTTTTGTTTAGAGTGCTCATCTTTAAGGGAAAATAGAGAGGTGGGGATCAATGACTGTACTTCAAAGTGTTTTGTCATGAGTGAGCCATGCTCAATAAATGGTATCATTAAAATCACAATTGTTAATTCTAACATTTTCCTAAGGAAACAGGTATTTTAGAAAAATGAGAAATATGTACCATATTGTGAAAATATTAATTTCTGGTATGCTGGCTTGTTTAATTTTTTTTTTACTACATCACATAATAGTCTTTATTGTTTTAAATATGATAACTTATGTTGACCTGCAATTTACATAAACTAACTAAGGTCCATTATTGTTTTCTATTATTCTATAATGTTTCAATCCTAATCTACAATTGGGAACCAAGAGGTAATCAAAGTCTTAACATTTCAAGCTAACAGGAAACCCTAGAAATTTGAAAGTAGAACTGTAGCTACAGAGGGTAGGGATAGAACCAAAGTAGGGAGGGATCACAACAAGACTGGGAATGGACTGTGGTTGAGTGTAGTAACAATACCTGAAAAGGAAAGCTTCTAGTTTCTAATTCTTTGAAAGTGACTGAAGCTATTAGTCCTATAAAAATATATTAAATTATATACTAAAATGGTGCTTGATGTTTCTCAATAATTCAAAGAAATTCATAATAAAAAGAATAACATATGAGCCAATACAAACCAACTCTTACAAAATAGAAAATGTGTTTCCATCAAAAGTCAAAGGATAGAATATAGAGAAAATTATTATTTCATCTCGATCATTACCAACAATTTTATATCATTCAAACAATGGAGTTGGACTAGTTTCCTCAAGATTGTTTTTCCATATTAGGTACAGAGCCCTGTTGGAAGATTTGCCCATTAGCCTTTTGTTAGGTCTACTTACTCATTTTACAGTTTTTCATGATAATTTCTACTTATATTAAAATTTATACCATTTCTACTTATAATTATGAACTTTCTTGGATGGTTCTATTTGTATGTAAACCAGCATTTCCACAAGCGAGCTGCTTAGCTCAGGTCTTAGAGTTCTGACAAAGCTATTCATACCTGCAAACATGTAATACAAGCAGCTTTTGGTTTTCCTCTGACCTTCTTGAGTATACTGAATACAAACGAGAAACCGCACCTATTAAGTTGGCTGTACAATCTTGAGAAAGTTATGAAACCTTTCTGTGCCTCAATCTCCTCATGCATTACATAAATATAGCAGTAAACGCCTGCACTGCATAGTCAGTATAATGTTAAACTAGCTCATACATACAAACAGCTTAGAAGAAAATGCCCACTAAATAGTAAATATCCCATAAATAACAGTATGATAATCATAAATTATTATTACCCCTATTTAATCTAACTATGTTTTTCTTTCTCAAGGTGGGAAGACTGAGAAGATACTAATACTGAGGTCTTAGAGAAATGATGGCTGAATGATGGAGTGGAAAAGGCAACTTCAAATCACACTCAAGCAGTGGGAGCTCAGTCTTCTTCATTTCTTCTTTTCTGTAACATCCCTAGCCAGTGAATCTCACTTTTCTTCCTTTTTAACTGTGGATTAAGTTCATTATGGAGTCCATGGCAGCAGTTGCAGCTCAGAAAACCTGCCTTGCTATCTCAGAGGGCTGCTGGGACTGCTGCCTCTTTCTCTCTCCTTACTCATAGGAGTGTGAGCAGTGATGAAAACAGAGAGTATGACGAGTTAAGAACAGTGATTCCCCCACAACCATTGCTTGAAGTTGAATCCCCAGGCTTCTCCTCTGGCTCCCACTCTTCTTATATTTTTCTCATACCATCCCAAATTCTCTGCTCCATTTCAGAGTTCTTTGCTCTCTTTCAGAAACAACATTGTAGGAAAACTGAAATTCGTGGAAGCCTTCCTAGCCCCAAAAGTGAAAGTCAGAGGAGAGCCACCATTTGCTTAAAGAATTTGGAGTTCCATACTGGAACTTTGAAATACTGTCCCTTGTTTGAAATGTTACTAATTGATGGTTAAAGCTTCAGATTTTTAAAACATTTTTCATCATAAATAGATTTATTCTTGAATTACAAGGGGAAATGTAATGCAATTAGTTCACTTACACAAAACTAATTCTAAATGGAAAAAATACATTTTGTTTCTAAACAAGTGGAGTATAAACTTTAAAACAAAAACCATTTTTGAAATGGCAATTTCCCTATGGACATAGTACAGGAAAATCTTAAACAAAAGCTTTCGGTTTCATGTTGCTTTGTTTTCTACAATTTAAACTTTCTGTTTTGGTATGGAATTTAAGTTGGACACATTAATCTTTGAGTTTACTACAAAATGTGATTTTTAATTTACATTTTGAAAGAGGTTTATAAGGAAAAAGATAAAAAGAGAGGCACCTGCATAGTCACATTTGGACAGGAGAGCTGCTGACTTTCTTTTTTAAGTAAATCAACCTGACCACAAAATTTCAAACATTATAAATCAAGAACTGAAAATTCTTCCTCCTACTCTAAATCCTGTTTTTCCACATGTAATTGATTCTAACAGTCTCTCTTTTTTTATTTTTTAATTGATTCTGTTAGTTTGTGAAATTGTATATTTTATAAATCTATCATATATATGTAATATGTACATATTTATAAGTATACAATAACATATATCATATATGTGTATCATATATCATATATATATCTATCATATATATACATACATACATACCATATTCTACTCACCAACAAGTTAAGAAAAGTCCTGTATCCCTTTACTCTGTCCATCTCCCCCTTCCTCTGGTAGCTTCTATTCTACAACCAGATGATTGTTTTGTCATTGGTTTGATTTTATCCCATTATTTTTTTCTCTGTATTCCACATAAAAGAGGCATCACCTGGCATTTGTCTTTTTTCTTCTGACTTACTTTGTTTAGAATTATCTACTTTCATTCCATTAATGTTATGCAAATGGCAGTTTATTCCTTGTTATAGGTAAAGAATATGTCATTGTATGTATGTACCACATTTTCTTAATCCATTCAACTGTCTTTGGACACTTAGCTTTTTTTTATATGTAATTTGGCTGTTGTAAATGATACTGCAGTGAACCTCAGTGAGCTACCACCTCACACCTGTGAGAATGTCCCATACTAAAAAGATCAGAACAAGTGATGATGTGGAAAAAAAGGAACTCTCATACACTGTTGGTAGGAATGTAAACTATTGAGACCCTACAGAGATTTCTGAAAATATTAAAAATAGATCCACATTATGATCCAGCATCTAGGAATGATATCTACTCAAAGAATGTACAAACACTAGTTTTAAGGAACATACTCTCCCATATCAATTGTAGCTAATATTTTCTTTCATGAGTATCTCTTTAATAATTTTCAGGACAAATCCTTCTAGTAGTTTCAATCATGACAGAGGCCCAAATACATTTGTCACTACTAGTTCCTAAAAGTTACTTCAGAATATGAACTTTTCACCTTAGCTTTATTCTTATCTCTGAATCAGTACATCCCTGGGGAAATACTGGTTACAAAAGAAGTTCTGCAAAAATATGGACCTTATTTATGTTGTTAAGCTCCTTATCATTTCTCTCTACATCCTGGAGCAGTACTATCCAAGACCCAAATAATTGTCAAGCATATCTGTTGTATAATGCTGACTGTAGAAAGCTTTTGATAATCTCTCCACAGATAGATACACTTTTGAGAAAAGGGTCAACAATACATAGAAGAAGGGTTTTGAGATTCATGGGTGTTGGGATACTTTAAAAGAAGTAGAATGAAAAAAAGTTCCCATTAGGGGGAACAGATGTATTTAAGTTAGCATTATCTGGATCCCAAACATAGTATGTATGAAAATTTGTATAAAACTAAGTTTGCCATCCATTTTCATTCTAGGTAATGAGCAAGTTGGTAATATAAAGTAAATGACCATATGGTCATATCACAAACCAAGAATCTAATTTTACTTCCAACATATTAGCCAAAATATACAGTGATAAAGCAGATTCTACCCAGTTCTTTCAGTCTCCATGGTTTCTGTCTCAGTCAATGCTTATCTTTGTAAGTCAACCAAGGCTTCCATATTTTGCTAATGAAATTTTCTGAATTTATGTATTCTAAATATATGGTTTAAGTATCTATTGTGTGCTAGGTACTCAATTTTCTAGGTTTTCAATGTATACCACAACTCAGATAACAAAGATCTCTGAACTTCACATGAAGTTCATACTCCGGTAGGAGAAGACAGACAATGAATGATGAATATAATAAATAAGAAACTCTATATTATGTTAAAATCTGGTAAGTGCTATAGAAAGGATTAAAAATACAGATCAGGGTAAGGGGCTTAGGGAGTAATGATGGAGATTGCAGTTTTAATAAGGGCAGTATGACTAGGTTATAGTGAGAAAGCAAGATAAAAATAAAATCTTGAAAGAGACTGGTCATGAAGATATATGGATAATAGAAGAGAATAAATGTAATATGCACATCAGAAGGCATGTTTGCTGACATGAGGAGACCCAAAAGGGCAAGGGCGTGTATGAGATAAAGTAAGGGAGAAATATAGAAGGAAAAAATGACAAATTGTTAAGTTACATGGGCTACCCAGACCATATCAGAGACTCAAGCTTTCAAAGTGAGATAAGAGTCTCCACAGTGTCCACCACAACCCATTAAAATTTAAAAGAATTATGCTTATGTATCCAGGAAGTGATTTAGGTGATTAATAGTAGAAGCAATTAGAATACAGTTCTAGCATTTAAGAGTGAGATTGTTGTTCCAGTTTAACAGGGAAGAGATGCCATTCCCTTGTGTAGGGATGACAATATTGGAAATGACAGGTAGTAATCTTACTAAGATGTTAGGCATGGGATGTATTAACCTTTCTACATGTATTTGATTCTTTTAAGAAAATACCCTACCTGCTTCCAAAAAGTTCCATTATTTAAAAATAAGATGAAGGAAGATGAGGTAAATAAAGAAGGGAAGAAATGGCTTCCCTAATGGCTTAATTTTAGGCATCTTTGAAGTAGAAGTTCCAGGTAGTATGCAGATGAGACTCTCAAACTTCTCTGCTAGCCCAGTTTCATTTAAGCACAAAACAATGTTGGGTCAGAAGATTGTGAAACTGTAAAGATGATCAATATGAAGAGAGATTTATATAGTGTCCTCTGTTCTTTCATTCATTCAAACAAGAAGTATTTCTTAATACTTACTATGAGTCCAGCACTGTTCCAAGAAGTTTAGGTCCCACAGTGAACAGAATAAATACCCAGACCTCAGTAATGCATGTAATCTTGACAAATAATAATAAACATGTAAGCTATGTAATATAACATGCAAGGAAAATGTCATTAGGATAAAGACAAAAAAGACAGACAGACAGACAGACAGACAGACAGACAGACAGACAGACAGACAGACAGACAGAAAGAAAGAAAGAAAGAAAGAAAGAAAGAAAGAAAGAAAGAAAGAAAGAAAGAAAGAAAGAAAGAAAGAAAGAAAGAAAGAAAGAAAGAAAACAAGTAACTTGGGTAAGAACTTGGGCAAGAGAGGTCAAAGTATGTAGGAGAGGTTTCATTTGTATTTACCATGCTTAGATGAGGCTTGACTGATGCAGAGAAAGAATCAAAGTAGTGAATAGTATGTTCAGATTCTGAAAACTCATAATAGAACCTTACAGCTTCCTAAAGAATCTGATAACTGAACATTTAATGTACCTATGATTCAAAAGAACATGGACAGCAATTTATTAATAATTGAACTATAAGGTGATATTATATTAGTTGTAGTTTTTATAGTCATTTTTCTTAAAACACTCATATTTATACTATATTAGAAAAGTCCTATGTAATCCACTAACATATAAAAGGGTCACTGTGGCACATATCCTAATATAATTACAATTATTATGTTTTCTTTTTTCCCTAGCATTTATGTATTTTAGAAATAACTGAAAAATAATGTAAATGAGATAAATGTTCTAAGTCTAAAATGACACTGCCTGCTTTATATCAGACTATTGTGAAATAAATTGAAAATATAATGGAATTGTTTTAAAATACAGGAACTATTCCAATGATAATAAAAGACATTATACCATTTTTCCAAATGTATCCTGGCATTCTGCTATGAGGGCGAAGTCAAATTCTGACTGGAATCTTTTGGGCATTTTGTGATGAACTTTACATTTTTCAGCTGATTTTACGGCACCATGTTCATTATCCAGAAAAACAGTCATCTTTAATATGTCATAAATATGATCAGCTATGATATTCATTTCATATTTAGAAAAATATGTAAGCAAGGCTACACTCAATGAGGAAAGAAGTTCAGGTGATCATGAAAGACTTATTTTCTATTTTTCTTAATCTAGGATTCAAACCCTAAGGCCACAGAATGTTTCAATATGGTCTAAATACTATTCCTAGCCTGGGCCTGGAATCCTACTCCAGATAAAATTATAGAAGGGAATATATATATATATATATATATATATATATATATACACATAAATATGTATAGCTCAAAATAGAAGTTCATGAAGAACAGTGGTAATTATGGACAATAAAATTGGGGACACTAGTTTTAAATACCATTGCCAAGTTCCTTACTGCAAAATTTCTCATAGATTTTAACAAGATATACATACAAGATTGGGACTATTAGCAAGACTCTTCATCAATCTGCTTTTCATAGAATCATTACTTCTGTAGCAAAACTGATATAAAAGGAACATTGTTTGGAAAGGATAGACTCTTAATCACAAACTGGGTACCAACCACTTTCACTTGCTATATACTCATATAACCACCACATAGTTGTCAGAACTCTTTTGTATGCAAATGCAGAAACCAATTTATACTAATTAAGTCTCTTAAAATAGTTTCTTAGCAAATAAAAGTGAAAATATAGAACTGGATCTGCCTTTATATATGATGGGGACCAGAGATTCCATCATTCCTCCAGATCAACTCTGACTCTTCCTTCTCTGGTGTCCAGATTCATTTTCCAGATAGGCAACTTCATTTCAGAGGGTAACTTCTAAGAGACCTCCCTTCAACATGACTTCTCTTACATAGTTCAAAGAAAACATCTTGTTTCACCTCTATCAAGTCACAGAGCCCTGATACCCAAGCAACACCAGCCTCACAGTGAGGTAGCAGAGCTTCAGCAATCTGAGTCTGCCTAACTCAGAGTGGGCTGGATGGATTCCAGAACCCCACACATATCCCCCCCACTGTCTGAAAATAGGAGGGCAGTTACCCCAAAACACATTGAGATACTGGTAGTGCAAGGTAAAGGATTGACAATTAAAAAAAATTATAAGATGCTTATAATTCTGAATGGTAACAATAGGTGAGGAGGAAGTACAAATAAACTTTGCCATTCCTTAAAAGGAAATACATAATTTTAAAATATTATACTTGCTCACTTATCATATAACTTTAATGAAATATTTAAGCAGCTGTATACTTAACAATGTACTAGGCTGTTTCCTATATTTGACTATCAACTCCATCTATGTAACACTCCACAAGTAGTTTTGTGGAATTGTTAGCTGTTGTCTTCATCATGACTGGAGATCTCCTCGGAGATCTTTTCCTACTCACTCTGACCTAGGTGCAGGAAGAACTGTGACAGCCTGTGTTATTAAGTGAATAGAATTTATTTTCAGGAAGTGTGTTTTACTCATTCTCTTTTCAAGCTTGACATACAAATACTTAAGAAAATATAAAGCAGAAATTAGTCTCAGTGCATTGGTGAGTATACTTATCTGAAAACATGATTCAAACATCATCAAACTGATAGACTGGTACTGAAGGAGAGTGTAGGGAATCCTTGACTTGTATATAACTATATGACTTTGTAGGCTTAATTCTTAATACTTATTTACACTGTTAAAATAAAAGGAAGTTTTAGGTTAATCCACATATTTAGATTACAATGCAAATATATAGTTTAAGTTATGGAAGGATGAAAAACCAAATACAACTTGCAACAGAGGCTACTAGCTGTCTCCTACTAGCTGTCTCCTCCTCCTACTTCCTTGGTAATATAAGGTCCAAGTTTCAGCTGGACACGTGAGCAAGGCAAATAGAAAATATAGTTTCTGGTTAATCATTCAGGATTAATCAAATAACAAGTCTAGAATATCATTTGTACACAGACATTTCAATCACAGCCTTTTGGAAATGTGTTTAATGGATAAGATGTGGCCCTCTCTTACTCTCTTCCCTTTTATATATTTTTATGCATAATAGTGTGTATTATGAATACATTTTATGGCACAATTTAGAACATCCACCTTGGACTATGCAGGCTTGGCCATACCTGACAAAGCCCGAGGTGGAATCCAACTCCTGACTGTCATGAGCCATGGACTACCATCTCTGCAATTTATATGAGAGGGAAATAAACTTCTATTATGTTTAAAAAAAGTTTGAATTTCTTGTCATTTACAGTCATAGTTCCATTCTATTAACAAGAATAAACAGAAACTTGTATATCATGGCCTGTAATACTCTCGATTAAACTTTCCCCTTTTTATAGGAAGTTTTTGTTTTTTTTCCTTTCTCCACTAAGCCTTTGAATGCTAAAAGCAGTCAGGTCAACAAATACACTTCACTCAGAGCCAAAATACCTCTCAAGGGAGCCTGTAGTGCACTGACAGGATATCAGCCTTTAACATCCAAACCACATGAGCCAGATTAATTGATTTATCCTTCATTTTACTGAAAAGAATTTTAATAGTTCTGGCACACCATTAGCAAGCTGCCACCTTACCTGATATGTGTCCTTTCTTCAAGGCCCCATTCAAGCTATGTCCCTCTCTCCAAGCTGGAGTCACCTGACCCAGCTATTCCTCACTGCTTTGACCACTCATTTGGCACAAGCCATTTTATTATTGAGAAGATTCAGGCTGCCTATTTCTCCTTTCCACGTTTAAGAATCAGTTGGCTTAATCATTTATTTACTATCTTCAGAAAGATAGAAAGTGGGTAATGATAGAATGCTATTTTCAAATTGTTTCAACTAATTTCAAAACATGATCTATTTTTTACTTTTTTACTGATTACATATTATATATTTACACTGTTATATATCTCACTCCCATGTCACCTGTGAACTCTCATCCTGATACTTTGTACTCATCCCTCCCCTGATTTCATCCTTCCTGCTTCCTGCTTTCTTGCTGTATGCCTTAGTTTATGTTTAGTTTATGTTATATCATCCATTTTTTAAGTTTCAACTTGTTCTTATCTTTTTGCAAAACAGAATGATTTCAAAACCTCTTCCCAAGTGGATAACAGACTTGAAAGTGATGTAATTGATGTAATTAATACAGTACTCTTTGACTATCCCAAATGGAGTTATTGTAATATAAACACTCCACACCTAGACCCAGAATCTAGATACTGTCCATTTTATAAATATGTTCTAATTATTTTATTAATAATACACTATGATGTGACTATAACGCCAAGGGGAATTTAAGTTAGAAGGTACTGTAAGCTCTTAAATCAGGAACGTTAATGTTGAACATTATCTACCCGTTGTTATTTATGCCCCAAATATATTCTCTTGCAATAGATTAAGAAAAGGAGATTTAAGTTATTCCCTCATGATCTCCCTAGTTGATGATGCAAAAAGTAAGAGGTCATACATAATTCTGTGTCTTGGTTCCTGAGCATAGAAGTCCCAGCAATGAATCACAACAACCCACAGTGGCAGAGCCCTGGTCATAACTGCTCATACTCTCCTGCAGGTGCTTGTCTCAGCATCTTCAGGGAAGGAGAGGCTCATACTGGCAGGGCCTCACCCTCTCAGGTAGGCACCCTGGATCTCTACTGCCCATGTTTTCCTTGAAACACTGAGATTCTGGCTTCCCCAACCCCCAACCTGGACCTATCAGTTCATGATCCAATTAGGTTTCCTACAGATATGCATCATATCTGTAGTTCAAACAACAACTTCGGTGAATGCATTCCTGTATTATTTCACCAAAACACTTTCATCAAAAATTCCATGTTGTCAGACAATGGTTGATTCCCATTCTCAAGTTGACTTTTTAATCAGCTTTCACTGCAATTATTATTCTCTCTTTGATGTGATCACCTCACCTGATTTATCACAGAACATATTTGGCTATTTATTTTTCTTTTATCTTTCTATTTCCTTCTCAATCTTCATGATGGATTAACCTCTTCATCTGGCCTCTGATTGTTATAGAACTTTGAGTGTCACCCCTTGCTCTCTTCGGTTCTTCGTAATCTCTTCGCTATAGTCACTGGTAGTACTTCCCAGTTTTAGGGTTTTGAATACCATCCATGTTATAATAGTTGCAACATCTCTGTCACCATTCTTAGTCTCAAGAATCCACACTTGTTAATCACCAATTCAGTATCTATTAGATTCCCAATAGGTATATTTTTAATAACATGTTAAGAACTGATTTATTGACCCCTATCCTTGACCAACTCTATGCCTTCACAATAGTATTCACCATCTAGATTACTGGCAACTCTATTTCCTGATGATCAAACAAAAATAGTGCCATTTCTGATTGTCCTGCTTCTCTCACAATTTATGTTCATTCCATCAACAAATTTTTCCTTTTCTATCATCACCATAGCTCAGAATCTATCACCTCAAATGCACTCACTGACATCCTTTACCTGGCTCAGCAATACCACCCCTAGTCTATTTTCAACCCTGAGTCAAAATAATACATGTAAACAAAGTTGTATAATTTCTCTATTTTGCCAACTCTCCTATGACCTTTCATCTCCCTTGGAGAAAAGGTATATAAACAGTGTTACAAGGACATACATGTAGTTACTAAGACTACCTAACTGAGTTGCCTACTCACCTTAGATTTTTTTTCTTTAGATCATGAAACTCACCTAAACTCCAGTACATCCCAGCACTTCTTATCTCCTTTCTTACTTTGAGCACTAATGAAAGCAGTTTATAATAATTGATTTATCTTGCATATTATCTGTCTCTCACTTAAATATAAATTAACTAAAGTCAAGAGATTTTTGTTATAGTTGTAGTCTATTTTGTTGACTGTAGTACCCCAAAGCAGTGCCTGGCACCCACATCACCTTCCCCAACACATTTACTGTCCATCTACCCCTAAATCACTAACTGTCTCACATCTTTCATGCTCTACATTTCCCAGGTACACATTCACTAAATTTCTGTGGTAAGAATGAATTACAGTTCGGCTTGGGGGCTCACAATGACTCAGGAATTGTTACATTGCTGAGAAAAGATTCACTTCTGTTCTTGACTGTGCCCTAAGTTTCCCAAGAGATGTTCTAAAGATTACTTCCTAGAGATGGCTGCATCTGGAGTATCTTATTGCAAGAACAACAGCTACTGAGGATCTGTGAACAAATTCATTAACAGTGACATACGTCTACAGCCATACCACCCTGAACGCTCCCGATCTCGTCTCATTAACAGTGACATAGAGGCAGCCATGAGGAAAAAAATTCTACGAAGTAGAAAAAAACATGTCCTGAATAAATGACAAAATGGGGAATGGGAAAACCCTAAATAAAATATAAATATATAATATAAATATAATATAATACATATTATACATAAATATAAATAGAAAATATATATTATAAATATAAAATATATTTATAAAATATAAATATATCAAAAATTGATATAAAAATCTAATTGTTCTAATACTTAAAATTCAATTTGAATTTCAGTGGAGTATTTTGGAAACTGTATAATGTTTTTTGAACTTTATTTGGACAAATGAATATGCTGAGGTTCCCAAAACTATGTGAAAATATTAAAAAGTAGGAATAGTCAAATGAAATAAAAATAATATAGTATTAAGGCAATAATAGAATTGAGAATAAGAATCTAGGCATGGAAGAAAGTATATATTGCAATAGGTATAAATTGTGACTATATATATATTTGAGCAAATAACTGATTCTAAAATATATACATAATATGTAATTAAATAATTAAATATTTGACTACATATATATGTTATTTACCCAAATCAATAAGAAATCTAAAGTACATGAATTAAAGCATAACAACATTCTAAGACCTTGGATAGTACTGATACAATATAAATAAGGAAAAAGCTGTTTTCTGTGAGAAGGGGAAACTCAAAAGCTATAAGCAATTAACATTATGCTAAAGTTTTGTTTACCAAAGTTAAAATAATTTGTCAACAACTTCTGGTTCTAACATCATGATGCTATTCATATTTGGATATACATGCTAAAATTTGAAGGATAACTACTAAAAAGAAAAAGAATCATTTAATGAGAGCATCAATGAGAGAGAATGTGAAAAATTCAGGGACTGTAACCAGATCTAGACAGTTGAGGAGTTTGTTCCATAACTTCTGATCTCATAGAAGTAAGTCAAGCTTACATATTTCTGAAGTCTCATTTTCTGCACTGAATGTCTCACAGTGAAATCCTCTAGCTCTTTTTAAAGGTAATATTTCTCCCTTCAACCTCCAGTTAGAGCCAGTTGCACCAAGACTCACTCTGAGGGAAAGAACAATAATTAGGATTTTCTTTGCAATTTGCTGATTTTCTCCCTAGTATGAAAGCCAGTAAAATCAGATTTCTTCACCACTTGTCAAGAGAGTTTTGAGGTCACAGGAGGAAATCAGGACTTCTATTATTTGAACAACATAGTGTCTGAAGTGGATGTCACACAAACACATGCATAGTTTCTTTAGAAATCCAAGTCCAATTCCCTTAATATGGCTGCCCTTAGGAACTCAAAGATTTGACTTCAACAAATTTCATGAGCTATATAATGCATCCAGTTAAACCTATGAGCACCACTCCTTTTTGGAGTGGCCTGCATTTCAAAGGAAATATGTTCCACTAACACGTTCACATACCTTTCACCAATACATTCGCAGACTTCCTTCTGACACTAAATTACTGACTGCCTCAAGCTCTCTCATCCTCTAATATACCAAACAGAAGGCAGATGCTGTCTTCCTGTCTCACAAAAGGGAGGATGGGATCATTGGTTGATTCTGCTAAAGTCCTTTCACTAGGATTGAGGAAAGTTTTAACTTCACCACTCCCTCACATCTTGGGACAGCTCTTTCTAAAATAAATATGATTTGCAGAAAATTTCTCCATGTTTATCTGTAAAATCTCCTATGAAAGCATGCTTTCTTGAAGGTTCTACAATATTTATAAGATATCCTATAAAAATTATATAATAAATATCTCCCTTTGCAATTATATATTTTATTTTTATATTTTAATAAAAATATTCAATTAAATGTAATGATAAAATATTTAAATTAATCATTTGATAAATGCTTCTTTAGCTCTTTTTCCATTTTTTAAATATGGCTATTTGTTGATTTGAATAAGTTCATGGGTAAAACTCCTTATTTTATATGATGTAGAAATATGTTCTCCCAGTCAACAGTTTCTTTTCATCTTAATGAAAGGTAGCTTCTTTAGACTAAAAAATATATTTTATTTTTATGTAGCAGAATTTTATACATCTATACATTTTATACCTCTTTTTTGTTTTCCTTGACTCCTCAAAGACATAATATACAAACAATCTCAGAGAGATTTTACCAAATATGTGTGTGTGTGTGTGTGTGTGTGTGTGTGTGTGTGTGTGTGTGTATTTTATGGTTTCTGGTTTTTCATCCACGTTTTTATTTATTTTTTTAAATTGCTGTGAGTGCTCCAATTCTATTCTTTCACTTGTGGCTGTCTGTTTCTCCAGTACCATTTGTTGAAAAGACTTTCCTTACTTCATTTTATATGCTTGGCTAATTTCTCATGAATTGACTATTCATGAAATATAATATATTATATTTTATAATTATATAAATAATTTTATAATTATTATATAATATTCATGAAATATAGTGTGACTATATTTCTGGTCTCTTGTTTCTATTCCATTGATCTGAGTCCTTTTATATTCCAATACCATGTCATTTTGATAACTGTAGTTTTGTAGTATAGATTAAAATCTAGGATAGTGATACCTCCTTTCTTATTTTTTGTCAAGATTGTTTTAACTATTCAGGGTCTTTTGTAGTTCTTTATAAGTTTTACCAATAGTTTTTTTTTCTAATTCTTGAAAATTTCTATTGAAACTTTGACAGAGATAGCATCAAATCTGTATATTTCTTTGGTAAATTGACCACTTTAAAATGTTGATTCAACACATAAGCAGAATAGCTTTTCTTTTTTGTGTGTGTTTTTTATTACTTTAACAATGTCTGGTAGTGGTAGTTTCCACTGTATCCTTCACATACTTCATAAAGTTTACCCATAGGTACTTAAATCTTTTGGATGTCACTATAATATAATCTGTTTTTTCTTAAATTCTTTCTCTTCTGGTTCATTGTTTATAGGAGCACTACTAATTTGGGTATATTTATTTGCAGACTGTTATTTTACAATACTGTTTATTTGTTTTAAGTTTGTTTTAGTGGAGTTTTAGGGTATTCACATACATTATCATGTCCTTTGCAACTATGGAAGTTTTTCTTCTTTCCCAGCTTGAATTCTGTTTGTATCATGTTAATTTCATGAACACAGCCACTGACAGTCTGGCAAATAGTCAAAATAAATATAGAAGTCCTTGTCATTTATTTGATCTTAGAGGGAAAGCTTTCAGTTTATTACCATTGAGTCTAGTGTTAGCAATGGATTTATCAGATATAGTCTTTATTATATTGAGGTATGTTCTTATTATCCCATTTTGAGGTGAGGTTTTCATATATGACTTGAATTTTATAAATTACTTGTTGGTAGACATTTATATGACCATATGATTTTATTTTTTATGCAATAAATAACATTGATTGCTTTGCTGACTTTTAACCAACTTTTCATTCTATGATAAACCCCCTGATCTTTAAACTTGATCTATAAACACTTATCATCTTTATACTGTATGATAGAAATTGTTTTTTAAGATTTTGGTGAGAAATTTTGCACTACAATCATCATAGATATTGGTTTATAGTTTTCTTTCATTGTGATGTCTTTACTTCTGGTATCATGGTAATGTTGGCCTCATAAATTTGTTTAAAGCATTTCCTCTTTAATTTTTTTTTTTTTGCAGAAGTTTGAGAATAGTTATTATCTTATCCTTTAAAGTCTCTTAGAATGCATGAGTGAAGCCTTCCTGTCTTGGACTTTTGTTGCTTGAAAGACTATTGATTTCTGTTTCAATTCCCTTATTGGTAATGATTCTGTTCAACTTTTCTGTTTTTTTTTTTTTTTTTTTTTTTATCATTTTTCGGTCAAAGGTTTATATCCTAACAGTTTTTTGTTTGATTTCGTCAATCCAGCTTATTGGCACGCAGATATTCATTATAGTCTGTTTATGATGTTCCTGATTTTTTGAGAGGTCTGTTTATAACTCTCCAATTTCATTTTTGATTCCATTCTTTAGTGTTTCCCCACCTTTTGTCTTTGAATTCAGCTAGATGTTGATCAATCTTGTTGATATTCTCTAAAAATCAGTTTTTGGTCATTTTTATCTTAAATTATTTTAAATACATCATACTCTTATCTTTTTTGCTAGGGCTGTTTCTTCTGAGAATTCCAAAGTAAGCAGTTTGGGAGTGATTTTACAGATTAGCTGCCTTTTATCATTAACTAGATTATACATTCTTTCCTTTGACATTTGGTAGTTTCATTGTTTTGTATCTGGGACTGTAGGCCTCACTGCATTTTGATAACAACTGTCCTTTAAGCTTCATGGGCATATTACAATCAGTTCCTTGCCCAGATTTTGAAAATTTTCTTCTATTGTTTCTTTCCATATGCTCTTTGCTCTGTCTCTCTATTTGTTAATCTTACTTTCTCTCTCCTCCCTTCTAAGATTCCTCTTCATTATGTAGCATTTCCTAATACAGTCAAGTGGTTTATGATTTTTTTTCTTAAGTTTTTATTTTTTCTTCCACCTTGTTCTTTTGTGCATTATTATCTTCTGCACAAAGGTTCAGTTTTTCAATCAGATTCCATCTTCTACTTTACCTGTTTTAGTACTACAATTTTCATGAAACCATTTAAACTCATTTAACTTTTCACATTCTGATCACTTTATTTTCAGTTAAAACTTCAATTCTAATTTTCCATTTATTTATTTTGTTGCGTTATTAAAATGTTTCTTTTTTGAATTTTATTACATTTTTTTCTGAGTATGCTTGCATCACTTTAATTACTTCCTTCTGTGTTTGATAATTTTTATTAATGGCAGTGTTTTACTTTCTACCTGAGAAAATGACAAACTGTTCTATGTCTTTGCAGTTGGATCTTGGAGAGTTGTTCTTTCCTTTCACTAGAAATTCCTTTGAGGTCTCACCTAACTATATCTTACAATGTGTTGGTTTTATTGTCATTGTTTGTCTGCAATTTCCTTTTACAAAATATACCTATAGCATTAAAAGATTTGAATTTCTTTTCTAGTAAGTAGTACTAGGGTTTAATGTGAACTATTTATTTTCACTTGTTCCTTACTGATTTCTGTTGTTCCCAGAGACCCTATTTTGAAGCTAATGAGTCAGAGTGTGGAAGAAGAGCCTCAAGATGTGCAGCAGCTTTAGTGAATGCTTTGAGGAAGGAGGAACTGTCTCTTGTTGGTGGCGTTATCTATAGTACTTCTTTCCTGAGACTTTACAGTCTACAAATTGAAAGGTACCAATCCTGAGGGCTATGAAGAGAGAGCACAACTCAGAATGCTATCACTGTTCTGTTTACTGTGAACGCAGCCTGCATGGGTCATCCCATCTCCTCTATACACATTACCCCTTAGTCAAATGTGGATGCTTCCAGGTCATTTAGCTTTGCCCAGAATCACCAGCCAAGTTGCAGTATTGCATTTGATATGGAAACCTCCTTCCCTGGACCACAGCTTTATAAGATATTTCTTTATTACTCAAAAAAATTAAACATCTATGTCCTTTATGATGCAGGCTTTGCTGATTTTGATGTTCAAGAGGCATTCACCCTGTTCTATATGCTGAAAAATAAATAAAAATGTCAGAGTCCAGGTCCTGAGTCCCCTGGACTTCAAAACTCAATTCTTCCTAAAGGGAGAAGTCAATACTGTCCAAAAATTAACAATGATGGAAGGGGAGAAAGGTACTTAAAATAATAAGAGAAATAAAAGGACAAAAATTTGATTCATTCTCTTAGTGTTTACCTTTGTTTTACACTGACAGTATTAAAAGATTGAAAGTCAACTCCACAGTTAAATTTTAAAATCTCATCATCAAAATCAATTTTCACTTTAAGTGTGCAAATCAGCTGTCTAGAAATGAGAGAGAGGCAGAAATGTTAGAAATGGTACATAAGCCAAACTAGAAAACCTCTTTAAGTTACTGGCCATTCATTTTTATAACTGCAAAATCCCTACATCACTATTCTTCAAAGCAATATGTTCCTTCTGAGGCTGAGTTTTTGGCAATTTAAGGATCTCAGCCAATGTTTATGTCTGGAACATGAGCTCTTGACATCACCAATATGATACAGCAGTGCTGTTGAGCAACTTAAATTAAAGTTCTGTCATAACTCTGGCTCAAATTAATAAAGCTGTCCTAATGAAATTTGTTAGCTTGTCTGGTGCCCAAATGTCTGAACTAAAAATACATTTACCTCTAATATTACTTTTCTATCATGAGATCTTGTGATTATTTCAAAAAAAAGTAACTATTTTATTTTTATACAATATGAGAACAAGGATGTCATACCTTCAGATATATGCCTTATCTCCTAAAATTGTAAGTAAGCATCCCTGCTACATTCTTTTTTCTAGTAAAGTCTAAAATTTAAACTCAGTCTCTCTGTTTTTAGGTTATGTATAAACAATTCATGATAAATATGTCCTGGATTAATCAAAATGAATCAAAAAGAGGGTTTAGACAAGAATTTTCCAACCCTTCATGATTAACTGTCATGGTTGAGGAAAAGCACTAATAATCTAATTTTCTGTTTTCAGTTCTCATTTTTCTCTCCTAAAGTCTGCATGTTAATATCAATTTGAGCATTCTGCAACCAAACTCCTGTGAGCAGTGAAACATGATGCATCCACAACTGTGATAAAATGCCAGTTATTATTGACTCAGATGGAGAACTTGAAAGAAGTAGGGTGTGTTTATGTTTGCATGAAAGAAAGAAGATGATAATTGCAACACAATTTTAAAAAGATATACTAGTCTCTGATAGAAAAAAATAGAAAGGTTTGCTCCTGTTAAATAACAGGCACACTTACCACTGGTTGTCACTTTTATTAGTTTAAGTTTATTAAGTATCAGCAAGGGTTGTCATTTAAAACAAAATTGTGTGCATGTGTGTGCATATATATATATATATATATATATATATATATATATATATGTTCTTTCTTACTACATAAGATGAAACTCAACTACGAGGCAAATCCTCTCAAGACTGCCTATTACTTTACTCAAGTAAATTATATTGGTGACAGATAAAGGTTCTGCCTATAATTTCCTTTTCCTCAACAAAGGTAATCAAGTTTATTGTCAGAAATAAACAATCCATTGGAAGCAATTCAAAATAGAGTTAGATCTGGGAGAAATATGATAGAAAAAGAAGTAGAACAGACTGAAAACATTTTGGGAAATGTTTATTTCAATATCAAAAGATGACCCTATCCCCACTGATCCTAAAAATCTCTACAGAGTACTGACTAAAACTATTCTATTATTTCCTTCAAAAGCATGAGTTCCGTTCAGAACTTATGATAGGTAGCTTGGCATATATACTAAGTAGTTTTTATAAATTTGTCAATATTCAATTCATGTACAAACAAGGTATGATTTCTATATTTCTCCCCCATGTAATAGTTACAGAATATGTTATTCTAATTGTATCCAACTCAAAATGAAAACATTTTTGAAATTATATTATACTATCACTTGTGATAATTTTTCAGTGAAGATATTGCTCACTGTAAAAAAAAAACTTAAGTAGACTTTTAATGACAGACAATACTTACTCTATATCCAATTTAGTATCAAATTTAATATGAAGTTCTTGTATTTCTCCCTCTCTTCTTATCCTCACTTTCTCCTGCTCTCTTTGTTCTTTTCTTCCTCTTTTTCTTAATTTTCCATTCCCTTTTCTATAAATGTCTATTGAGCACTGCTATACCCAAAGTATTTATCTAGAGACAAAGTGTACAAAACTAAAAAAAAAAAAACCCTACTTGGATAGAACGTAAATTCTTATAGAGGGTAAAAACAAGAAGCACACACACACAAATGAGCAAAATATAAATAAAAACCAGTGAGCATCAAGAAGGGAAACTAGGAAACATTTAATGAGCACTGAAATTTTTAATTGAATGACCAGAGAACATCTTACTGAGTAGGTAATAACTGTGTGAGGACCTGAAGCATGGAGGGAAGTGAGATAATTCGAAAAGAAAAAAATAATGTATGAATGATGAAGGGCAGGATATTAAAACACTGGAATCATAAACATGTCAGACATTCTTAACATGGAGTGAGAAGGTCAAATGACTGGAATGAAATAAAAAACAGCGGAGGTATAAGAGATAAAGCCAAAGAAATAAGTGAAGGAGACCAGATCAGTTGACCTTCCAACCTTTTATTATAGATCCTACAGTTTTCCTTTGGAGTGAGGCAAGAAGTATTGGTGAGTTGTTTTTAGAGAAGTATATGTTCTGAGCTACAAATTGACAGGGTCACTCTGGCTATTGACTACTTGTTGAGTATAGAGTGAAATAGGCAAAGGGGAAAGTGTGGAGATGACTAGGAAGTCTATTTCAATAATCTTGGGAGAGAAAATATATGTATGATGGCGATCGGGTTAAGGTGGTAGAAAGTTTTTGAATACTGTGTATGTGTAATGTTAAACTAAATCTAACAGAACTTAATGCTCAACTTAGTGGGAAATATAAGGCAGAAAAGAATCAAGAAGTAAAGAAAGACTCCAAGACTTGGGGATAAAATGAAGGAACAAAATTGTCACTTATAGCAGTAGGAAAGCTATGAGGAGGAGCATTTATGAACAATACTGATCTGCTAGATAAAATAAGTCAAAAGGAGAAAGACAAATACTGGACAGTGTTACTTATATGTGGATTATGGAAAAATATAACCAAGGGTCACTCAAAACCAAATCAATAGTAAGCTTTTAATATCTAACTGCAAAACTGAGGTTTCTGAAACAGATGGGAAGGGGCCCAGAGGAATATGTGGGGGATTGTGGAGGCACTAGTGATAGGTAGGGGTCAAAAAAATACATTTATGGAGATGTTAATCTACACCCCCCAGAGCAGATACAAAAATGGAAACTGACTTTACCAAAATAAACTTATTTGGGGGAGGATACTGTAGGGTACTGAGAAATTGAAGGAGAATGAGGATATGCATTGTCAATGGGAGGAATGTGGGGTTATTAGATTATAATTATTTTATATTTTTTTCAAAGACTCATTCTACATTAAAGAAAGAGGAACAAACAGAATCTCAACCTTGTGACAGTGATGGACATAATGACTGCACAGAAAGTCACTTTTTGTGAGTTCCTGTGGTGTCACTCTGATTTCCTTCATTTGAACTTGCAACAACCCCATCTTATGTGGAAATGAAATGAAATTTTCAGTTTTTCTCCCATATCAATACTTAATAATCAAGATATTTTCACTTTTTTAACCTGGAAAATTCAGTTGAATTGAAATAAAATTCCTTACATTGAATGAAGTCAGTAATTAAAAACTTAAAAATTTCCAATTACCTTCTCCTTCCAGTGGAGTTTATGGAACTAAAACTTATCTGTATTCCACTGTCTTCACATAAATGTAAGACTTTTTTATTTAATAAAAAAAGAGTATCTGTATGTAATTTCAGCAATCAGGGTGACTGACATGAAATTTGTTATATGTGCATTTCGATATTGTATCCTACAGTAATCACTAGTAAGTCTCAGATCGAGGTTAAATTCAGTTATACACCATTCACTTATAATAGAAAAAAAATCAATCTATTTCTGTTCATCTTTGCTCAAGACCAGATTAAATCACTTTCTTTCAATCATGTTTATCAGGCTAGTAGAAATCACCGACCCTTTATTTAACTTCAGGCTCAAGCCTCATCATAAATCACTAAAATAGAAAACTACAGAAAATAAAGTAATACCAATACTAACTTAAAACTGTATTTCCTCTTGTTATACAAAAAGAACTTCTGACCCATAAGTATTAAAAATTATATTGTTGTTGAAGCATAGTTTCTTATTACTGTAACATTTATCTTTTCTTCAGTGCAAATTTTTCAAATATTGAGAGATGAGTCAGGATAAAGCCCTGTTCTGTGACTCTGGATCAATATGGAAGAATGAGCACATGCCTATTTTACTTCCCTATACTTAAGGTGAAAGAAAACAAGGAAATACAAATGGAAATGAACCTAAGACATAGGTGCAAACAGAGGACAAGTCAGTGATGAAGACTGATTTTGACAACCAAGTGGAGATGAAAAATGAATGTGTGTGTTGATATATTTATTAAAGAGGAGAAAGTTGCAGCTGAGAATACAGCCAAAAATTTCTCTGGAAATTTTGCTGATAGAACCCAGACACACTAGAGGTTCAGCATTGTTGTATGTGAAAACAGGAATAATGCATAAAATAGTTCTCAGTGTACCATATAAACTAGGTGAGTTTAGATTATACTAAACACAATCATGGATTTTCACAAGGGAGAATATTCAAAATTTTCAAAGTTTACTTCCAATGTATGAAAAGGCATAGTTGCTCTCTTCCCCTCTCTCTTTCTCTCTCTCACACACACACTTTTACTTCAACCACACTAGATATTACAATAGTAACCTAGAATTCAAAAGAAAGCTATTTTGAATTTTTAATTCTATGAACCATCAACACAATTTCATGAGTTCTAAGTTTCAAATCTCAAGAATAGATAATTATTTAAAGAATGGTAATAGCATGGAAAGGTCTTGGTCCCTTCATAGTTTCAATACAAAGAAGAAAAGAAAATACAAAGTAAGAACAAAAATGGTGATCTGACACATAAACATGTAGTCCAAAAAGCTTACAAAAATGTCCAAAAATGGTTGATTCAAATCAGTGCAAGGGTTTCCTGAAAAGAAATTCCAAATTCCAAATTTGAAACCCTTGCTTTCAAATTCCAAGGGTTTCCTGAAGTTTTCAAAAAGGAAGTTTTTTAATAATTCAATATCAGAATTAAAAGTTCTTATGGAAAAACATAAGATATATATATATCTTCAGTATACATATTATATATGTGTGCATATATATGTATAGACTGTACATATATATATATATACTAGTGGTATATATATATATATATATATAGATATATAGTTAGCATGATAGATACATATAGATAGCTAGTTAGTATGAGGAACAAACATGTTTTTAACCACCAAGGAAATGAACTTGTTTCTGTTTTCTTCGTAAACTTCGTTCAGTAGAAGCTATTTACCCATTTACCTAGTTTAGAACTCCAAGACCCATGAATTTTTTTTCTCTAGGTAAGATATTTTTATTGCTTGAAAAGTCATATTATTTTGATTTATTAAAATGTCTTTATGTCATGAAAAGCAATATAGCGTTATCAATGATTTATTGTAAGAATTATCTGAATTTGTTTCTGCACTAAATATTCTCCTTTTAACCATTTGAAATTTTGTTCAAGGTAGAAAGCTAATGAAAAAGAAAGGGAAATGGTGACTTCTCTCCAACCTTCCTTGCCAGATGTTATGTTGACACTTACCAGATTCAGCAGGAAGAGCAAGGAGACCTCAGGGTATAGGGTATTCTGATTAATACTATAATGATGCAAGCAACTCTTTATTTTGTACCAAGAGAAAGTTAAAACTGAGATACATTTTTTTCTTTAAGACACTTTTAAGGGCCCGAAGAGATCTGCTGAATACCTCTCTTCTGCTTCTCCACTGTTTTAAATGAATTTATGTCCATTCTAAGTCCCTGGCCACTAGCCTCTAAGTATCTTTCCATAGTTCTGCTGCTGTTTTCCGCTCAGTTTTCCTCACCTCACCAGGCAGCTCTTACTAGACAGGACTCAAGAGAACCATATATTGGATTTTTCCATCCTCATTTTTCCATTCTGTCCACATCTGGTTTATAGAAAACAGTGCATCTGTTGATTCAGTAAAGTTTTCAAATACATGGGAGGGTATTTGAAATGTATTTCAAATATTAGCTAGCTCTCCTCTCATATTCTGCTAGAAATAGCAACTTTTCCCTGAATATATTATCAACCCCTATTCCTTCCTTAGATTTTAGTATCTATGTAGATATAAGGAAACAGACATGAGAGTTTATTCACTTAAAAATTAACCTTTTAGAGCATTACAAATCTTATAAATTTAAATTAAATACCACATTTCTATTATTCTATGAGAAAATTTCACCACAGGACTTTAGTACTTTCAGTTATTGCCTTACAGGTCAAACATTGGGAGGCAAGGTTTTATCATATGATGCCATCCATTGCTTGTCATGCCTTAGTGAATGGTGTAACTACTTCATTTCCACCTATTTACTTTAGAGTGTGATGTCATGTAAATTCTTCATATTATGTTATTAAATTAGGACTTTACCTCCTACCAATTTGTATGATCACAATTTTTTTATTCATCAAGCTTCAGAAGAAGATAAAAGGGTAGAGAAATTTTTTTTGTGCCATGAAAGATGACAGATATATACACATACACACACAACTATAACATATGTGTGATATACATGAAATATTTAACATGCATGTCCAATAATTTTCTTATATTTAAAAAATTGACTATTAAACACTTCCATGTTGAAATATCTCCCTGTCATTTGACAAGTCCAAATGAATAGCTTTCATTTCCAATTTTCCTTTGACAAGAATTTACTACTATTTCGTTTAGTTCTCTTTGCTCTATTAGCCAAGATTTCCTTAAAATATATGCATAAATGTATATATTTATAGAGAGATCTGTCATTATTTTTGCACTATTTTAAATTATATATTTTTTGAAAAATAAAATCACCTACACATTCTATATTCCCCTATTTGCAAAATGATACTAGATAGGCCCTATCAATGGGTAATTTTAAAGACAAAATACATATGCATTAAAAAAGAACAGAGCAAAGCAAATGAAACATAATAATCCTTACATTTTTTCTATTCTTTAAACATAGAGATCCATTTCTAAACTATAAGGTGAGAATTATATCATTCAGTTTTCAAAAAATTTACAAAAAAATAATGCAGGGTATCAGTGTTATGAAAGATGACCCCTTAAGTCTATAAGTACAGGTCACTTAAATTTTCATATTATTATTATATTTTCCATAACATATTTTCATTTCTTCTTACTCTGCCGTATGAAGGATTTGAGCTATCTTATCTATTTTTCTACTAATCACTAGAGCTTTCTTCATTATCAATCTTGTCTTTAATAACAAAGGAAGATAAATATTGAGATGGTTTGACTTGGCTAATTACCAAGATTTCCTCCAGTAATTCTTGATAAAAAGAGGGCAATATTCAGTACATAAGGTTATTAGCTTTTCCTTGACACTCACTGTCAACCATCTAAGCTGTTAATTGACACAATTGAGTATGGCTGGGAAGGATTTTACCAGATGAGTTCCACTGAGTCTCTGGACATTTTAAAAGAAAGTTCTCACTGTGATTTCTTAAAACAAGCGTAAAGTTAACTAAAATGATAGTCTGTCACTCAGGGAACTGTAAACATGGTTCAAGACTAGAAATTTTCTACATAATTGTCAATGCAAGTGACAGTGTTCTGAGTTGCCTATAGCCTAACAGTTAATTAACATTTCCAATATGAGTAATTAAAAAAATGACCAGAAAACAAAAACCTGATTAGTATGACACCAGTGGGTAAACCTGCATATGAAGGATTTATTTGCCTCTTTTTGAATAAAGTAATCAAATATCTCCAGACTCTAAAATAATACTAAAAACAACATATCATATGAATGTGTAAACATCCACAATGATAATTTGTTTTTACATACCTTCACACATATGTCCCAAAGGCATCCAAAAACATAAATTAAATTTCACAGATCTCCTCCAAGGACAAATTTATTGTTGTTTATGAAAACAGAGTAGAAAATTGAGACATAAATTAGGAGACAGCAAAAGTTTAGTTAAGTCAATTGGGAGCATGGAAGAGAGAATTCAGTTTGAAGTTCTAGGCACTAAACTACAAATATCTCAGTTAATGGAAAAGATAAAAAGGGGAAAGTATAGCAGATTCATTTGTATGTTCTTTTAGCAAGGTACAAGCCTACACTTCAAAGTTTGTGAACCTAAAGATTTATAATTTATACAACAAAATCAAGGGGAAAATTATAAATTCTTAATCTATAATATATTTCCCTGACATTTTAACAGATATCAATCGAATCATCACCATACATAAAGTACCAAGCAGCAATATATATCTTGTAAAATATATATCTTATGATATATCTTATGAAACATGCTTTTAAGTACTTTGTCATCCATTTGTTTAGAATGACATTCAAGTCTGAAAACTAGACAGTACCTTCATATCAGACTGATTTAAAATCAAATGGTGTTATCTTTATTCAAAAGAGGGAGATACTTCTGTGACTGAAGGTATTTCATAGAGGGTGTTTTGGGTTTTTGTTTTGTTTTTTTTTTTTTTGACAAAAGGGGTAATACAACAGTCTCTTGTACAATGTGAAACAAGAAAAAGGTGTAGATCAGGAGATAGTTTCCATTAAAGGTTAAAACCTTGAGACAGACAGACATGAGTAAGGCATGCTCACAGACAGTAAAAGAGACCATTTTCTAAGTAGTTTGGAGTCTTATTATGCCAAGAACTTGAATTTTATTTTATAGAAAAATTTTCCCAATTGTGTAATTCTCAGAAAATACATAAAATGAAACCTTGTCATCTTTTTTTTACTTTGATTCTTTTATTTATATATATATTTTATTGATTGCACATCTATATCTATGCATATATATATATATTACATCATTGCCTACCTCGAGGCTCTCCAATCACCTTGTCACCAGTGAACCGTCTTAATCTTTTGTACCCTCCCTTCCCCTGTTTTTCACTGTCCTCCTCCTCTTTTGCTCTATGCTTCAGTTCTGTTGGCAATTTGTAATTTTTCTTGTCCATTTTCTTGTTTGTTATATCTTTCTTACAAATCAAATACTCTAAAGTGTGAATATTTTTATGCAGAACACAATATTTCAAATCAATCATTTCACCAAATAATGGTGAGTTTTTGAAAGAGATGATTTCATTTTTTACAGCACACCTCATTCAGAAAAACAAGACTTACAGATGGTCAACAGGCACAAGAGAAAAAAACATTTAATAGTTCTTATCATCAGGGAAATGTAAATCAAGCTACAATTATATCTGCTCTCTCCTATGTGAATGACCTCTAACCAAAAAAAATTGAAAAAAACAGAAACCACAAATGTTTGCAAGAGTGTAGAGAAAAGTGAAAGTGAAACCTTATATTCTGTTGTTGGCAATTTACGTTGGTCTATCATTTTTGAGATGTTATAGAGATCTCTCAAAGTATTAAAATATAGGTAGACTATATGATACAATGAATGATTATACAACTTACTATGTATCAAAAGATTAAAAAATACTAACTTGGAGATATTAATGTATATTTTCATTGTAGTGCTACTTATCGCAGCCAAGTTATGGAAATAATCAGTGTCTAATGTCAAATAAATGGTTAAGACAATGCTGGTAGGAATGTAAACTGGTCCAGTCACAATGGAAAACTGCATGAAAGATTCCTCAGAACACTCTAAATGTCTCTATCATATGACCCAGCAATTCCCCTCCTAGGAATCTACATAAAAGAAACAAAACCTCTAATTTGAATGGAAAAATTGATCTATATTTGTTGCAGCACTATTTACAATAGTCAAGATATGGAGACAACCCAAATGCCCCCAAATAGAGAAATGTATCTATGCAGTGGAATATTATGCACTGATCAAAAAAAAAAAAAAGAAAAGAAAAGAATAGACAAACTCATGCCATTTGTTGCATGTGAATGGGGCTGGAAGGGATTATCAAAAGGGATTAAGGGATTAAAAGGATTAAGTCAGAAGGAAAATATAAATGTTGTATAGCTTCACATGTACAATATAGAGAACACAAACAAGATGTCAAGAAAAAGTCAAATCTTAGATCTACATAAAGGGAAAAGGAGTGGAGGGTCAAAAGATTAGAGGGATGAACACAAGAGAATATGATGTGGGTTCATGGGTGATATGGTAGCTGGAATATTATGGTAAATACATGATACAAGAAAAAAATTAATTAGGAAAGTAAATGTAATATATATGCACAGTAGAATACTACTCAACTATTAAAATAAAAGACAAATTATTGCTACCTCTGAGAATATGGGTAGATTTGGAATGCATTAGGTAAAATAAAATAGACTAAGTGTAGAAAAATAAATGTATTTGCTTTTCTATGATTTCACACATATGTGGAAAGTAAAGAAATAAAACAATGAAATAGACAAAACCAAACAATGTCAGGAGAGGAGGAAGTTGGGGGAGAGGAAATAAAAAGGTTGGAGGGTTCAGAGGTTATGGTGAAGAATTATGGAAGTTCTGGTGGTGGGTGTAAAGAAATATGAGCATATCCATTATTTGCAAAATTGTAGAATGATGTGGCCTCATCAATAACAAAATGTCAGGAAAACTGATTAAATCTGATGTACCCTAAGAAATTAAATGCAAAAATACATATGGAAATATTCATGATGCATATTTCCACCCATTCTTGTCCCAATTAGACCACAAATATAGAGACAACTTTTGAAAGTGATTAAAGAACTTAGATTACAGAGTTACTCAAAAGGGAAGTGAGTTCAAACTCAAATATATATATATATATAAACTTAATTCAAATTATATAAGATTTTAAAGTTCCATTGTTACATATCTGTAACATGACAATATGGTCTTTTGTACTTAAGTTCGTTCATTAATTTTTTGTTAAAAAATATTTATTAAGCATCTATTCTGCATTGAGAATTCTCTTGGGTGCTGGGGAGATCAAAGTCAATAAAAAAAGATTAGGATGTTTGGAGGATTAAAGCAGTACATGTTATATATATTTGGCATAATACCTGGAGAGAAATGAATGCTAGTTTTTTAAACTATTATGGATACTTTGTGTTTTTTTTTATTTTTTTATTTTATTTTTATTCTTTTTAAAAATTTCTTCCATAGATGGATGGTTGCTGGGATGCCTTCCTGACCCCCCCCCCCCCCCGCGCAATGAACCCCTATGGTCCATCTGTTCACTCAGACCCCTCTGTCATTGTTTGTTGATTTATGTTGAGTCCATAGGTCTTCCTTTTCTGTGGTTGTGTCTATTTGACAGGTGAGGAACTGTGTTCCTGGTACCCAGCATTCTGTGGGTGAAGGATTTTAGTCTTAGCTTTGTGTTGGGCAGCCTGTCCATGCTCGTTTGAGGTTTAACCATGTCTTCTCATTGCTGGCCGCCCGGTATGTCCTTTGCCTCTTCACCCCGCAGTTCTTCCTTCTGGCTTGGGGGGGCCTTGCTCGAAGTCCTTTTCTGTAGTGAGGTTTCTCAGAGAGGGTAGGTATCCACTGATGGCCTTTGTGGATGGTCTCCACTCTCTCCATTTGCAAATTTGTTGTGGAGCCAATTCCCCAACTCTGTGAGCTTCCTCTCCCATGGTGTGGAGAGGGGCTCCTTGTTTTCTTGGGTGGCATATCCCGAAATGGGGTCTTGGTTCATTCATTCCTGACGAGTTTGTAAGCACACTTTTGTGATAGATCATCATGGTTGTCTCTCCAGTCCATTATGTTCTATGTTCCTTCTCCTGTGTCCTGCCCAGTTGTATTGGCAGAAACCTTAATCTGGTCCCTCACACATTCTATGTTGCTGTTTGCAATGTTTGTTTTTCTTATTCCTCCTGAAGACTAAGTGGAGTGAGAGTGAACTGGCAAGACCTTCTACCACCACCACCCCTACCCCCCCCATTTCCCTGACCCTGTGTGGATCTTTTCTTGTGCCTGTCCGATTGGGGTCTCCCTGACCAGCCCCCAAGCCCTCTTACCCTCCAGCTTGCCGCCAGAGAGTGCTAAGTGGGTGCGCTATCGGTGTCACTGCCAGATGGCAGTTGCGGGTGTGTGCCCATCAGGGCATGTGTAGCCCCCACAGGCCAAGCTGGCTGGAACTTCCCAAGCCAGCACCTAGGCCCCAGAGGGCTTATTATGGATACTTTGTCATATACCTTATGAACTTGAGAAAATCCCTTTAAACTACTAGTCTCTGATTATCAGCTTTCTTATTTATAAAAGAAGAAAATTAGTAATAACTAAACTAATAGTCAAAAAAAAAAAGATAAGCTGATAAAACTAACCCTTGATAGCTGACTACAGAACTGGAGCACCAAAGGAGAAAGGAGTCATCAAAGGGGAAGGATCAAAGAAAGAAGGAAGCACAATGGTCTGTGGTGGTGGAATATGGGTGAGTTTGTGGTGGGGTCTGTGTTAGGAATCCCTGGTGGGAGTACCCCACTATTGCTTCAGTTAAAACTAAATACATTTTAAAAAATATTGTACTATAAGATTTCCCAAATTTTCCACATGCTGATAAATTTTGTTGAGTCTTCTGGGAGAACTCAGGAAAGAAAAATCATCATCGTCATCATCATTGTCATCATCACCATAATCATCATCATCTTCAATTTATAGAAGCAGAAAGGGATAAAAGTAACTGCTATTAAGTCAGGCACCATGGCTCATGCCTGTAGGCTTCAGCTTATGAAGCGACTGGGGCTAGGTGTTGGCTGCCAGACGCAAGTACGAGAAATGGACTGACAAGAGAGTTTGCCCAGGCGCAGCCGGGGGTTAAATGGAAGTATGAACCATGAAACAACTTCATTAACAAAAGAAAGGAGTATTTATAGGAACACAGGGCGAGAGCCTGGTGAATTCCAAAGAAGACAAACAAACCTGAGAGATAATTACATTTTAAAGCAAACAGTAGTTGAGGAAGAGGTAGAGTAGGCCTGTGGTCCCTAACTTAGATAAGGAAATTTAATGGGCATCAGGGCTCTCAGGAGGTCATTTCCATAATTCAGTCCCTAAGTTTTCTTAGGGGTGATTAACGAGAGAGGTTTTCCTTATCTCCTTTGGAATGACTCTTCTGTTTGCAAATGGCTCACAGCAGCTAGGGATCATGGTTGAGTCCATGGTACCCTGGGCAACATTAGCCTGTGGTTCCATGGGGGAAAAATAGGAAGACTTAGTCTCAAAAAAAAAAAAAGTAACTGTTATTATTTTTTGTACCTATTTCCTTTTATATTTAAACAATGACATACTAATTTTATGCAGAATATCCACAAAGATTGAGTGATAAATCATGCAAGAAATTAAATCACATTTGGTTTGCATTCTATATTATTTTTTAAATGAGTGGATATACATCCATTTATTGTTATCTGAGTGACAGATAAACAGATTGCGGAACATTTGGTCCAATTTCAGTGTCCAGAGTAGCTGCCAATTCATGTCCAATCGTAAATATACAGCAAACGGGACAAAATAATTTCTAATGTTGTCAGTTTGGTGGTCTTGCATGGACACTCACTTCATTTGAGGTCTCAAACACAGCAGGACTCATTGAACAGTATTATTTTTTCAGCAGGTGGAGAGTTAGTGACATATTCAGAAAAAACTGTCTCAAGCCAAAGAGTTAATTGATTTGTCATTTGGTGAAAATTTGCTGCTTGCTCCTTAAGCATGAGACCTTGAATCAGCAACTTGGACATTAATTTGTAATTTAAAGGAAGGAAGAATCAAGAAAAGACCATGCATAACTCACTTTGCTTTTAGAATACACTGAGTGTGGTAATAAAAATAGTTTAAATGACAACAGAAACTTCCATTTCCTGAGGAAAATTGAGGTATGAAATTTACTTATAATGCTTTATTTTATTTCCATAGTAACCCAATGAGCCAGATATTTCTTTCTATATGCAAGGTAAGGAAATGTCTCAGAAAGTTTTCATAACATCCCCAAGGTCACACAGCCAGTGAGCAGCAGATGGAGCCTGAGAATTGTCTCTTCTCTTTGTTAGTGATGGGTGCCAGATGACTATGCTGAAAATTCTTTAGAGATTCAAGAGAGTACAATGAGTCATCCTTGGGCTTCTTAGCACAGAAACCTTTATTTTCTACATTTACATTTCAAAAGACTACATGATGAAGAAATCATTTGCTATTACTAGATAAGTGCTTCTTCTAGCAGGAAATTCAGAACTCTCTTTTAAAGGAAAAAAAAAAAGAAAGGAAAGGAAAATGCAGCAGTCCTGATTTCCTCTCTGTATTAGTCACAAAAGACACTTCAAATTATGGCATTAAAAGCAGGCTTCCCATCATCACTGCAATCTCCAGGAGTTTGCATTTTAAATGGAAATTTATCTTTGTGATTAATCAAGGTAATCCATAATTTTATCAAAAGGTAACCCCCTGATTAATTTGTGTCCATAGTGCTAGTAATCTTGATAGGGTGTGCTACCCCCCCCCCATTGTCCCCTGTTTAATATTGCAGATTTCAAGGACAGATGCTAAAATGTGAGAATGACCTTAGTTGGAATTTCCCTTCAGGGAGATGCAGGAGGGAGGAAGGTGACAAAGGTTTCCTGGAAGGCGGGAAATCAGGACAAAGGGTGTGCAACAAAAAGAAGGATCGGATGGCAATATCAGATGGAGATCAGATAGAGACAGAAATTCAATGGAGGAAAGATGGGAATAGGCCATCTTGTAAAGTAAAGATGTGAGCCATGTGAATTTGGCCGGGGCCAGGGGGCCTGCAGTCTTTGGCTGACCCAGGCTGGCAGCATGTGTGCTAAATGCAGTTAAGAAGTTTGCAGATTTGAACTCCATGTTGGAGTTTGTTTTGCTGAGTTTGACTGGTGTCTGGAAGAGGCTGTGCAAAAGTCAGGCCTGAAAAGAAAGTGAACTTTGCTGGTCTGGCACCACGGAGTTCCTGCTACCAGGTAGACAAGGAGAACACAGAGTGGAAGACAAGGAGGAGCAAGCCAAAGGAGCAGCCAAAGGAACATGTCTTCAAGCGTCTGGAGATGAACTCTGACTGGACATTGGTGAGATGATCAGGACTGAGAGACTGAGGATTTCTGAGCAATTTGGGAAAGGACTTTGGACAATGCTGAGAAAGGTTTTGAACAATGTTAAAGTAATCTGAGTCTTACATGTTTCTTTTGTAGTAATTAGAAAATCACTTTATTAGAAATAAGTTAGTCTGCACTGATAGTCTTTCTTTGGTTTGGAATTTTGGTTGAGAAGGCTGGGGATGGTGGAAAGAACCCTCAGAGTTTAAACTGTGTTTTTAAGTTTATTTCTTCTGCAGTTTTTGGAGCTGAAGGCAGAGAGCAGCTGGCTGGCTTTTGCATATCAACGGTAAAGGTGATCAGTGTAAATGCTAATGAGAGTGTGTAGCCTGCTTTGTAGAGAGAAGCAGGCAGATAGGTTAAAGTTAAAGTTAAAGTTAAAGTTAAAGTTAAAGTTAAAGGTAATTGCAAAGGAACTGCTTGTAGCCTGCTCTGGAGAGAGAAGCAGGCCTGTATGTGTTAAAGTCAAAGTTGAAAAGCATTTCTTTGGACACCCTGTTTCAATCTTACTGGTATATTGTGGAATATATATATATATATATATATATATTTATATATATACATATATAGATATATACACATTGTATTTACATATATGTGTAAATATATAAATATATAAATAAATATATAAAATATAAATATATTTACATAAAATTATATGTAAATACAATGTGTGTGTGCATATATATATATAGTATTTACATATATGTCTTTTTCTACCTCACCCACTAGAATTTTCTTATCATGGAGTGGAATTTTTTCTCTTCTTTTTTAAGTAAAGTGAGTTCCTAGGAAAGGACCTATCATAGTAGGTATTCACCATGTATTTGCTAATTAATGGACAAATTATGATATAGCTGAAAATGGGGTGAAGGAAAATGCCACCCAATTTCCTTTTAATATGTCTTGAAACAGCACTCAGATACAAAATCCTCTGAAATAGTCATCTCATCTGCTTACTAAAACGCTTGCATTTTCACAGTATATAGGACTAACATAAAACTATTCCAAGTATTCCATTCATTATGAAGTTATATTATAAACTATATAATAAAATTATTGCCCCAATTCTTGTTTCCAACTTCAAAGACTTCTCATTATAGGTTTTATATGCTTCAACTGTTTTCAAAACAAGTGGTAACAGGTTGACACTGGAGTAGCTTAAACAATCCTGAGGGGAAAAAACTCTTAATCTTAATTCATTCTTAATCTTAATTCATGTTTTATCCTAAAAAAACCTTCAGAATAGCATTAGGTCTACTTGAACTTTCTTAAACTGCTCCCTAAAAAAAAAAAAAAACAACCAAGATGGCAACCTTCTTATTTGTCTTCCTGTCATCCAAAGGAGTAAACTTTAACTGCTAAAGTTAACTTTGGTATTTGGTGACTTAGAATAAGGGCAGGTAGAATTTCCTCTCTAATTTCTGCTTCAACTTCTTTCATATGAATGCACAGCTTGTTAGAAGTACTAGGATGAACACCTCAGCACTTTTTTTTTGCCTTTTTCTTATGCTCTTATTCTATTTTTAACACCCCCCCACTTATGCACTTATTCAAAAGAAAAGTAGTGATTATATAAATGAAGGCAATGTTAGTTACAAACAAATCTTCAACTTTCAGTGAGAGCACAATAGAACTTCATTTTGGTATACATGAGAGTCCAGTGCTGTTTCTGACTGAAAGGCAGTTGTCTTCCATATTTTTATTTAGGGACCTATACTCGCTTCTATGTGTGGTTCCACTACTTGGAGACCTCTGCATTCAATTAAACAATAAAAAAAAAAAGAACTGGGCGCAATATGGTATTCAATTAACATGCATCCTTTCAACAGGTATTGCATGAAAAAGAAATAGTGATGTGACAGACCTGACAAAAAGGGGTTGGCTGAAACACAGCCTTTGACTTCTTACCTTTCCAACAAAAACTCTGCAAGAAGAAAGAAGGTTATGTATTTATTCTTTTAAATGTTTGTGTAGTTGACATGTCTTCTGGCACAGTGATATTGTGGGATTTTGCCTTATACTAGGGAGAGTAGATTGTTGGGTTACAGATGTGTATTTGTAAGTTCTTTGTCTCCTTTCATTATTGAGGATCTTTTGCTAGAATTATGCATTTTTAGGTTCCTTTCTCTATCTTATAAGCCCTTGGGACAGATTCTTTCCCTTTAGAAAGAGACTGCAATAGTTCTGATGCTTTACCTATGACAGAGTAAATAAGCAAAATTCACAACAATGGTGAATGGGATATTCATTTTAGTCTCAAACTCAAGCACATTCTACCATGGAGGCTTATCAAATATATAATGTTTTTCTAAATTTCTATTTTAGAACAAGAAAAATAGACACATAGACAAGATTGTCAGAAAGATGAATTACAGATGCATGAGATGCAGATTAACTCAAAACTTGTAGGACAAAAGAAGCAATACTCCTATTAAACCCCATAATTTTGTTAGGAGAAAATCAAATTTATCTTAAATAATTTATTTTAAAATAATGATTCTAGCTTGAACTAACTCAGATGTCTTAAAGGAATTAACAAAAAAAATGTAGATGTTAGAAAACAAAATTATTCCATTCCTAAACTTGTAAATAATTTGAATTTGTGAAATTTTAAGTATTTCCAGAAAAACCTAAAGGCTCAATTATAAAATGAATGTTCAATGGGAAAATAATTTTACTCATTTAAACTTGGATCCAGTCATTGTTCAGTGTCCGGTGGATTTTCTAATAGGCTTCTGTCCTGTTCTCCAAATTTGAAGAACCTGCCTCTCAAGAACATATTAACCTATGTGTCCACCATGTGTGTAACTTATTTTTCAGTCATGTTTCATTTTCAAAGTCAGTACTGGGTGGTTTTTTAAAGCCATTCTGGGTGGGAGTTCAAGGAGTATAAAGGCAAATCCCTTCAAGGAGGCACCAGGGTGGCCCGGCATCCAAGCGAGACAGAGACAGATTGCAGAAGGAACCAAGCAACCAGCATTTCCTGGTGATCTATTTAAATACAGCAGCAGCACTGGTACAACAAGCTTTAACTTTAGCTGTGGTGACACAGGGAATCAGCTTTAGCTCTCAGCAGGCTGGCACACAAGCTGCTTTCAACTGACAGAGAGAGAAGGCTTGCTCCAACCAAAATGTGAATGAAAGATTAGGTGTGTGTTAGAAAACATTTTAACTCTTCTCTATTCTGTAGAATAAATATTATAGTCATGGAAACAGAATCACAAGTAATATCTTTTTGCTGTTCCTTTTACTACTCTGTCACTGTGGTGCCATGCTTGAAATGATCATTCAGCATACTGTGTGTGTGTGTGTGTGTGTGTGTGTGTGTGTGTGTGTGTGTGTGTGTGTTTGGTCAGCTTTTATTCCTGAAAAGTCAATGTCTAAAAAAAATGGAATAAATAAATACCTGTGTATAACCCTGCTCTATTTTCCTGCTGACAGGAAAATCTTCAAATATAATGTTATCTCTACACATCAAATTGAATAGAACAGAGTAAAAGTAATTTACACATTTGTCAAAAAATTTAGTTTAAAAGATTTACTGATATTTGCTAGTTATTTGAACAGTAGAAGACTAGTGATGAAAGACTAAAAGGAGAGATGTGGGTTATTATGTATATCTCACTCTCTCATTTTATTGTAATTTATAAATTTCAGATAAGAAACCTGAACCAATTTAACACGACTAGTTAATTAACATCCACTAGTATTCATACCTAAAATATATAGTAGATTTGAAAACTAGGTACATTATTTAGAAATGAGGTATGCGACCCAAACTCTAAAATGCCTGTTTTTCCCTTATGTCAGTCATTTGGAAGGCTGGTAAAGAAAGGGCCATTACAAATTGCTGAATCTTTAATTATTGATGAGATTCTATGCCATCACTTTAGCAGATCTCTCTTCTAGTTGATAAACGCCTATGTAATATAATCCCGTGTCAAGTTAAATAAAGTTTCTCTTGATTTTCATAAATTGATCATTAAAAAAACTACTACTCAAAAATGAATAAATAAGGTACTCTAGATCACACATTCTAAGTTCAAAAGAACTCCCTCTTTATTATGTCAGTTATTTCTGCTCAGGGTTCACAGAAGGGTTCTGTTATGGCACTCTGACCCTGGGAAAGCTTGAGCATGTTGCCCTGAAGAGTAGGAGCCCACCATTTTCAGGCTTCATGATGACTGACATAAGGAAGAAGCATGGATTTTAGAGTTTGGCTCCCATATTCCCATCTTTGCAAAATTAGAGGTGTGACCATCTGTCCTCTCACTAAAGCAACAGTCTTTGATTTAAAAGTCTACATAGCAGACACACTCACAATATGGTGAAATAGGGTGACTGAAAGCAATCACTGTCCTGAAAAATATAGCTAAAAAAAAGAAAAAGGATCAATACAATAGCCAAGAAAAACTCAGGCTTTTGCAACAGGTCAGAAGAACATCTCCATGAAGAACAAAATTGAGAGAGCAAAGGTCCAAGGGTATCAGACCGCTCAGAGAACAGTAATTCCTATGGAGCCAGCAGCCATTAGCACACTGTTGGATAGGCACCTATAGTCAGCTGAAACCACAGCCATCATTATTATCAGCAGTAGCATCACCTTTGACCCCAACACCAGCTGACTTTATCTGGGGACACCTTGGCTCCTGGGGGAACTTGAGAGATGATTAATGTAGCACAGCAATCTATGCTCTGTTTATGCTGTGCTTATGGCTGTTTATAGTTCCTCTCAAGTTGGTCACCATATTGCCTATAACACACTACAGAGGAGGCACTCACAGCTAGCCGGAACCATGGCCCTCAGCAGCAGCAGCAGCTACATTGCCTCTGACCTCATTCCCAGCTAACACAAGCTGGGAACACCTTGATTGCTGGAAGAACTCAGGAGACTGAAATCTTGCAGCACTACTGCAGCTGCTTGCAACTCCTCTGGAGGAAACCAGCATATTGGTCATCAGCATACCATCAGAAAGGGCACCCACAGTCATGTGAGACCACACTGACTAAAACTGGAGACACTGGTTGCTGGGAGACTCAGGGGACTGAGACTCTAAGCCACCATTACTGGCGTTCACAGGTGAGAATCCCTTGCTGTGCTTACACTGGGTGTAAGAGAGGAAGTCCCCTACTCCCACACCCACTCCTTGAAGGGGGCCCAGAAAACTCAACTGAAAAAAGTGAAAGCTTACATGTAAAGAAGAATACTCCCTGCTGAGGATAGTCCCTCCCCCACAGGGATAAGGGCAAGTGAGTAAGCTCAGCTGAGATGTACATACTACTCAGGAGGGGAGGACCCCTCCACCCACATAGGAGAAAAAATACCCATTTTTCCACACACTCTTTTGTTTGATTTTTGGTTGCTTTTTTTGGTTTGTTTAAATCCTGTTTTTTCTGCATTTGGGGCGGGGGAGGGGGGGTTGTTGTTCTTTTGGTTTCTTTCTGCTCTGTTTTGTTTTCCCCTCTACCTATGTTTGCTATCATTTTCCCTTTTATTTATTTATTTTTTAACCTTACCTTTTTTCTGTCTTACTTTTTTCCTTCTTCCCTCTTCTTCTTGGTCCTTTGAACACTGTCCATTTCTGCATTTCCTCTTCTCCCCCCTACTCATTTCTTTCATTTTTTTTCTTTTTCTGCTTTCTTCCTTCTTTCTCTTTCCTTTCTCTAATTCCTCATCTCTCCTGGAGCCACAACCTCCAAAGAGAAAGAGCAGCCCATTAATGTCAGCAGCCCTACCCTGAGGGTTGCATCCTAGAGGAACTGAAAAACTGAACACAGAAGTTCATTCTATGAGCCAGCAGGCACCTCACAGGAGAACAACCCCCACCTTGTGTTTATCAAGGCACCTACCACACAAGAACCTAGACTACCCCTGACTGAGCCTGAGACTCCTCTCCTCAAGTCAGGATTAGACAGGAGATCCTGGGGCAAATCATAGCTCATATCAGCACTTGCCAGGGTGAAAGAGTACCCAGGCACTGGGCAGACTGTCATTGAGAAAACCATGGCAATGTCCATCTCCAAGTCTAGTAGACCAAAACAACTGGATAGTAGTGACCAAAGCCTGCTGGCCACCAGAAAGGGTCTGTTATTGGAAGAGGGGGGCAGACTCATATTAAAAACCATTTTTCCCTCTTTTCCTAAACCAGGTAAAAAAAAACCTTGATATTAATCTGATACAAAAAGGGCAAAAGTCCTTATTAACCCTTAAGTTGCCACACACTAGTTACTTTTGTCATTCAAATATTTGTTGCTTATCCATCTCAAAGCCTCTTCCAGACTTAAGAAAAAAAAAATTAAATCTACCTCTTTAAGGGTCTGTTACTGCTTGCAGCTCTTGCTATGTAATACTGAGGTGAAAAGAAAAATACTTTTTGCCTTGACTTAAACACATACAGGCCTGCTTCTCTCTCTAGGAAGCAGGCTACAAACTGTTCATTAGTATTTTCACTGTTCACCTTTACCATTGCTATTCAAAAGCCAGCCAGCTGCTCTCTTTCCCTCTTTCAGACATAAAAAGAAAAACTTAGAAACACAGTTTAAACTTTAGACTATTTTGCCTCAATTTACCCTCTTCTAAACTCATGGGTTCTTTCCACCATCCCCAGCCTTCTCAACCAAAATTCCAAGTCAAAGCAAGACTATCAGTGTAGACTAATGTATTTTAACAAAGTGATTGCCTAGTTACTACAAAAGAAACATGTAAGTAAAACTCAGATTACTTTAACATTGTCCAAAACCTTTCTCACCAATGTCCAGTCAGTCAGAGTTCATCTCCAAATGGTGAAAGACATCTTCCTTTGACTGCTTATTTGATGTCCTCTACCTTGTCTTCCATGCTGTCTCCTTGTCCTCCAGGTAGTTAAAAGAAAATTCATGGTACTGGACCCACCAAAGTTCACTTTCTTCTCAGGCCTAATTTTTGCACGGCCTCTTCCAGACACAAGTTAAACTCAGCAAAACACACTCCAACATGGAGTTCAAGTCTGCAAACTTCTTAACCACCTTTAGCACACATGAAGCTAGCCCAGGCCAGCCAGAGGCGGCCCCAGGCCTTGGCCACACATGGCCAAGCTCACATGGTTCACATCTCCATCTTACAAAAATGACCCAAAGTCAAACCTGAATCTCCATCTTCATTCCCGTCTTCCTCTTTTCCTCTCTTTCTCCCTTTGTTTCAAACCTATTTATATATTGTCCCCGTCCCTGTCATCGTCATCGTGGTGTCATCCCGTAGTCCGTGTCGTTTGTGCATCCCCCCCTTCCAGGAACAGCTCCTAAATCATTACATCACAAAGAAAAAAAAACTGTTTCTTCTTCTTCCCCCCTGCATCTCCCTGAAGGGAAATTCCAACTAAGGCCATTCTCACATTTTAGCATACCTTTCTTGAAATCTGCAATCTTAAACAGGAGAGACAGTGACACCCAGGAGGAGTGTTGCCCCCTAACAATTTCAAAGCCAGACCTAACTCTTAAAGTGTTCAAACTATTTATTACTAAGCAAGAAAATTATTACCTAAATATGTACTACAAGATAAACATGAAAAACTAAAACAGTTCTTACTTCCTGGTCATGTCACTACAATGTTCAATTAATCTGCATTCAGCAGCATGTGTTCCAAACACAGAGTATCTTTCTTTTCCTCCTTTGGCATGTTTCAGCTTTTTCCAAACATGAAATCCATGTGTATTGTCTTCTTTTACTCCTTTGGTGTTTTCTCCTTAGGCCTCACTCACAGCTTCTCTGAAAGCATCTGAGTCAAACCAGACATTACAAACTCCAACACAAAGTTCAAATCTCTAAACTCTTTAGACTCCTTCAGCATATACACTCAGCTTATACATGCAAAAGTCTTGAGTTCCCCAGCTTAAATGCAAGGCCCACGGTCCAGGTTGCCTCAACCATATGACTGGGCTCATATCCTCCTCCAAAAATGTCTGAATCCTTTCTCCATCTTCTAAGGCCTTTTTATATTCTTTTTGCCTTGTTTCCCAGCTCCTTCTTAGAGATAGTTTTGTCAATCAGCTCACTTCACAAAAACTTTGTTTTCCTTTCTCCTGTCCCCTTCTATCCTTATGAAAGGAAACTATAAATGCTAATGAAGGCTCACACCACACCTTGGAATTTCCTTATTGAAATTTGCAATTCTAAAGCAACAAAGAAGAAACTCCTTTTTTCTAACTGTTATCAATGCATGGCATCAGCTGTGTTAATGACAGTTACCCTACAATAGGACCAGTTGACAAAAGCTGAGAAGACAGTGGCAGGATCCTGTACTGCTACCTCTGCACACCAATCATAACAGTGTAGCTACTAGACAAATACATCCATGACTTGGCAAGATCTCCAAGAGATCATGCCCACCAGCATCAGTGGTACAGGTGCATCATGGCAAAACAAACCCAATGGTAAACAATGGGATGAAAGAAAAACATAAATGATCAAATGAATGTTTCAGGAAACATTCTTTCTTTCACAGAAAGAAAGTCAGCCCACTGAAATCAACAGCATGGACATGGAAAGCTATTTAGACTTAGCTGAGAAAGAATTCAGAGCCACCACAAGGAAAACACTGAAAGATTTAACAGAAAAGGCAGAGACAGAAATGCAAACCATGAAAGATTTCAGAGAACAGGTGGAGAAGGAAATGTAAACACAGAATGATATGCAGAATACAAAATGAAAATAAATTTTAAAATAAAACATGGAAGAAATCCATGTTTTAAAACAAAACATGGAAGAAAATCCATGAAGAAAGAAGAAGTGGAAGAACATGTCAGTACTCTCAAAGACTCTGAGATATAAATAATTCAAAAAGGAAAGGAGGGAAAGGTAAAAAGAAAGAAGCCTGCAAAAATACCCCCAAGAACTATCTGACAATATAAGGAAAGAAATCATGGGAATTCCAGAAGTATAGGTGGAAGATAAAGGGACTGAGAAACTATTCAAGGAAATAATTGATGAAAACTTCCTAAATGTGAAGCAAGGAAAGAAAATATTAAGCTAGAAGAACACAAAAATACCATGAGAACAAAATTACTGCCAGATACATAATAGTAAAACTCTTTAAAAAAATCCAAGAAAAAGAGAACATAATAAAGTTGACAAGAGGCAAGAAACAGACAATCTATAAAGAAACTGTATTAGGCTCACATCAGACTTCTCAGAAGAAACTCTTTGAACAGAGCAACATATTCAACAAATGCCGAGAACAAAAAATGCTAGTCAGGCATATTATCTTGCAAAGCTTTCATTCACCTACAAGAAGAAAATATGGACTTTGTCAGGCATAAAAAATCTTCAAAAATTCACTTCTACTAGCCCCCCCAGCAAAAAATATTACAAGAAGCTTTGAAATTTAAACCAACAAAAGAATGAACAAGGAGAATTTAACAAGGTAATGAGTAGAACAACAAAAAGATAAACAAAATGACAAACAAAAACTTCCACATATCAGTTATCACCCTAAATGTTAATGAACTAAACACACCAATAAATAGACATAGAGTAACACAATGGATTAAAAAACAGAACCCATTCTGCTGTCTCCAATAAATACATCTAACTGCTAAAGATAAACACAGATTGAAAGTAAAGGGTTGGAAAACAATTCTGCAAGGAAGGCAGGTACATTCATTCTTATATCTGACAAAACAGACTTCAAACTGAAAAAGGTGACAAGAGACATAGATGGCCACTATAGAGTGATCAAGGGGTCAATATACAAGGAAGACACAACATCAATATATATGCACCAAAATAAGCACCAAAATACATCAGTCAATTGCTATTCTTTGAAAAAAGAGAAAATACATATGTAGCAGGAGACTTCACTCCCTATTCCCAACAAGAAATAGATCCACAAAACAAATTATAAACAGGGACATAGTAACTCTAAATGAACACCTATACCATATGGACTATATCAAGCTATAAAGTTTTGGTAGAGACAAAATTGAAAACAGACACCCAACCAAATGGGAAAAAACATTTGCACTCCACTCAACTGATAAGGTTCCGCTATCAAAGTTTCGCAAAGAACTCACAAAATTTAAGAAAAGTGAAACAAAAAGTCAAAAAAAGGGAGAAGAGCTTACAAGACACTTTTCCAAAGAGGAAATACAAATAGCCAATAGGCATATGAAAAAATGCTCAGCATGAGGGAAATGAAAATCAAACCCACAATGAGATTCCATCTCACACCATTAAGAATGGTCCATATTTTAAAAACAGGCAACAACAAATGGATGTGGAAACGAACACTTTTACACTATTTGTGGAAAAGCAAACTAGTCCAGCCACTTTGGAAAACTGCATGAAAGACCCTCAAACTGAAAATGGAACTACCATTTGATCCAGCTATCCCACTTCTGAGAATATACCCAAAGGACACCAAAACAGGAATTCAAAAGGACACCTGTACTCAGATGTTTATCACAGAACTATTTATAATAGCCAGGATATGGGAACTACCCAAATACCCCTAAATAGATGAATGGATCAGAAAGTTGTGGTATATTTATATAATGGAACATTTGATCAATTAAAAATGACAAATTGATGCACTTGTGATAATATAGAAGGATCTAGAAGTAATCATTTTAGCAGTAATACACCATAAAGAAAAAGAGAAAAACTGGATGGCTTCACCTATATGTGGGATATAAGAAAACAAAGAATATGTAATTTAAGATTAAATGTCTGCAGAAATGAAGCAAAGAGCAAGAAAGGGGGAGGTACATAAAATTGGGGGAGGGATAGGCACAAGAGATTAAGATGATGATGGCTCATGGATGACAAGGTGGTAGGAGAACCCCGGGGTATACAACAATGTAAAATACGTGTATGTGAAATCAATTGGAAAATAAATAAATAAAAGTAAATATAAAATAAAAGACTACATAGCATCTAAACTAATAAAACACCTGAAATTGCTGGTGTTTCATCTCAGAAGCAGGAGAAAGATCATATCCAGAGTTTTATTCATACCTGATTTAGATGATGTAAAAGATGGTATTTGGACCTTTGTTAGTTGTTCATGAGTAGGTGAGATTTAAGACTTAGGAACAGATGCTAGATGAATCGGGGACTTGGGGAATATTGGATCAGGCAAATGCATTTTATGCAATGCAAGGGCATGAATTCCAATGGATGAGGATAGACTGAGTAGGCTTAAACAGTGTTAAAAACTTCAGTGTCTACTTGGAACCTCAGCTTGAGACCATTTTGGGGAATAATGTTTTTGAAGTTACAGTTAGTTGACATAATAGATCCATAGGTAGACACCAAACCCAGTGCTGCTGGTTCCTTATAAGAAAGAGATACAGAAATTCATCAGGAAGAATGTAACATGAAAATAATGGAAACAGTTGTAATGCCACAGTTATAATGCAAGCAATACCAAGGAAGCTGGCAATAGCTAGAAGCAAACAATAAAAAAAAGAACTCTCATCTAAACTTCCTTATTAATTCATTGTCTGGCTTCTAGCCACTGAAACTACAAGAACACAAATTATTATTTTTATAAAAAGTATGAGGGATATCTGTATTAAATAATGCTATTACATTTTCAACTTGAATATCAAAAGGTATAAAAGAATACATAAAGCAGCTCTACTTTTGGTATAAAAATATGAAAGGAAGTACATCACACATATGCACACAGAATTAATAAATGATTACCTAGAGAGAACTAATAAAAATTAGTTGAAAAGACTATAGACAGGAGGAAGGCTTCAGTGGTTATATCCTTTGATATTGTTTTACTTGTTTGAGCCATCTAAGTCACTTTTCATAAAAAGTGACAATATTTGCAACATATCTAGGAAGCGTTATTAATTTTCTTCGAGTGACAATGTTTTATTCTAAATAGATATATACATTTTCTTTTTTTAGGAATCCAATATCACAATGCATAAAATTTACCTTTAAGTAGCTATCTAAAAATATATATGCATATACACATATCGCCATCGAAAGGGAGGATTGTGTTATCTATTATAATAATGGATATAGATTATCACGGAAAATGAAACCTAAGGAAATAAAAGAAAATGCCCCTATCCAAAATGTTGTGCTCAAACCATCTTTTTTACCAGTTCTGTCTATACTCTAAGTCAGAGGAAGGGTGAGAGCCCACAGAGTGCCTTTTCTATACTTCTCGGAAAACTGCTTTGCAACAGGTCTCTGCCAATAGACCAATTTAGAAAGAAAATAGAGGGCAAGGCAGAGGATAGTTAGGGTTTTTGTATCTCCTCTGGTTGAGTGGTTACTTCCACAAGATCTGAGTCTCCTCTGTGGACCCAGCCTCCATAATATAAATCATTGCCATCTCTGTTCCTACTCCTCCCTCCACCCCTCTAGCATAGGGACCAGTGAGTCTCCAAATGCTCCTAATTCCAAGTTTCCTTCTCATCCTCTGCTGGCAAATCAACTCTTCCAATTCACGTTTAAATGATCCATTTTTAAATTCCTCATGTTTCAAATACAAAGAATCATTAATTTTTATTTGAACTCTAGCTGATTGAACATGTGAGAGAGAAATCAGAAGTAAAAAGAAAATGTCTGCACCCAACTCTGTGAAGAAACACACAATAAAAGAAGAATTGCAAATATGTTAATGAAGAACTTACCAGCATGTAAAGTTCTTTTCTACCATTAACCTACTGTTTCCTAATTTTGAGTTTGACTGTTACTAAATCTCATAAACCATCCAATACCAAAAGCATAATGGCTAAGTACATACATTTTAGTGCTAAAAAACTTGAGCTCAATCTCAATTTTAACTCAGCTCTGTCACTAGGCAACTAATTAACTTCCTGTATCTCAATTTCCTCATATGCAAATAGAGGCAGCAATAGTATCTACCTTATAGGGAGTTAAAAGATGCACAAAGTAAGCATTCATTAAATGTTCTTTTATGTTAGCTCATTGCTTTCGAATACAGGAACTCCCAAATAATATCTTATTAACGTCACTTCATTATAACATTGGTGAGAAAAAAATTCCCAACCAACAGTGAATGAAACAGTGTAATATATAGAGCTGCTTTTTTATATCTCACTTAAACCAGCAGTTTCTTAGAAAATAACTAAGAATTTTAAGTGAGGACTTAACAGTATTTTTCATTCTTATACTTCATTCCACCCAGATCTCTAATTAAAGTAAGAAAAATTGAATTTTGTTATCACAATTTTGCAGATGAAAATTGAATCAGAAAAGGTTATCAGTAAGGGAGATATAACCAAGATTAAAACTTAAGTCTTTTGACAGCTAGTTCTGTTTTTTAGTGTGAGGTCATTAATGAAACATTCTTAGGATTCTACCCTGCATACCTTTGACATAGGTCCCACATTTCTATAATAAATATGAGATGTAATAGGTAAAGGAAAGTTAAGAGTCAATCATCAGAGCTACTCCCTTTGGTCATCTTACTATGCCAGATATTTTATCATTTTTATGTACAAGAAAAAAGTTCATATCTACAATATCAAGAAAAGAAAATATTAGAGTAACTTTTGCCCCTCTCTGGAAACTTTCCAGGAGGACCTACTTTTTTATTTCCTTTATTTTCCCTATCTGATTCTTAAAAGAAATTTGCCTCTTAGAACTTACTTACAGAAAAAAAAAGAAAAAGAAAAAGAAAGAAATGAATACATTGGAAGAAGTAATCAGTTATAAAATCAACAAAGCAGATAACAAAGAATTAAAATATGGCTACTCTAAAGTTTAAAACCACATCATTACCCTGAATAAAAAAAATCCATAAGGAAGATTGACAGCTCGTAATGCTGAAGTATATTGGCAGTACTATAAGAAAATTGTAGGCGAAGATAAATCATTAGCTATATTACCTAAAGATAAGTGAGTGGTAATGAGTAATTTTATTCATCATTGTTTCCAAGGTAACTATGTTAGCTTTTCTCACAGTTAATATCTTGATTATTTTATACATGTAATGAACACAATGACTCATTGCACAAACCATCTATGTGCTTAATAGCAGAATCCTAATTTTAGTAAAACTCTGAATGATAGTGATTTTGGCCTCTTACTATTATTTCTGATGTTAAAAATAAACCACTGGACCCATATTTATCAATTGGGTGGCCAGATAATATTCAGTCTTTTTTTTTAATTTATCAAAATCAAAAATATAATCAATTAAAAGGGAAAAAGAAAAATATTTTAGCTTTGCTAGCCTTTTCATATATTTTTCTTGTGTAGCTTTCATCATAAAATACAGGAATAAAAGTGTGTATATATAAAAGCAAAGGCTTATTTTGAAAGTTATGAAATGCTACCTATGAAAATAACATTTCTTTCTTATATTTGCCTCAAATGTACCCCCAAATATATAAAATAAAAGCTTATTGAACTTTTAAGACACAGAATATCTGAAATATTCTAAGAGTTCATTTTCATGATGTGGAATATTTAATTCAGCTATTGAAGATTTTCAGTGTGTGCATAGCTCTTTAATGAATGGAAAAGTGTAGCATGTATTATCGAAAAGTAATTACATAATGAAATTGATCCTCATTAGGTAAAATAGTTATTAAAGTCAACTTGATGATGGGAATACATACATGAATGAGTAAAACTTAGAAACACTCTATACACTAGCAGTAATAGAGAACTAATGAATAGGACATAGCACATGTGTGTATAAATAAGAAAAAAATTTTCTCTATATTTCAAGTGATTTTTGGAAATTTTCAGTAAGTTGGCCAACATGATAAATTTCTTCAAATAAAAAAATTTGTAAGTCGCTCATAAACTATAAAAACATCATGGAAATTTCTCTTATTAGTAAGTATTCCAATGAAAAGAAGTGACAATTCATGTGGATATAAATGTAGATGAAAACCCTGAGTCATAGGCATACAGAAATGATCAGTCAAAATTGAATGATTCAAAAAGCAAAAACATTGTACTTTAATAAAACGGAATTCACCATCCAAATTAAATTTGTGATTCCTAAGAAGTGATTCTTGGAAATATATTCAGACCTTTTTATTTTGTTGATATATAAATTATACATCTTTATCTCTATAGCTAGCTAGTTTGATGTTGTTTGTATTGATATGTCATATGTTTCAAGTAATAAAGTAATAATCTAAGTATCTCATTTTGTCACATGTGTTTAATAATTTTAAATGTCATATTAATCATTTTCACATCCTGGTTAACTTATTGGGCTAAGTACACACAAAAAAAGATAATCATACAACTATGTGTTCCCAGTCTTCTTCTAACCTACCATCCTCTAATAAAAATTCCATACCCCAGGTAGATAACTTAACAAAACAGAGTGAATAAAATATGTTTTTTTATAATTAAAAACTGAATAATTCCACATCTGACTAAAATGGAGTATCAGGGATAATATTTACCTTCTACCTGAAACATAAAAAAGAAAGATTTTTTTTAAGTATTTTTAAGATATTGAACATCAAACAATGAAGATCAATGATCCCTGATAGATGGGCATCATACACTCATTCCATTTCATAAAACCTATTGAGATGTTCAACTATGGTATGGGGTGGAAAATTTAAACAGAGAATCCTCAAACTCCCAAATGAGGACAGAGCTGGATTATACAATGTGTAAGGTATCTAGATTTAAAAAGAGGATTAATGAGGAAGAAAAAAGCATATGAAGATTACTCATGGGTTTGAAGAGGTCCACAATTTAGAATCCTATCGGTGCCCATGATGGAAAAAACAATAAAGCTAAAGAAAGAAATGAAATTATTAATAGGAAAAAAACCTCACAGCTCACACAGGTTCTGAAAAGCTTCTGCACTCACCAGTCAAAGTGGAAAACCTTACGTATTTTGGGGCATTCAAGTTTAGGAAGACCACAGGAAGTTCTTCCCAGTACTGGAGAAAATTAACCCTAGACATCAAAATTATCTGATCTAAAAAAATATTAAAAGAATTCTTCAGTAGGAAGGAAAATACTAGAGAGAAATATGATGTATACAAAATGAAGAATGAAAATGGTAATTACAAACACAAAATAAAAGATTTAATATCTTAGGTTTTGAAACATAGTTTTGTTAAAAAGGTAGCACTGTATGTTTTATTATACATGTAGAAGTAAAATATACAGCATTAATAAAAAACTAATATTGTTAAAATATATTATTGTGAGAGTCTTACACCAGTCAAGAAGTGTTATATTATTACTTGACTGAGGGTGTGATAACTTAATGGTAATTACTATAAACTTAAAGGAACACTTAATATATAAGTCAACAGGGAGGGCTATATGTTAGAGATGAAATTACAAAACACAATTTTCTCATGAAAATGAGAGAAGAATAAACAATAGTGGGGGAAAAGGTGGGTGAGATCAAAATAAAGAGAAAGTAAGTTTAAGTCAAATTATATTTCTAAATGTATTACATACAAATAGCCTAGTTTATAATGTTGATGGACCTTCACCCATCAGTAAAAAGCTGGAATAGAACAAACATTAGAATATCCTCAAGTAAGGGATTCATCTTGACAAATTGCCTCTCAAATTTTTCTTTTTTCCTACTTTTATACTCAAATTGAAACATTAACTATGTTTGAATATAATGTCTGAAAGACTTTGAACTGTATCTCCTCATTCTTAGGTCTTCAGGTTCAAAATGGGCTATACCGTTGGGCTTTTCCTATATATATATAATTTCACACCTTTTTATCACCCAGGGATCTCCCACCACCTTCCCTCCCTGATCACTCTCTCCCATCACCCCCCCTCCCCAGTTGTGTACTTTAGTTTGGTTGTTAGCTTATTTTGACTTTTCCTCCTGGCATTTTGCTTGTTTTTCCTATATCCCATATATGAGTGAGACCATTTGGTTTCTGTCTTTTTCTTTCTGACTTGTTTCTGCTTGTGTGATTTTTTTCTAGGTACATCCACATTACCATACATTCATGAAATTTGTCATTTTTAAATGATAAGTAATATTTCATTGTGTATATATACCACTTCTTTTTCATCCATTCATCTGTCTGGGGACATTTGGGTTGTTTACATGTCCTTGCAATTATAAATAGTGCTGCAGAAAACGTCCAAGTACAGGTGTCCCTTTGTATAAGCATTGAGGTCTCCTTTGGGTAGATTCCCAGAACAATTGCTGGGTCAAATGGTAGTTCCATTTTCATTAGTTTGAGGGTCCTCCACACAGCTCTCCTAGATTTCTGACTCGATGTTTTACATTGCAGATCCTGAGATTAATGGCCTCCTTAATTATATGCACAATTAGACAATAAATGAAAAACAAACAGATACACATATATATATAGTTAAATTATCATAAGATCGAATACAGTAACTCTTACTCTTTGAGAAAATAAAATTAACAAGTATTAACCCAATTGAAAAGATAAATGTAAAATGATAAAAATTACAAATTTCAGGATTTAGAGTAGTTAAATCATAACAGGTACTACAAAAAAATTAAAGACAATAAGAAAATTGTGCTACTTCATTGCAATGTACCTGACAATATATGAAATTGAAAGATTCTTTGAAAAACAAAATGGTAAAAATGTACTCAAGAGAAAATAATAGAATAACTTAAAGCTAGTAAAAATTTTAATTAGACTTATAATTTAAAACCCATAAAATGTAACATTTATTACAGTTGATGCTTGTTTCTAAATGAAATGTATGTAATAATTTAAAAAATGGATTATATCAAATGATTTAGAAAGTTTTCAGAATAAAAGCTGAATATATAAAAAAGCAGTATTTCCATGCACTAACATAATTTTAAAAATGGGTATTAGTGCTAAATAGGCATTTCTCCAACAAAGACATAGAGACTGCCAACTGTAAAGAAAGATTATCATCATTTTATCATTTTATCACCAGGGAAATTCAAATCAAAACCACAATTTGTTATTATCCCATAATTGTAAGGATGTCCCATGTCAAAAAGACCATAAGAAACAAGGGTTGGTGAGGTTGTGGAGAAAAAGGAATTCTCACACATTAGTGAGAATGTAAACTAGTTCTGTCTACATTCAAAAATGGTATGAAGAGTTCTCAAAATGTTAAAAATAGATCGATACTTTCATCCATTCCTAGGTATCATCACAGAGATTGCAGAAATACTAATCCAGGGACTAAGCAATATTTACAATAAGCAAATTATGGAAACAACCTAGCACCCAAAGACAAATGAGTATACTGACCAGGTGTGGTCTCTACACAATATACTACTCAACTTTTGAAAAAGATACTCATATCTTTTGCAATGACCTGTGTGGATCTGGAATGATTATACTAAACAAAATAAATCAGGCAAAAAAAAAATCTGATGATATCACTTACATGTAAAATATTTGATAAAACCAAACCAATAAAAAATTCTAGAAATCTGACTACAGAATTAGGGGTACTAAAGGGAAAAAAGAAGCAGGGAGTACAGAGTAAGGAAGAGGCACAGTAGACCATGGTCGAGAACTATGGGTGCCTTGGTGGTAGCTGAAGTATGGTGACATACACCTGAAAGGTATGATCCTGTAATCCTAAATTATATTTAGTGCTGTAAACTACTATAAAAATAAATAAAGAAAATCACAATGAGAAACACAACTGTTAGAGTGGATAAAATTAGAAACGTTTACCTTACTAAACGTCAGTATAAAACTATTGGAATGCTCATGTGGGAGTGTTAAAGGTTACAACTGCTTTAGAAAAGTGTTTGGCACATAGTCAAAAAGTTAAGCATATGCCTATCATATGATCTATTCATTCCATTTCTATGTATTTACTCAAGTCAAATTAAAACATGCACATGTTCATAAAGACTTGTACAAGAATATTTATCAAGTCATTATTTTATATTATCCCAAACTGGAAACAACTTATATATCCAACTGTATAAATATAAATGAATAAAAATATATCTATAAAAAGATTACTATTCAGAAATTTAAAAGATTTAATCTATAGGTACATGCAATAATATGGGCATATCAAAAATAAATATACAGAACAAAAATCCTTACAAAAGATGATATATAATGTATTATTCCACTTATATGCAATTACAGTAAATGTAACTTATCTATTATGAAAGGAGATGAAGTGTTGTCTAGGCATAGGGATCAAGGCAGGAAATTGTAGATGCAGGAGATTTCAAATGGATATAATAGAACTTTTAAAAGTAATGCACATATTTATCATTGTGATTGAGGTGGTGATTTTACTGGTGTACCATATATTAAGTTCTATGAAATAATGCTCTTTAAATATGGACTGTTCATATCTTGCCAACTAGACTACAATAAACAAAAAGAAATTTAAATTTAAACCTGAAGAACATATTGATTTTGTAATTAAAGATATATATATTATCAGGGATACTTGGTGCAAGAGCTGTTTGGATTTTAATCAAGTACAATGTTTGATACAGTATTCAGAAGATACCAGTTTGAAGATACTTACTTTGAAAGACACTATTCAAAGAAAAGAGAAGTGTGAAGAATTATATGAGAGACTATTCAGTCACTAAAGAAAGCAGCATGACAGAAAAGATGCCAATATTTTGGTGTAAATATGGTCTAAATAACCTTGGTTTCTTAATTTTTTTTTTTTTTTTTTTTTTTGTCTCTTGAACCTCTTAGGGTAAACTTTATCACTTGAAGCCAAACTAGTCATAAGTGGGACAGTTTTTTTTTTCTCCATCAATTTATTTTTTCAAGATTATAACAAAATAACAGAGAAAGAAAAGGACTTGGTGTTGTCATAGATAAATGGGTAGTTGGACTGGTAGATGGTATTGCTGGACTGGTAGATAAGATGGTCTTGACTGCCTTGTTCAAGATTTTATTGAGTAATTCCTTCCCTTAAGTTTCTTGTGACAGACTCTTAAGTAAAAAAAATGATTTATATTGAAGATTATCCTACCAAGGGGACACAAGGTATGAGAACAGAGGAATGAGACAAGGATGGGAATGTTGTGTCATCAAGTCATTAATCTCTGTCTCAGTGAATTTTACTAGTTTCAGGGAACTCCAGGTCTCAGCATTAAACTTTCCCCTCTGACTTATCCCAATGCAGGGATAAGAGAACTTGAGAATTTCTGGATCAACACCCACTGGTGATTGGTTGAGAATTAATATGGAACATTGATTTTTTTTAACACTCCTTTATTATGAACATGTGCATAATGACCTCTGGCTTCAAGAGAAAATTCTCACACAATCAAAAAAAGGGCTATAACAGTCTACCATCATAAGGCCCATGTTAATAATCAGTACAAATATCATTTGCTATGTCCTCACAAGGCAAACCAGGCAAAACAGTACTGCTTACAGAATTTTTCTTAAAGAAGAGATGTCCCCTCCATAACTGCTCACTAACATATTCCACTGAACATATTTAGCTCTGTGTAGTTTGTGGTTAGACATAACTTTTCCTCACTAGAAAACCTTCACCTGCTTCTCCCATCTTTTTCTACATGGTTCCACTTTGTATATATAACACACTGAACTACTTGTAGTTTCCCAATTATACCATAAATTTTCATAAAAATTTGACTTTAAATAGGCTACTTTCATCAACTAGAACCACCTTTCTTCTATAGTGATCTTTTGTGTTTCAATAAGCAGCATACATGTTGACATCTCCATGCAACTTTTACCTGAATACATCAACTTTTTGCCAGCTCTCTTCCTTGAGTATCTGTGCATGTTCCTTACATAACACTTACTTTGTAGTATTATTCATTGGATTCATTACACTGCATCATGAAATTCTATCAGGGCAAGAAGTATTATGTTCATTTACTAGTTCCATGTTTTGCACAACACTGCAAATATTACAAATGTCCGAAAATTTCATTGGATTGGTTGTGACCCAAGTAATAGGAAATTACTCTGATGAATTAGTAAAATAAATAAAAATATATTTATTTTCATGGATTTTAAAGATAGTCAACTAGTGTTATGAATATTGGTATCCAAGGAAACCAAAATATATAGCAAATGTTAAACATAAAGTTCACTAAAAGCAGCATATTAGAGAATTACATATATATGCACCTAAATAACATGACTCAACTTCTATATTTGATAAAAATATATATTATAAATATTGTGTAAATACTAGAAGTACTCTAAAAGTTGTATATATATAAACTGTCAAAACTGGCAATTCCTACAATATAGAATTATGAAACATGTTTACAACTCTTTTATTTTTTCTCAGTAAAAGATTAGATTATGTGAAAAACAGCAATTTTTTTCTTCATCAAAATATATATAAACAGTAGTGTGACAGCCCAATTCAATTCCTATTAAGTTAGATCATGTTAGAAGCTTGACTTTCACCTAATAGTATTTGTTTATGAAATAAAGATGTGGTGAAAAACAAACAAGATACCCATAAGTATCACCTTAAAGCAATTTATATTTTAACCTGACACAGAGAAGACTTGGGTGGGTAGCATAAGCTGTCTTCAAATATGTAAAAAGTTACCTTATAAAAGTCCTATTCAATATGTCCTGATCTTGGGTTTTTACTGTTTTGTACATGAAATTTTCAGAAAGAAATTTAGATTTGTATAAAAATTTATATTTGCATAAAAATTTAGATGACATAAAAAGGAACCTTTTATATGATCCTAATTCTACAAAGATTAAAAGAACCTATTCTATGCTTTCCTCATTTTTGCATTCTCTTATTTATTCAAGCACAGTATGAAGATTACTATTAGAAAGCTTGTGCTGAAATTCACCATCCATTCTAAAAGGAGAAATACAATTTCCTCTTGGTTCCCTTCCAGCACTGAATTAAGATACTGTGAGGCAAGATGTTTCTGGAAGCATTTTAAATATTGAGACATAGAAAATGTTTCTTTCAAATGTGATTCATTTTATTAAATTTTAAATTATACAACAAAAAGCAAATGAAAGGACATCTGTAGATCTATGTAGATAGTTGCGTCACAAATTTTTCAATAAATTCATTGATTATTAAGTTCAAAGTTGAAGTTTATTGAGGTCCATCTATTGTAAAGAATTTACATGAGGAAAAAAGAATGGTTTAAATAATTTATAGACTGATAGGTGAGATAAAAATCTTATCATGATAAAATGACATGTAAGTCAGTCGATAGAGATATAAACTCAACTCAGAGTAGAGAATGAATTTGACAAGGATTTCTAGAAGAAAGTTATGCAAGTAAGTAAAAGACATGAAAACATAAAAAAGCTTAGATTGGAGGATATTAAATAAATGAGTACTGTGAAAGCTTAGAATCAAATGTTTAGCACACAAGGTTAAAGTTGAAAAAAAAAACATTGAACACTTTGAGAACCAGTCTAAGAATCAGAGCTTATTTTAATACAACTGGGAGCCATTTGAGAAAGAACTTTAATCAAGGAAATAATATCAGGCTTGCAATTTAGAAACAATCACTTGTCAGCTAAATAAAGACAAGATAATGTGAATTTAGATAAGAAAACCATAATATAACTGACTTTCCAATAGTGGACAAAAGAATGGAACATAAAGAAAAAAGGAAGGAAGCAATGAAAAGATATATTCAACATGACTTTTTAACTAGATGTTGTTTTATTTTTTATTTATTTTTTTATTATAAAATGTATTCCAGTTGACAAGTTAGGCCATAGACATGTACATAAAAATTCCATAAAAGGGATCAGTATGTGGGGGGGGTGAGGAGGGTGGAGATGGAAGGGAGTGGTCAGGGAGGGAAGGTGGTGGGTGGCTCCCAGGGAATACAAAGACGTGAAACACATATATAAAAAAATAAATAAATTAAGAAAAAAAAAAGGAATCAGTAAAATTTCTATGCCGGGGAGAAGCAGCTCTTCTGACTGCCTCAAACTATGCAGATGGCTCCCTTTTTCTTTCTCCATTCCCTAATAACTTTGTCCTTTTTTCTTCTTTCTTTTTTAATTTGATTTAAATTTAAAAAAATTTGCATATATATGTGTATGTATATTTATATTACACTATTCCATTATTATGTCTCCTGGGGCTTTCCCACTTCACTAACACTTGTTAACTATCCTGATCTTTTCTGCTCTTCACCTGCCCTGCCTTCTTCCCCCTCCTCTCTCGCTCCATGGTTCAGTTCCATTGGTTGTTTTTATTCTTTTTCATTTGTTTGTTTTTTTTTCTATATTCATCATATAAGTGAGACCATCCTGTACTTCTTTTTCTTTTTGACTTATTTCTGCTAATATGAGTCTTTCAAGTTCCATTCATGTTGCTGCGAATGGCATGTGTTTGTTCTCCTTGATTGATGCGTAACATTCCATTGTGTATATGTACCACATTTTTTTAGCCAATCATCTGTTTGGGGGCATTTGGTTTTTTTCCAAATCTTGGCAATTGTAAACAGAGCTGCAATGAACATGCATATATGGGTGTCCTTTTGAATTAATGTTTTCATGTCCTCTGGGTAGATTCCTAGTAGTGGGATTGCTGGGTCAAATGGCAAGTCCACTTTCAATTGTTTGTGGGTCCTCCACACAGTCTTGCATAGTGGCTGGACCAGTTTGCACTCCCACCCAGCAGTTTAAGAGAGTTCCTTTTTCTCCACATTCTCACCAACATTTGCTGTTGTCTGTTTTATTTATATGGGCCATTCTTACTGGTGTAAGATGGTTTCTCAGTTTGGTTTTAATTTGCATTTCCCTGATTATTAGTGATGTGGAGCATTTTTTCATATGCCTATTAGCCATTTGTGTCTCCTCTTTAGTGAAGTAACTTTTTAGGTCTTCTCCCTATTTTTTGAATGGGTTTTTTGCTTTGTTTTTGTTGAGCTATAGGAGTTCTTTGTGGATCTTTGCTATCAGACCCTTGTCACTTGTCTGGAGGGCAAAAATTTTCTCCCAGTTGGTTGGGTTTCTTTTTGTTTTGTTTATTGTCTCTTTTGCTGAACAGAAACTTTTTACTTTGATGCAGTCCCAGCTGTTTATGTTTTCCTTCATATTTTTGTCGGCCATAGTTGTTTCCCCAAGGATTTCTGAGGTGAAATTCATGAAGGGTTTTGCCCAGGTTTTCTTCTATGTATTTTAGGGTTGCAGGTCTCACTTCAAGGTCCTTTATCCATTTTGAGTTAATTTTTGTACAGGGTGTGAGGGTGTTGTCCTGGTCCATTTTTTTTTTTTACAAGTTTTGATCCAGTTTTCCCAGCACCATTTACTGAAGAGGCTATCCTTGTTCCAGGGTATGTTTTTGCCCATTTCTCAAAGATTAGTTGACCATATATGTGTGGCTTTATTTCTGGGTATTCGATTCTGAGCCATTGGTCAGTTTGTCTGTTTTTGTACCAGTACCATGCTGTTTTAAGTATTATGGCTTTGTAGTATAGTTTGAAGTCTGGAATAGTATTACCTCCGTTCTCTCTTCTGTTTATCAAAAGGGTTTTGGCTATTTGGAGTCTTTTGATGTCGTTTTAAAGGAAGTGGTAAAATTAAACAGGATTGCAGTGAAACTGGTTTTTGCAACTGGTTAGATTATCCAAAATATAGAAATCAGAAAGAGAAATTCTTTAGTGGAATACACAAAAAATCCAAAAACCATGAACATTAACATTACAGAAAGTTCTTACATTGACATTATTATGAAAAGCTAAATAAAAATGTCCTGGACAGACTGAGAAATAGAGTTTTTAATCACAACTGAAATATCTCAGCTGGAGACAACTATCAGGGAAGCCTCAGAACATAGATATTAGAGAACTCTATGAATTTGAAAGATGTATCAGAGAGAGTGAAAGACACAGACAGAAAAACAGACCAATGGACAGACAAGAAGAGGAAAGACCGTAATCTATAGATTATGTCTTTAGGAGAAATAAAGACCAAATAATGTCTAATATATCAATCATCATGACTGATTCTACCACAAAAAGCAACATACAAAACTAGAAAATGCATACAAAGCATTTTTTAAAAAAGTACAAAGTAAAGATTCATCAGCAATTAAAATAAAATGAAAAGATGAATCTAAATGGTAAATAGAATGCAAAATTACTTTCATTCCAAGGGTATTTGCTTAATGCAGATGATATGACTCTTGACCTTTATAGCTTCTGGAGGGGATGAAGATAAAGATAAAACTAGGAGCCACCCAAATTGGGTATTATATAGACACTTACATAAGCCTGAGTTCTCCAAAGTATTCAACTCTCAGAATAAAGGTAAGCAAAACTAATCAATTTTGCCTAAAAAGAGATAGGGAATAAATGTGGCATCTTAAATTTTGATGACAAGTAGAAAGAGAAAAAGCATATTTCTTAAGAATTTATCAGTACAGTCATTATATTCATAATACCTAGGTCTTCTAGAAACCCTCTTGGTAAGAATTTAGTTTCAAATGGTCTGTAATCATAGAGGATCAGAAAGGGAAAGCATGATTCTCCATGGTAGAATCCACATTAAAGCATGATTCTCCATGGTAGAATCCACACACTAAAAATTTCCAGGAAATGCAATATTACCGAAAGAAATCATAAAATACATAAAAAACACACAAACATCTGAGAACCAGAAGTAATGGAGAGCAGATTATCTATCATACTGTTAGGGGGCTGTGGCCCCAGTACTGGTGTGGATGCATTAAAATAGCTATTGTTAGCATTGGTGGGTAGAGACTTGGAGAAAGGAAGTTAAACCTTTTCTCAAGAAAAGAGGATTAACGGATCAGGGAGGGGACAGACAAAAAGACAGGGAAAGAGACAGAACAGAAGAGTAGAGAACAGAACAGAAGAGGACAGAGAAGAAAGAGAACAGAAAAGGTAGGTGCACAGAGGAGCAGCGGGGAGGCTGAAGGCCTCAAAGCTGCCTGGGGCAGCAGGCAAGGAAGGTAGCCAAGCTGTGGGCTTCCATTCCCAGCCCAGACTGGTGAGGATCCCAGAGAAGAATGTTGGAGAAACTTGTGACCTGTGTGGCTGTCTTGGAAACATGGTTCTTGAAAACTTGGTTTAATTTTAGAGCTGCGAAACTTGGAGGTGTTTTGGAGAACTGAGGAGAATTTGCTGTGTTGACGTTTTCAGCGTGAGACATCTGAAATATTTGCTGTGTTGCTGTATCGAGTGAGTTTTGCTGATGCCAGGACTCTTTGGAGTTGGAACTGAAAGAAGCTGGAGTAGTGCCTTTTGGAGAAGAATTGACAAAGCCATTCTGGTATTCCTCCTTAGATTTGAATCTCCTGCTTTCAGAGAAGGATCGAAGACGCCATCTTGGCTTCTTCTGGCTTTCAGTGAGTGGAGCTGTCTTTGAAGAAGGAGTGGCAATGCCATCTTAACTCCTTCATCCAGCTTAAGGTGGTGGAGCAACCATTTTGTGGACACAAGTTGCTGAGCAGCCACGTGCGGTTTTGGACTAGAGACTGAACTGTGTGATAAGATTACTAAAGGGGTTCTTTTGTACTCTCAGTGACTCTTGTCTCATTTGTCTTTCAATAGTAAATTTGTTTCTACCTCCCTCTTAAGGTTTATGTGGTCTTGCTACTGCATGCATGGGCTGGGAAGAACCTGGTGTGTGGCTAGCATAAAAGGACCAGCTGCTCTCCTTTGTAGGTTGGTTAAACACCCGTTTGCCTGTTTCATTACCTGATTTCAGTACTTATATGTACTGCAATCTCCAGAAACAAAATACAGAATAAGCACAATAAAAACTGAGTAAGCAAATAAAGGAGAAGTTTTAAATAAGAAAATATTCAAAATATGAAAACTCAAAATAATCATGAGACATTTAAAAAGGAATGAAATGGGTCTTTTAGAGTCTATAAATTAAAAAAATACAAAAGAATTTCAGATAAAGTTGTTGTACTTAATAAATACATCTATAAAATCTCTTCTGATATGCTGCATTAAGGACATAAACCTCAAGATTAGTGAGAATAATGGAAGAAATATTAATATTTTGAATGATGGAAAATAGACAAATAATAACAGTTTTGATTCCAAAATGATGATTTATAAACTGAGTGTGATTCTCTTTCTCTGCATCCTCATCTACACAAATTGTTCCCAATCATTTTGATATAGGTCATTCTCACAGGTGCGCGGTGATAGCTCAATGTAGTTTTGACTTACATTTCTCTAATAATTGGTGAACCTTTTTTATTCACCTGGTTAACTGCATATCTTATTGGAGAAATGTCTGTTCAAATCTTCTGCCTATCTTTTATTAACCCTTAATCAGTTATGGAATATGAAAATGTTTTTTCATAATCTCTAGGTTACATTTTTAGGTGGTTTTTTTCATTGCAAAAAAAATCTTATTTATCAAGTTTTTTTTTTCATTTGATGTAGTCCACATGTTCATTTTTGCTGTTTCCTTTGCTTAGGGTTTATGTTTAGCTCAAAATTCCCAAAAGACTCAAAGAATTGGATACACCAATATTTGTGGAAGTATTGTGACACTGCAGACATAAAACAAGGAGGACTTATTGAAACATGTTAATTAGATTGTCCAGATTCCTTTGTCTAGATCACATGCATATCTTCCATTATAGCATTAAGTCTCATACCTTAAGATATGAGATACAGATACATTATAGCATTAAGTCTCATATCTTAAGATATGAGATACATGCATATCTTCCATTATAGCATTAAGTCTCATACCTTAAGATATGAGATACAGTTGAAGATAGGGCAATTTTTTAATCAAAAAATTTAATAAATTTAGCCATCATACTTTCCAAGATACATTCTTCCCCAAACTCCTTCCACACAGCCCCTTTTATTTCTACCTGACTCCCAGAATGCCAGTAAATAGGTTTTTACCATACAGAGACCCCAACATATCTATAAATATCAAATAAGAGACTTAAGATTCTTACCTTAATACTTTCCCAAATGAAAGTTCATTTATATCATTATTCAAATAAAGCGTACATTCAATACTACTTCCACTGCTTGTAGCCATATGCAGGCAATCTAAAATTTGCTTACATTTTGGGAAAGCCTCCAGGGGTAAATATAAAAACAAACACATTGAAGGAGTACCTTTGAAATCAGGTAAGAAAACAAGCAAAACAGGGTACTTAATTAAACTTACAAATAGGAGGATCTGACCCTTAAAATCTACCCACTAATCAAGTTTGTCCTAGCCTGTGTTGGAACTGGGTGCCCTACCCCCCCCCCCACCCCAGGTTGTGGCATTTAACAAGGTACTGTGCTCCCATTGGCTGGTGGCAGTTGGCCCTGCCCCCTTAAGGGAGAGCCTCCCCATTGGCTGGTGGCAGTTAGCCCCGCCCCCTGAAGGTGCTCCTCCCCCATTGGCCGGGGGCAGTGGGCTCCACCCCATTTTGGTGTGGCAGTTGAGAGCTGCGAGGAGTAGCAATTGAAAAGGGAGGGAAAGGAAAGAAGAGGGAGCAGTTGGAAAAAGGCAGTTGAACCAGAAGCTGGGGGCAGAAAGGCAAAGAGCAGAGACTTAGGAGGAGACAGAAACCGTTGGGAGAGGAAAGAGAACTTCTAGAGAGAGAGAGAACCTTTGGGAGAAAAGAGAAGAGAATGGCAGGCGGGTGAAGAGTAGCCCGAGTGACCAGGCTGGGCAGAGGCCCCCTGGAAGAGTGAGCTGGAGGGGACAAGGAGCCATGGGATCTGGCAGAGTGGCCAGTGTGGAGAGTGTGGCGTTGTAGCAAGGTGCTATGGAAAGCTGGTACCTAGAGATGGCCAGCGATTTGGAAAGCTGATTTCTGCATCAGCCATCACGGAAGAAGTCTGAAGAGCCTTGGAGAAGTCGAGCAGCGTGGGACACCGAGAGAAAAGAAAGAAGGAAAGAGAAGACACCGGCAAAAGGACTGGACTTTGTGAAAGTGCCTCCTCTGAGGTTCAGAGGGGCAAAGGAACCATCATTGAACTGTGTCTTGGGGACCTTTGGGTCTGAGAATGGTGACTGGGGTAAAATAACTGCCACGTGTGGCTTTCACGATGTGTTTGTTCTCCCTGTTCAGCTCCCTTGTTAATAAACCCTGTTTTTACACAGCGGTTTGAGTGGCAACTGCTAGGCGCGGGTGAAATCAACCCTTGGGGGTTCGTGGGTTGGAGGGCTCTTGCCCTCTTCCCTCCTTCATTTTGGAGACCTGATATCAGTGTGAGCAGTAGCAAGACCATACTAACCTTAAGAAGAGAGAAAAAAGTTATACTAATAAGCAAGACAAAATAGATAAAATCACTGAGCATAACTTGGATAATCTGACCAACCAGTCTCTAGTGCAAAAACCTGCACATGGGTCCTTAGCCACATGTATTCACAAAATTGCAACTGTCCCACCTGCAAGTGACATGAAGAAACCAAGATGGCATTACTGCTTTTCCTTCAAAAGTAGGTGATTCAAATCTTATAAAGAGACCAGGATGGTGTCATCAATCCTCCAAAAGGCACAGCTCCAGCATTCTTTTTGCTTAAACTCTAAAGTGACCCAGTACCACCAAGACTCACTTCAAACAACACCAGCAACCACTTCTGATGTTTCAAGATGAGAATACCAACACTCCAAGTTCTTTTCAGATCTCCAGACAATTCTCAAACTTTGCAGTATCAAAGTTAAAGCAAGTATTCAAGTACCAAATGTCCAAGTCAGCTCACACAGGTCACAAGTTTCTTCAACATGCTTCCCTTGGCTCCTCACTGGCCTGGGCTGGGAATGGAAGCCCATAGTGTGGCTCCCTTTCCTGGCCTGCTGCTGCACATGGCAGTGGCAGCTCTCAGGTCTCCAACCTCCCTCCTGTTCCTTTGATCTCTCCCTTTTGCAGCTTTTTCTCTCTTCTCTTCAGACATACTCCTTCTTAAATCCTCTCTCTCTGTACCTCTCACAAAAAGTCTTGGCTTCCCTTCTCCAAGTGTCCACCCACTAGGATACAATGACTGCAATCCTAATGCAACTTTACCATATTCAGGTCACAGTCCCCCAATTTTACTGTAGCATCTCCATCACCTTTAGGATAGAGAAAGAATGCAAGGAAAGGAACTTCTTTAATAATTAATATCCTTGTATAAATAGGAAATATGATAAACCACAAAATAAGAATACTTTTCTGTAAAAGTAATGCTCAGGGGATTAAAAAGTAACTCAGTGATTAGAAATATAATAAAAGAAATTCATAGATGTGTTGCATGATGAAGTCCAGGCAACTCTCATTCCAAGACTGCACACTTGTGTCTGTGCACTCATACCTTTTAACTAAACTATCCCTGTTGACGGCCACATAGGGTACGAGGAATGGAACGACCAGGAGAGATGGCCTAGCCACAGCGGGGGATCAAATGGAAGTATAAACCATGAGACAACTTTTTTAACAAAAGGAAGAGGTATATATAGGAACACAGGTATATATAGGAACTATATATATATATATATATATATATATATATATATATATATATATATATATCTTGAGGTATATATAGGAACGATGACCTGGCGAATTCCATGGAAGATAAGCCATCCTGAGAGACAATTAACATTCTAAAGCAAAGAGTAATTGAGGAAGGGGTAGTGTAGGGTTGGTCTCTAATCCTAGAAAGGGCTAACATTGATAAGGAAAAGCCTGGAGGCGCCAGCTACATCAAAAGGTCATAGCCAGATAGGCCCTAGGTTTTCCAAGGGGCCATTAATGAGAGAGGTTTTCCTTTATCTCATCCTGCATGACTCTTCTGGAATGCAAATGGCGCACAGCATATCCCTTTTAGAGGCAGTTCTTTCTGCCCTCTTGTGCATGTGCAAGTGTCTTCTCTTTTTCTTTTTCTAATAAATGTGTCATTTAAAAAATGTAAAAGAAAAGAAAGATGAAATCATAGAAATTTCCAAGAAAGAATAACAAAAATGAAGGTTAAAAAAATACTAAATGTTGGAGGGTAGCTCCCATTAACATAGCTGATGGTACACATTGATAATAGCTAGGAAAAAGGAGCTACCTTCCCAGTTGCTTTGGAACTGTAAATTCCAAGATTAGAATTCATAGTTTTCTTTCAGAAGGATGGAAGGGGAGAATGAAGGAAAACAAGGCTTTTGAGATATGAGATGATTGACCATACTCACTCTGAAAGAACAGGAAAAACAAGAAAGAAAGATATAAAAAGGGCTTTAAAGTGAGAGAAAATATCAACCATTTTTGGAGGAGGATGTGAAACCCTACAGAGGTGGCCTGGGGACTGTGACCTTTGTATCAGGCTTGTGAACTCATGACCTTAGCGTGTATAAGCTGAGTGTGTGTACTAAAGAAGTCTAAAGAGTTTGGAAATTTGAACTCCATGCTGGAGTTCGTATTATCTCGTTTGACTTGGCGATGTTTTTGGAAAGGCTGTGAGACCTGAGAAAATGAACCTGATGTTGATTCCTGTATCTTAGAGTTTTTCTACTGCCTAAAGTTCAGTGAACACCAAAAGAAATGAAGGATATCACATCTTGGATCACATGTTTGGAGGAAGTCAGGACAGATGCCGAAGGAGGAAAAGAAAAAAAAAATGTTTTAGAACACATCCTTGTGGACTTTAATTGGGCATTATGATGGCATAACTGGGTTTTTTATGTTTATTTTATAGTATATTTAATGGGATTACCAGGGTTTTTACATGCTTATCTTATAGTGCATGTTTAAATAATCACTTTCTTACTTGCTTGCTCACTAATAGTTTGATCACTTTAAGAGTTTGGCCTAGCTTTAAAATTACAAAGGTGACAACAAATCCTGAAGGAGACAGGCAAATAATAGGTTTAAATTATTTTTCTTTAGTTTGGGATGGAAAGGTCAGGGGCAAGCAGCAGGTATTTGAATGACAAAGATAATTAGTATGTTAAGCTTCAGGATTGGTAAAGGCTTTTGCCAGTTTTGTAGCAGATGAAGAGTTAAGGTTTTTGTATGGTTTAGACAAAACTGGCAAAACGATTTTTAGTAAAAAAGCCTGACCCCTCTCCTAATAATACTAAAGACTAACTCAGAAGATGTAGCAGACAAATAATAGTATTACTGAACTATTGGATTCTGCCCCAAATAGACCAGATTCACCTTTTTTTAGAAGAAAGAGAAATTTATTATCTGTACAAAGTAGAGACAAAAGATGTACATTTCTTCACAGTGGATCTCTCTTGGAAAGTATTTTGAAGGATGCAAAGGCAGAGGTTGCAAAGGAATGTTTGGTGTTCAAATGTTTTATGTAGCGGGCTTTTTTGGTCATCGATAGAGGGCACCACCCCCCTATCATTTCTACATCAAAAGGACACTTTAATATGCTAAATTCTCAACTGTTAACATACAAGATCAATACATAATTCCAAGAAATGATCAATGATAAAGACTACTATTTAGAAATACACAGATGAAAGTCAAAATAATTATTTTAAGAATAGGGAAATCAGAGAGGAAAGGTCATGGAGACTGTTACTTCCCACAGCTTGTAGAACCATTTAATCTTTATGGCCCTCATTAAATAAACAAAAATGAAATGAAAACAGAAAATAATCCCAAATTTAACTAAGATAGATGAATAAAGAACTAATTAACTAAAAATATACCCAGAATACAGCACAGAAAAGATAGAGATGGAAAAGATGAGGATGGGTCAGGAGACAAGCATATGTGCCAAGACCTATTCCTGCCTAATTAGAGTCCCAAAACAGAAGGATAATAAGGGAGAGGCAATATTTGAAGCAAAAATAATTGGGTTCTCTAGAACCAGT